>JAVJIF010003994.1:0-244598 GCA_038442645.1 Agave tequilana | reverse complement strand
TAGTTGTATGTTGTCCGTGACTGAATGTCATAAGGATATATTGGTATAGAATGTCTGGGGTTCTCTTCCTGATAAATGGAACTATACTTTTTTCTCATTTCAACTTCTCTATTCCCATCATTTAAAGTTAATGCAGGATAGTTGCCATTCCAGGCACATAAACATGCAGATGTGCCTGTTGTTGAAGTTGTATTTGTGTTCATTAAAATTAATTCTGCCATTGTGATTTGCTTATCAATCTATATTCTTTAAAAATAATACCGTTAAGTGATGTAGATATCTGTGAATTAGATTGTGCACATGGATGTCAAGCGTCCAAACTAGAAACTTTCTGAAAGACCGTACAACATCACCGATATCTTATACAAGTATATGCAAGATGGGGGTGTCCATTATGATTACAAGTAATCCACTCGGTCAATTGCAGGGTCCAATTGGATCAGACAGATGGACCCGACCTAGGCCGACCCAACCTGGACCTGACTCACATCTCAAAGCCAGCCAGCGGTGTGCATCTCGGAGGCTTGAACATGGCAAAGTCCAAATTATGATCAACCACCACCAAACTTTATAATCATGGATATCCAAATTTTTGTGAGCCTATTAAACATTAGGAGCAATGGCTTATGCATCTTTTTCAGAAGTAAATCATGATCATGACCAGTCTCACTTTAAGTAAACATAAGATACGTTGATCTCCAAAAAATTGCATGAAAGAGGTCACCAGCTTTCCAGATGGATATTGAACAATAATAGCAAATCAATAATCACTTATCATGGGGTGTTGAGAGATCAGAGATGAGATACTATATTGGGGGAATAAGCGTAATAAGGAAAATACTGTACATTTTAAATGAATTGGTTTTCCAAAAACTGGTTGTAGGATGAAGTGTAGTGAAGGCTGGCACAGGAGAGTTCAACAGGATAAGGGAAGATTTGCGCGTGCGGGGGGGGGGGGGGGGGGGGGGGGGGGTTGTCAAAAGTTGAAAAGCAAATCCCGTCCAGTTGAAATTCATTGATAGGGAAATAAAATGAAGACCCACTCATTTCACGTCTAGCTGTATAAATTAGAGTGCCTAAAAATATAAAAGAAAAGTTTTAAGTTTTAGATCATGATCTTAACAATTTATATGCCCCAAATCATAGATTAAGAAATAGGCTACTTTTGGATGTCCATTTGTATCCACTTCGGGGGGGGGGGGGGGGGGGGGTGACAGGGGACCATGGCCCCCCTTAACTGGAAAGAAATTTTAATAGGAAATTTAATTTCTAATTAAATGTATTAAGCATATTTCTTAATATTGTCCTCCAAAATTTGGAAAACCTTATAATCTCTTCATTAAAATTTTTAATAAACTTTCTTCTATTAATGGCCATCCACTTAACATTCCTAATAAGTTGCTTCCTAAAATGTAGAGGACCTTTTATTAACTCCTAATTAGTTTACATTGAGTCTATATTATAAATTTAATGGTAATAACATTGATATGTAAGATAAAATAAGTTTATGTTGTTTATGTATAATTAGTCTATGTATTCCATTGCCCCCCCACCCCCAACCCCCCACCCAAAAAAAAAAAAAAAAAAAGAATAAGAAAATCATGGGTCCGCCCCTGATCCACTTGATGCACAGTCAAGAAACTAAATTCACTTGATTTGTTGCTTCTAGGACTCTAAATGATATAGATCACCTTGAAGGAGTAAAGTTCTATCCAAATTGCTTACCCAAATTGCTTCCAAATCCCTTACCAAATTTGCTTCCAAATCCTTCCAGATGCATATATCTCTGTGTGCTTACATTGTAATATCTTCAAAACGCAGCAATGGGCATGGTGGTAGTTCACATGAGCATGTTGGAGATTGGCAAAGGTTCCATTCACAAGCTGCAACTTTTTCCAAAAGCAACAGAAATTTTTCAAGCTACAATTATATTAATCTTACATTCTAAACACAAAGGGAAACTGAAAAAATGGCTAGTGGTGTGCCTATTTCTAATAAGGACTGGCTCAATTTTTGAATCCTGTAGGAATATAATTGTTTAAAATAGAAACTCTAGCCCAGTATTTGGTTACAGCGGCCAGGTTGGGTTAACTATAGTATAAGCATAATCGGTGATACGGATGAAAAAAAATTCATTTGTTTATTAAAATGGGTCCAGCCAAATATAAGCAAATTGACCCAACAATAACCCAAATCAACACGATTGGCACCTAATTGTAGCTCTCAATCAGTATCTCGTTATAGGATTGGATATAAGCACTCCCACCATGTTAATAGCCAGATATCTTCTTCCAATCATTAGAAGAGGTCGTTTTCTAATACCTTTATGCATGTGGGTTATCAATGTAGTTAGATATGATGAGTTACTGGTGAGCCTGAACAGTTTTCATGGTCAGTGAATTTTAAGCAAATGGATTAACAGATTCTCATAAATCAATCAATGAAGTGTTGGGGATCATCCATCAACTTTTATTGTTGAAATAAGAGTTTCCTTGATTTATTGGACAATGTTGCTATATATTTGGACACTACAAAGAATTTCAAAAAAAATTAACGCAATTCTAATGGCTATATATTTTTATAATGTCTTTCTATCATTGAAGAGTAGCTGAGCGGTCAGTGTTGAAGTGCAGTAGCATGTCTTGAATCCGCAATATCATTATGGAAAGTTTAAATAAAATATTCTTACGCACGCAGTGTGTAGCAAGCAAGTCCTGGGGCAAAGGACCATACACACGTGGTGACCTCTATGGTGCACTTAGGACGCATAGAGCCGTTGGAGTCCAATTAGAGTCCAAACAAAGTTTTCATTTTGAAAATTGGACTAGACATTTTAAGAATCAGTGCAAACTGTCTTTCTAACATTCATATCGGTTCCAACAAACATATTGAAATAGGTATTTTACTAGTTATAAAACCCATTTATATACTTATTGACTTAATTCGTCCTCTCTTTTGATACTAAAAGACCAAACCATTCAGGTCAATCCCTACGAGTGCAACATTGAATACAAGAAGTGGTGTTCTCTACTCGAAGCAAATCACACAATCTCTGTTGCAATAGGAGCGAACATTGTTTTAAAGAAAGCGTCTACACACATACCCAAAATCTTGTATATACTTTTGTCATGGCTTCCTGATTAATTCTAGATGTACATGGTAAATAAATGCTGAGCGCAGCATCTCAAAACTGAGAAGATGCATTATATCAATATTCTCCTGCATGCAAGGAGTTTTCCCTCGCATTTCTTCTGCATAATTCTATACCTAATTGGGAAAGGGTAGTATAAGTAATAAGTATTATACATTATAACATTGAATGTAACAAAGGCTAACTTGGTTCTCTTGAATGGAATAGAAGGGACTTACCCTGTCCTCTCCATCTCTGTGACTTCCTCAATTTTCTCTTTTGATAACTACATCAACCTCTTCTTCCTTTTTTTTAAAATTGTCACTTCTCTTTCGTCTCTTTGAGTTCTACACAGATACCACTACAACCCCACCAAAAACAGAAAGGAAAAAAGAAAACAAAGTTTAATGTTTTGTCTTTCAAGTTTATTACATTTTTTTGTAATCTTTTCTTTCTTCCTAGATAGGATTTGTGATTTCCATAAACTTCCATAGAGAGATGTATTCTTATTTCTTCTTTTATGTTCATCAAATAATCCTTGAGAGCATTACCAACTAAAGTTAATAGTAAATTTGTCTACGACAACTCATATACAGTAAAAACTTGCTGAAATGCCTATCCACAACTCATATTCACAGCCCATTAAACCCCACCGTAACCCCAAACAAAACAACACCACACCCCCCCCCCCCCCCAAAAAAAAAAAAAAAACAAACAAAAACCCACAAAACACACACCAAAAAAAAAGTAATTATTATAAACAAACCTGAGAACGACAGATGGTGATGTCAGCTACAAGAAACTACATACAATTCATAACCATTGTGCTAATGTAGATTAGTGAGTTACTACAAAGTGAAACATATTGGACGTCAAATTTGTAACAGAAATTGGAAATGCCTTTCGAGTTAAAATCGTGGAGGAATCAAGTGTTGCAGCAGTTAGATATCATTATTGCTTTTCAGCTAGCAAATACAAGGTTTGAACCCAGTACACTTAACACCTTGCACCCTAATACCCTATGAGTTGACCACTTCATCCAAAAGCTTAAGCTGGTAGGTTTGTCAGCCAACAAAGTATATGAAGCATGCAAATAAATTTTTCTTGCCACCATTTATACTCATTTGAAATATTGTCTATTATTGGTGCCTACTGTTTTACACATCAAACATTGTTAGCAAACTGATCAATCAAATTTTAATAGCATGAATAAACATGAATAAAAGGGGAATAACAATGGGTCAGAATGTGGAACATTAAAATACAAAAGACTAAACTGTACCTTTTCTCTAGCCCATGCAAATGCGAAGTTGTAGATTTCACAAAAATTTTCTGGATACAACAGAAGGAAACGTTAATTTGGTGAAAGGAAACCACATTATCCACACCAAATAAAGGTGCATTCACAGAATAAAGCACTACAAACATAAAAGATTTTCTACTTTGGGCCCTTGTCTCTTTGAAAACAGCATGATTCACATCCCAATTAGAGATGCAAACAATGACCTAGCAAAAGTGAAATTGGCATCAAATGCCAGCACATTACACACATACGTTCATCTTCAGCTCAGCTCTCATTGACGGTATCTTTTCACGAAATTTTTCTAGTGAATCTACCCTGCAAATAAAGTTTCAATTTTAGCAAGATTTACAAGATCACTGCTACATACCAATACCAAACAAGTTGAACGTAAAAGAAAGACTAGGTGGTTGACCCTCTAAATAGCACAGCGCTCACCCCAAGGATTGCAATCCACTGATAAACTCTTGACGAGAGAATTCACACATTGTAGCAGCCTTCATGTGCCAGGACACGACCAACTGTCATAAAGCAGAGATGTGATCACAAAGAGCATAAAATGAAAAGGTTAATAGAGATATATAGTTAACAATTTGTTAATCAATATAGGCTCCCTGCACATCAGAAAGAGGTATTATTCCCATAGCAAGAAACATGTGAACTTATAAAATTACTGACCTATTAACATTATATTATCTTATATTATCAACAACTATCAACTAGATATCACCTATTTAACTTTCAGATATTAAGTTTCCACTGCCGGGACATGACCACTTGCCTTGTAGATTGAAAGGTTAGGAGACCTTGAAATTTGTGAGTCAGCATAAATATACAGTCCCAACATTTGAAATCACCTGATGCCACACTACCAAGATATGGATATATTAAAATATTTATATATTAACGTTGCAGATCTATAAAATAGATACGGCCTATTTGTGATTCAACTGTTAAGTTTCCGCTGTCAACTATAAGCTAGATAGCGCTTATCTCTTTATGGGACACTATTGTTGAGACAGTATGACCTATCAACTGTAAAATTTCATATAATTCTACATCAACCTAACATTAGTCTCATTGTACTTATATGTGTGAGAGGGAAAGAGAGGCACGCACACTTGCATGCAGACCATATCCACACACACATGTACAGGATACAGCCTATTTCTTTATGAGATGCTATTGTTGAGACAACATGACCTATCAACACACGCACACACAGCGCAGCACAATTTTACAAAATATGGATTTATGTGTGTGTGTCTAGAGAGAGAGAGAGAGAGAGAGAGAGAGAGAGAGAGAGAGATTGGGTACTTCGGTGTGTACACACTGAGAGTAGAGCTTTATAGTTCCCTAGGGACAACCTAAAAATTCATACCCACCTACAAGACGAAGGTAGGCCACCATTATGAGTGATTCACTGATCCACACCGTACATCTTGGCCTACAAGTCCTGAAGCACATGCATAAAGAATTTCTGATTTGGAAAACTCTAACCTCTTCATTCGATGCTCGCAAAATGAACAATTGTTTAATATAGAACAATAAGGGCCATTGTTCAATGATTAGAAAACACATAAATTTTTACCCACATGGGTTTATAACATGTAGGTCTTGGTGAACAGTTTATACGCCTATTGGGATTCATGTGAGCCACCTCATCATTTGGTAGGTGAGCAAATATTAAGTTTTTCCATTAGAAAACTACAACGAGCTACCACTAGAAGTTATATACTAAAACAACCTTAAGAATAAAATAGGTTATATAATTTTAAAACAGTTAGTAATTTTCTTCTGTAGAAGGGCATGGCGTACTTCATCTTATATGCAAACTTGAGATGAATAAATTGTCTATGTGGCGGACACAGATAAGCATATGTATGGTTTCCATCTCGAATTATTATCAGTCAACCCTCGAGTGATCAGAACTCCCAAAGAGCAGTTATCAACTAAACATCTTCCTTCTGGATGAAAAATGTGTATAGTGATTGAGAAGTTGAGTTTGATGTGCAGCGATATACTAAAAGATCGGATAGAAAATGAGTGCATTTAAAAACAGTTAGAAGTACCCTAAATTTGGGGAGGGGATTGGTGGGGGAGGTAACAGTGTTTGTTTTGTGGGTGTGGGTTGGTGGGCTAGTGTTCTTTCTTCTTCTTTTTTCTTTTTTTTTTGTTGGGGGGAGGGGGGTGGGGGTTGTTGTTAGAGATAGTTTGGGCATGCACAAACATAGATAGGGTGTTTTTTAGATTAGGAGGTGCAATAGAATCTTAAAGAGCTGGAAAAACTAGGATAGAGTGACATAGACCTAGATTGAGGCAGTAGAAAAGAATGTTATAGTTGCTAATTTGATAAAAAAGAATGGCCTAAAAAGACTCAATGGAGAAAAATAATTTGTGCGGGTTGTGTAGTGTGTATCCATCCCATCCATGCAATTCTGGGCAAAGTAGACTTAGCACATGTAAGCAAAATAATCAATATTTTCCAATGGAGATATTCAGACGGAAAAAAAAACTATTTATATGGAATAATTGTTGTGTATGCATATTAATACATATTCACAAAAAGTCAGAAATATGATATATATATATATATATATATATATATATATATATATATATATATATATATATATATATATTCTTCTTCACCATGCTGGATATTAGCAGAGCCGGTCCTTGGGAAACCCTAGGAGCCACCATTGATGTAGGGATTGTCCATGGTGAAAATTTAGGCCGGTGATACACCTAAAAACCTTTATACACCAATTTTCATTGTGAATAGAACATTCTACACCATTAAATTAACTTACCATTTGGACCGTTTATTTTATGCTAACCTGATGCATTGACAAAAAAGTTTTTAAAAAAAATTAATTTTCAGTTTTTAAACACTAAAACAATTCAGATCAATTCCAACGGAATGGGTGTTCAACCTGGTGTTCCTACAGTTGAATTTGAATGCTTCCCAAATGAGCCAAAATTGCCTTAGCTCTTCGAGAAGGATTTGGAGTCAAATCCTTCCGATCCATATTCGAGGTTAGAAAAACCAAGTTGAAGATTATCCTGTTCAAGTTGATCTACATCATTTAGACGGTCTATAAACCAAAATCAAGTGTTTTCAAGTTCTCTTGATTATGTATCAAGTAGGTACAAAATGAATGGTTTAGATAGCTAGTTGCTTAGTTAACCGGTCTAAAAATATTTGGGATCTAAAAAATTGATGAGTAAAGTTTTTAAGTGCGTAGATCATAATCATTGGTTGGATTGAGAATTTGTATGCCCAAAATCATAAATCTAAATGACATCCTAGTTTTGACTGTCCACTTTGCACCTATGAGTGCAAAAGCAAATGAAATTTAAATAATTATTTTTCATCCTCTTTAAATGATATAGATCGACTTTAACAGCATGAATCTTCCATTAATTTCCATAATATCAAATTTTAAGGGAAAGGATTTCGCTCCAGATACTTTCGGAATAGCCATCTCTCTCTCTCTCTCTCTCTCTCTCTTCTCTCTCTCTCTCACACCCCCCCCCCCCTCCCTCCCTCCCTCCACACACACACACATATTGTAGTTGGGCTACTTTCGGGAGTAATTACAAATTAATAATCCCACTTTTCAAGTAGTAAGATTATCTTTAAGATGCATGCCAAGAGATATTAAAAGAGAAGATTAACGAATAATTTTTGAGATCTATTAGCATTAAAAAAAGGAATCGCTTGCATCGTCTCTCTCACCTCCCTCTCGTGTTTGCCTACTCCCATTCCTCGCAGCAACAGGCGAACGCGCGAGAGCAAGGTGAGAGAGAAATGACGCGAGCGATTTCTTTTTCTAATGCCAATGAGATGAAGGAAGTCTTCGTTAATCTTTATTTTGTAATATCTCTTGGCACACGTCTTAAAAATAATTTTACGTCTAAAACAGTGGAATTATCAAGTTGTTACTACTCCCAAAAGTAACCCAGATGCACTTAACACATACGCACGCACGCCGGTACGTGCATGCGTGTACACATACACATCTATATAATCTATAAATTGAGTAGTATAATTCTTACTTAAACAACTTATAATTTGATTAGTATAGTAACTATAGTATGAATAACTATAGTACGAATATAATTGTGTGAGCTACTAAAGACATAGGCCCACATGATTTTTGTACCAGCAAGTGAGAGGTTTAATGTCAATAGGAAAATAAAAAGCAAATTTGTATTATTAGGCAAATTTTGCATTTGTTGACGTGTTAAACAAGTGAATGTAAATCCGTAAATCAAATTGCAAACTCTCTCAAAGGGTTTGCATTATGGGTGTGTTTGTTTACCGTAAAAGCCTGTAAGTGGCAATTGCAACTTACGACTTACGGTGTTTGTTTGAGCCGTAAGTCATAATATGCACTTGCATCTCACTTACGATCTACTTGCAACGCAAACATTTAATTTTGTGGTCATGCAAATCTCACTTGCAGCACAAACAGTTAATTTTGTGGTCATGCAAATTTATATTGCAAACAGTTAATTGTAATTAGATTAATATTTTTTAGTTTTAGATTAATCTTTTTTAAATTATGAGAAATTTTTTAATTATTAGATTAATTATTAGATTAAATTTTTATTATTAATTTAATATTTTTAATATTAAAATCTTTTATTACTAGATTAATTTTTTTATTACTAGATTAATATAATGTATTTCACTTAATTTAATTCTTATTATATTTATAGATTAGTAATATTTAATATAAATTTAATATGATTATTAAAAAAAATAATTTTTAATATTTAATATATTTAATTTTTAATACTTTTTAATATTTACTAATTTTTTATTTTTAAAATTTCAATATTTAATATATTATATTTTTAATATATTTAATTTAATTTTTTATTTTTGGTCTTTTTCAATATTTTTAAATCACCAAACAGTTAATTTTGTGGTCAACTTTCTCACTTATGACTTACACATTACGACAACCAAACACCGTAAAACACAATACACTTTTTCAATTACAATTTTATATTAACAACCAAACACCGTAAAACTTACTTGCATGTAACTCACTTACAACTGTAAAAGAGTATACCACTTACGACTTACGGCCACTTATAAAAATCAAACAGGCCCTGTATATAGTAAATAAGGTAGACTAATCATGAAAACAAAAGGACTACCTGCAAAAATGGAACCACGTAAAGTAGCAAAAAGACATCCAAATCTCATTCCAACCAAGGTACAACTTGATGTGGTTCCATACAACAAACCAAATTCTAAGCAAAAGAATAGGCCAAACACCAACACTAGAACACAGTTTCTTAGGGTCCTCAAGAAACATATCTTGTAACCGGCATTCATTTTAATTGTAAAGAATGTGCTGCTGATATGCAAAATGCTCAAATAGTTAGCCAAGATGAATTATCAGAAGAGTAAAAAAATTCATAAACAACAGGCTAAGCATATTGACGTCAAGAACCTAAAAGGATAAAATTCACTAACTCCTACTATTCTAGCTTATTGTAAATGAAAAATGAAAATTCTTTATAATTGACAAGTGTACATACCATAACAATATCTTGTGGATCCACCTGAAAGGACCCAAGGACGCAATCAGAAACAAAGTTATTAGAGGTGAGAAAATATGTAAATAAGACATGCGCACAGAGAAAGATGGCAATAGCACAAGGGTTGTGAATAAGATTCAAAGAAATAGAATGAAATGGCATGTGCGTCAATCAATATATGGTAATGGAAGTAATAGCTTAAAGGATGGGGAACAACAATACAACAAATCTAGACCGGAATACCCGATCCACCAATATTCAGGCAATGAAAGAGGCAGATTCTGTAATTATGAGGCACTTAATAATTTATATTGTATCATGTTAAAATGATAAAGCTGCATAAAATAGTAACATACATGCCTGATAAAAACATGAAATAATGTCAATTTGTATGTTTACAGATGAAGTCTTGAGATTAATTAGGGTTTAGATTACCTTCAACTTTTTAGGGTTTTATTTCCAAAAAGGGAGTTGTAGACTAGATAGAATATTAGAGTATATCTTTGAGTATATCTTTCAGATATTCCAATTTTTGGTCGAATCAAAATGAAAACATATCTTTGAAGGTAGGGACTCGACTGGATATCCAAGGTGAGGCTATCTTGGGGCTTTCTAAAAGCTGTCACTTGCCGAACCTAATCTTTGCAAACAAGTGTGTATTGTACTCAAATTCCAATTTGTGGTGAATTGAAATGAAATTATATCTTTGAAGGCAAGCAATTGACTGGACATCCAAGGTTGGGCTATTTGGGGATTTCTAAAGCTCTACCTCTTGCTGAAACAATTCCATAGTTGCCAACACAAGACACCGGAGCAGGATATGGTACGTGATATGAGTACAGAACATGCAGTCCCGAAAAACATGACAAGCGGTGTGTATCTCTACTACTATAACCAGAGAAGGCTTGAAGCCTCCTTGGTGGGCACACAAGAATTTGTAGCCGACTGCCCGACTTTTCCTCTATTTTAATTTTAATAGAAAAGTTTGTCTGCTATATCAGTTCAAAATGAGTGCAAGACTTCACAATTCATACACATGTGAAATGGGCCACCACGCTCCCTGTCCCAGCTCACAAACAAAACGAGTAAGTCCCGTTCAATTACTAAAGTATTCAAGTGTTTTGGGGTTAACTTTTTTATCAGAAACACTGCCCCAAAAAATCCAAGAAACATTAAAGAAACCTTCTTTTTCAGAAAAGTCCTAAAATCTTAAAAATTTACAGAAAGACCTACAGTAAGCCCTATATATAGAAGTTATAATTACTTCTAAACTCTAGAGTATGATAAGATGTGTTGGGAGATAAGATAAATCGTTTTTTATTAAAAAAAAACCTATATCAATATTCATTTTGCACAACCACCAAACAAACCACAAAATAAAAAATTAAAAAAAATACTAAAGTTTTATATTTAAGTCTTATTACTTTAGAAGTATATTTAAATGAATTATTTTTCATATATATGCATCATGATTTGAACTTTTGCAGATTAAATTCAAACATTGATGTGCATTTTCTACTTTTGCACCATGTAAAATATTTTAGTGCTTACAAATGTGGGGAAAAAATGAAAATGCTTTTTCTTATTCTAAAAATATAAAACAAATGTGTAGAACTCAATATCCTTTATACCAATAACTTGTTATGCAAGTTTGCCCTGTACAGAAATTTTGTAGCTAGGAAACATCTAAAAAATCAAATTTCCTGTCGATTTTAGTTTGATTTTTCTATTTTAATAAATGGTATTTATAAACTTAAATTTGTACTGGTTATTCTTTTTAACTTTTTCATTTCACTTCATTAAAGTTTATACATTTTCATTTGAAGTACATGTGCATTGCCAAATTTATCATAATTTATGCATTACAATTCAAACATTGATACTATTTTTGTAAATGATTCTGCTCTTCTTCGTGCACAATAGGTTATTAAAAACAAAGTATTTTCTTTTTAACACAATTTAATCTTGAATTGCATGTGCATAGCACGTGTTGAAGATTAGTACATATAAATGTGTATGTGTATCCATATGTATAATGTCCTCTGTTCTATATACATCGGGATTGAACTTATAACAAACTCCTCAAGATAATTCATATTTTTATAAACAATGAAAGAGATAAGATTTTACTAAAAGGAATAGTCATATAGAAAATATTTGGAATGCTATTCTAATTTGAATATAATTTTTATATATATTTTCTCAATGCATATTCTTCATTTAATAATTATTTTTATAAAATCTCTATATATTTAAATCAATGTAAATAATCTTTTCAAGACTTTGGTTGTATGTAAATGGGTTTTAAAATCTTTCCACGGCTAACACTTAAATTTTTTGATTTCCCAAACAACAAAACCTAGTATCACATAATTTCTCCCTGCAACTTGAGCAGTATCAAGGAAGTTTTGGAAATGTCTCAATATTACAAATACGCGTCCTTGGATATTGGAAATGTTTCCCAATTTTTTCGGATATAGTATGGTGTCCGTGTCAAAACTAGCTTTTCGAACAGGAGTGCCCCACCTATGTATAGAGTGTCTGGTAACTGTGAACAATTCTAGTATGGCTTATGGATAAGTCAGGTTTATTTTTGAGTTGTTTTTGTCTTTCAATTAGGTTGTATCATATCATATCTCATTGTCATTGCAACAGCTTATCTCTTGTAGTTGTATTAGCTTATTTAAACATTAAAGGCTCGGATAACATTAATAAAATGATAGGACATGAATATGAGCGTAATTGCTTGTGTTAGTGAACTGAGGTCTCTTATCTTATCATCTTTCCTCTATTCATGTCCTTCCTTCCTGTTTCTTCTACTTCAGTGTTGGACGCTACTTGAAATCCTATCGGACTCCTGATTTTATCCAACTAAAAAGTCCAAAAAAGTTTTCCTCGCAAGATTAGCCTAGATTACACTCATTTATGTATACTTTTTATTTTGATGTATTCCTTCTTACAATGGCATTTTAATTACACAAGAAATAATGCAACCTTTTGATTGTGTTTGAGATTTGCTTCGTATGCTATGTTGACGAAGGAAGTAGTAGCAATCCTACCATCGAGAATATTCTCACAGGAAATGACAAGCCTACTAAAGTTAGAAATGTTCATGCGTTTAATTTGGTGTGTTAGATGGAACTACAACACTATGAAAGTATAAAACATAGACACGGACACGGACCACAAAATACGACCACAACATGAGACATGATATAGCAAAACCATAAAAAATAGGACATGAGACACGCCAATATGGTTGTGTATGTAGATATATAATACATGTTTGTGATTAGGATGTGTTCTACCTTTCCAAGCAAGTAATGCCTATGCTGAAGATATTTCCTTCGAGGCCCACATTAGGGAGACTATTGAGTGTCAAGTTTGTTTCATATACATTGTTAGCCCACAATCAAAAAAACTTAAGCTTTCAAGTAAATATGGTTATCTAACAATGATATTTATCTGACAATAATCCTTATCAACTTCTATTTTAGGTATCAGTATTGGCAATTTTTTAATTGGATTTTTGTACCAACAACTTAAGAAAAACTTATAACACAATTTAAAATCTTATTAAAATAGCCAAAAAAAAAAGATTAGCAACTTTTAACAATGCTTTTTAACAATTGATGAAGTTTATATTAGGCTTCAATGATATCTTATACAACAATAGTTAGTGTGGCAATGGTTTGAAATAGATACTAAATTATCAAACCAAATAGATAAGTAGAGACGAAACCTTTTAAACATAAAAACAAAATTGGGGAGAAATGGGATTCAACAGCTCTTTGATTGTTGTCTCACTAATGCTTCAAGAGTTGCTCAAGGTTTTTCTCATACTTTGTTGAGAAATTAAAAGGATGAGGCTAGAGCTTCTACTTGCACTATAACAAGTCAAGCATTCATCTTGTAAAAGTTCAGTCCTCTTCCTTCTTAATTTTCAATATAATGGATTGTCGCATGAATAGGTGTTCTACTTCGCTGTTATAGATGGTGTGAAGAGGCTAGGCTCTGAAACAACCAACAGCCTTGCAGCTGTTTGATCATACAAGCGCGTGAGGTTCTCTCGTATGTCCCTCTTCCTCTTAGTTTTTCTTTCCATTTGGATCCATCTGTCTCTTAGTCTTAGCACTTTATTGTCATATTTGGTTGTAAATAAAGCTTAAATTGTTTATTGATATTTGGTAGGAGTAAAAATTCACAAACCTATTCGACCCCACCCCTACCCACCCCTCTATATGGAAGCATAGTCTTTGATGTCGGGCTTAATTAATGCCATATCATAGCTACAGCCGCTCGACTTTTAAGTCAGAAGAATCATATCTGATCAACACAACAGTGGGCACATATAGCAAGATACAACAGTTAAACAAACTTGTTGATGAGGGAGCAGCGGGAGGAGCAACGGTGGACTCAATTGATTGCACTGAGAGTTAAAATTAATAAATTATACATCATATACCGTAAGACTTATGATATCTTTGGTTCTCGTGCCGTGACAGTGAAACTAAAATATTCAACAAAAAACAATTGTGAGATGAATAAACAGTTCATATTGCCTAGTAACTCCACCAACAACTCTGCATCCAGCGGTTACTAAAGTTTACCACATCATTGACATGATTGTCAACATACCATAAGCATTCAACAAAATTTACTACGACGTAGTCCTAGATGTAGTCAAGAGATAAGTCGGAAAGATAGGTTAGATCTAGCGCATAGGATTGAAACATGAACAGCTAACATCTAGTGACTTTGGTCCCATGAGCGGAACCATCCTTTTCATGAGGGGGCGCTTAGGGTTAGATATAGCATATAGGATTGAAATATGAATGGCTAACATCTAGTGACTCGGGTCCCATGAGAGGAACCATCATTTTCATGAAGGGGCACCCACATTGCTAGGGATGGCAATCTTACTCCAACCTGCAAACACAAGTGAAAGCCAACATGAATCTAGCAGGTTCAAGCTGGTATACATTAACTAGCAACCAACTCAAAGCAAATATCAAATCAATTGTCCAGACTTGGTATAGTAGACTGGAACTAAAAATAATTTTACCTATAAGATTTGGTGTACTAGGAAGCATCTTATTACCACCTCATCCATTTATTAAAAGTCCAAATCTGGATGTTCACCCTGTTTGATCCAGGTTGCCCTCTTTGGTACTTGTAATGAGTAATCATACTAACAACCTGAACTCATTATTACAATTACAAGTTATCTAATCTTACTAACATTACTAATCTTCAGTTTGCAGATGATACTATTTTGTTCTCTGTACAAACATTGAGAAAATTAGGAATTTGAAATTGTTGATTTATCTTTCTGAGAATCTGTCTGGTATGAGTATTAACTTCCATAAATCATAAATAAATCACAACAGCAGGAGATTGCTTGTATGTTTAATTGCAAGGTTGGTTCTTCCTTGTTACTTACCTATGGATGCCTATTAGAGAGGGTAAACGTCTTAAAGAAGATTGGCAACCCATCATAAATAATATTGATAAGAAAAATTTCAATATGGAGGAGCTCTAATCTTTCTAGAGCAGGTAGACTGATCCTCATTAATTCTGTATCATCTACCTTGCCTTCTCATATTATGTCCTTTTACTATATAGCTTAGTGGGTTATTAAGAGTGATAAGTTGAAAAGGGCATCTTTGGACTGGGACATCTTCTGTATCTAACATGAAATGTTGGAGAAACAGGAGTGATGTCTATAAGTCTAAAGAGCAAGGAGGGCTTGGTATTAAGGATATCAGGGAACAGAATATAGCTCTGCCGGGTAAGTGGTAATGGAAAGCTTGAATGATGATGCTTCTGATTGGGTCAAGTCACTTAAAGATAGATTATTTAGAAGAAGAACGCTTGAAAGATTAGATGGTAAACATTAGTTAGGTCTTCTATTTTTAGAAAGGAATATGGAAATGCTGTGATAGCTTTACATGTGGGATTATGTTTGACCATGGAGACGGGAGGAATGTGAGATTTGGCTAGATAATTGGATTGGTGACGTTCCTTTAGCTTCAGCTTATCCTTCTTTGTTTGTTTTAGCTATTGATAATATATAGTATTATACAGAGGATAATAGATTCGGATGTGAAATTTACAAGGGCACTTTATATGTCTTTTATTCCTATTTTTGTAGATCTTTTTTGCTTTTTGAACTCATATCAATTGACTGAGTAGGATGCAACAAGATTCCTATGATAACAAAAAACCTGACCAATTACCATATTTTGCACTATATATAGCACAATCCATTTCAAATGAACACTTTGGAATGAGGTTAGCAGCCAGATGGTAATTGGTCAGGTGTTAAGCATAAGTCTGCAAAGGTCTAACAAAATGTTGGCCATGTCAGATGCCACGACAGAAACTTACCATCAGGCAAATGCTGGATTCACGATGTGCAAAATATAAGAAGGATGTGTACAAAACTCCTAATATGTAAAACCAAGTTTCTCAGGAAAAAAACAGAAAATGTAAAGTTCCTTTATATCATAATTTAGAAGTATGAAACAATTTTGTCAGGTACATATTAACACAAATTATCATTCAGATAAACAATAAAAGTAAGGTGGATTTACGAAAACTAGTGAATTAAAAGATTTGTAAATTGATAGCAAGTAACTAGAACTAACCTGCAGATCATTACAAAGGAGAGATATACCATCCACCATGATCATATCAACATAAGGGTCTGCGTAAATCATAGAAAACTTTGATCGGACTTATACATACAGCATAATATGCATAAAATTTGTATGTTGTGACCATTAAATCTAAAGGAAATCCAACATAGAGTGTATGTTCATGCGTGATATATTTTGGAGTTCCTAGGCTAACACGAAACATATTCCTATCACGGAAGCTTGAGTTTATCAAATTACAAATTCTTACAAAGAGCATTAGAAAGAATTTTTCTCAACAAATGTCTAGTGACTTGTACTCTGAACATAAAGGCCATAAATGACTTATCAAAAATATCAAAGAGAAAAATCAAAGATTGGCTAAATAGCAACAAAGAACTAGTAGATTTAGTAGTACATAAAGTATGTGACTACTAATATGATGACCCCCTAGTATATTGTACATTAAAAAAGAAAACAATATACTAAATGCAAAATTTGATAATAATTAAGTGCTTGATGAGAAAGGCACGCTAAACTACTAAGACATCTTTATTGATATGAGAAAAATTACAAAATACAATTCCATGAAGTCATGAATTCTCTCTTTATATAGAAAACCATGCAAGACCAAACTTGCTCAAACTGTAACTCATAATATTACTAGGACACTAGGACTCCAAATACTATTAGGACTCTTAACAATTAAAAACTCATATTAATGAATGAACTGATACTACTATCTTTATGTTTGCATTGGTATGTAATGCATAATACTATTAGACCACCTAATCAACTTTTTCACCACCTAAACCTGATTTCAACTACATCTTTCACTAGGCGAACACCGAGACACACTCCGCTTAATAGCAAGTCACCTAGGCCATAAGCAAGGCACTTAGGTGTGTTTCCCGCTTAGGTGGGAACATTGCCCGCATTTTAGGACAGTCCAGAAAACTGGAACACAAGGATTTATAATTGACGTGTTACCCTTGAATTTAGCACCTTGTCTGATTTAAAGTTTAGAATAATTGCAATCAACAATTAATTTTATTCACATAGTAATGTTCATCAGGATGGTTAAATTTCTCCTGGAAATATTTATACTAGATTAACCTTCTTCTCCCAATTCTCAAAATAAACCAAATTTATTATTTCCTTAGCTTCCCTTATTAGGTATCAATACGCCATAGATGCTTCTCTTGAAAGCACCAAGTACTTGAGAATGTAGCCCAAGACAAGAAAAGGCATTGAAATAACACTAATTTGTAATATAACTATCTCCGCAACAAGTGTCACTTGTTCAATTGACATAGGATTTTTGATTAAAATGTTAAAGCTCACATCACAACAGGGATTTGGTAATTTCCCACATTTGTGATACCAATCAAACCTTCCTAGTGGCATTTCCCCAATCCTTATTTTCCCAAATCTTTAATGTTCATTTTTTAATATTACACTTGACTAAATATCAAATATATAATATATATATATATATATATATATATATATATATATATATATATATATATATAGAGAGAGAGAGAGAGAGAGAGATAGACTTGTATCCTTTCAAAAGGATTTGATCCCGGATCCTTCCCACTCAAATCAACCCTCCAACATTCGAATACAAGATCCACTCCGTTGAAGTTGATCTATACTATTTCAAGTATCTATAAACCAAAAATCAAGTGTTTAAATACTTTTTGCCCATCCATCAAGTGGGGGAAAAACGGACGGCCTAAATAGTGAGTTGGTTAGTTAACGGTGTAGAACATTTGAAATCTAACAAAAATTAGTTTATAGGGTTTTTAAATGTTTAGATCATAATGAAATGGCCGGATCGAGAATTTGTATGTCCAAAGACATAGATCTAACCAACTCACTACTTTCGGCCGTCCATTTTGCGTCGCTTGATGGATGGGAAAAAGTATTTAAAACACTTGATTTTGGTTTATAGATACTTGAAATAGTATAGATCAACTTCAACGGAGTGGATCTTGTATTCGAATGTTGGAGGGTTGATTTTGAGTGGGAAGGATCTGGGATCAAATCCTTTTGAAAGGATACAAGTCTATATATATATATATAATATATATATTATATAATATATATATATATATATATATATATATATATATATATATGTTGACTACCATTTTGGATTCATTGTAAATTCATAATGATCATATCACTGCTTGAAGAGTCCGGAGCAACATAATTTATAGAATGTAATCATTGATAATCTTGGAAGCTTCGAGCAACACAGTAAACGATCGACGGTTACAGGTTGTTTTAAAATAACTTATTGGATTAATTTAACTGACATAACCTAGCTTTTAATAAGCATGACTTTTTGTTAGTTGTAGAAAATACTTCATAAAATCTATAGAAAACACCATGGCAACAAACAAATAATTCGAAGCCTATTAAGATAAAGTGATAGAAAAATTCAAATTATTTTAGAGGATCATGCTTTACTAGCAATATCAAGAAGATGTATGTTTAACGCTCTCATATACTATGCTAGAGACGTCCACTTAGTAATGAATATGATGCGTTTTGTAACAACACACACCCCACAGGCTGCACCCCACCCCAATAACAAAAAACAAAGAGGGAAAAGGAGAAGAAGGAAGAAGAAAAGGAGGAAATTTTATTAAAAAAAGTATAAATTGTGAAAACACCCTTGTGCTAGAAGGGGTCTTTCACTTAACCACGTAACAATAAAAAAAATTGCATTACACCCTTGCATATAACAAAGTTAAACGTTTTCCATCAAAAAGAAGGCACATAGCCCCCTTAAAACTTTTTTTTTCACAAAAAACCCACCACCACGACCCCTCGAGTCAAGCCGCCGCCGCCACCAACACCACAAACAACAACAAAAAGCATCTCCTTCTCTATCATCAGCGCCATGTCATCATCTCTATCACCACCAACACTATAACCACCTTTATTATCACCTCCACCACCATCATCTAACCATAAATCCCATCTCAATCTTAATCCTAACCCTAGTTCGAACCCCCTCCCTTCCTCTCCACCACAACATCATCACCACCACTTTAAGCTTGAAAATTTAATCCGCCACCTCTGGTTTTTTCAAAACCCACCATCCTCGCCCTCCTCCATCATGGATGAAGCAACATTAAGGGTCCATGGTCCCCCAAAATGTAAAATCATCACCACATTCTCTCAACCTATTTACAGTAACAGCTGGCCCCTCTAAGATTTTAGCTAAAATTTAAAGGTCCATCAGAAAAATTGAACTCTCCATGGTAAGTATTGTATTCCAACACTCTTTGACATGTAATCTATGTCGACCAAGTAAATGTTCATCGTTCCTTATTTCAATCCACCTCCAGGCTAGGCCAGTCAAAAAAATCACGTCCTACAAAATCTCCAACTCTTTCTTTTCTTTTATGTGATTATTCTTCTTTGGTCAGGAACCTAAATGGCATAATATTTCCATAAACCATATCCTTTAATTCTTAAAGGCAGTTCATAGCTACATGCATGTGAACATATTTTATAAGATTGGTATAAATAAATTTTAACTTAAGTTGATCCTACTCATGCACGATATTTTCTATATATACAACCAGAAAAAAGTTAGTGAGAGTCGAACTTATGTTTACTCACTTGTCCTATCAAAACTGGGTCACAAATTTGAATCTAAATGTTCCAAAGACCAAGTTATCTCAAATTTGATAATGTGTGTCAATGCAAATGTATTGCCGTTTAAGTTGATTTCATAAATCTGAATTCTCAAATAAAAAATTATAAATCTAAAATATGTTGTTTTTACTATATTCTCCAAGATAAAATTTATGGCTCTATTCGCCCTCCTCCACCACCACTGCCGCTCAACAATAACCATCATCACCATATCATCTATTAGATCACCACCACTATAACCACCTCTATTACTGCCCCCTCCATCAACATTATCTAACCCAAAATCCCATCTCAATTTAATCTCAACCATTTAACTCGAACTCCCTCCTCCAAGCCACCAACATCATCACTCCACTTTAACCTCAAAATTTTGATCCGCCTCCTCTACTCTCCTCTATTATCATCGCCATGTTATTCTCCTTGTTACTACCACAATCACCACCTCCACCACCATCACCACATCTACTACCATCACACCTCCATTATCAGCACCACCACCACCATCTAACACAAAACTCATCTCAATTTAACCCTAGCCCAACCCGAACCCCGTCCTCCTTTCCACCACTACTATCATCGCTGGAACCTCATCCTCCTCTCTATCATTCACCATCATCTCAATTTATTTAGGATTTTATTAGAAATAATATATTTAGATAGATAATTAATATTTAATCACATTTTAATTAATGAGAATGAATTGATGATCAAATAAGGGGATTGAGTGATTGGACAGAAAAAATTAGCGGTGTGATAGCCTAAAGGGTGGTGTAACCACAAGTTTTCATAGTATGGGGTATAAGCGCATGGCCCCTATAGTTCAGGGTTATTTTCTGCAATTTGACGGGAAAAAGAAAAGCAAAGTAAAACATGCAAAGCACAGGATTTGGGCCAAGCATTGCTGAAGAGAAAAGGTGATATCATGATATCTTATCATTGCTTGATGTTTCATTTAATATGTATGCTATTACACTATTATGCATATGCATCAATTCAGAAATCCACCTCAGTGTTGTAAGCTAGATATCAAGTCCATCCTTTGGCGGTGTCATTTTTTTGTCAGATGTAATAGGGTCATTTGGCAGTGAAGCATTCACGCACTACATATTGCGTGGCCATCGACTGACTTCTAAAGCATGCTCCTTCATTACAGATTAGGCTCAAGCCTGAACCAATGATAACTATTGATGGAGTGTTTGGACACTGTTACATGTCAAGTTGTCACTGGAAGCCTCAATCATTTTCCACACAAAGACTTGCTGCATGATGTCATTGGAAGCCTCAACCATTTCCACAGAAAGACTCACAAGAGTCACAACCAGCTCACTCACTGTTGTGCAGCTAAATGTTGCGAAAAATTCTCAGTGGGAGGTCCAGTCTGCTTGAAAGGCCTGCATACTAAGATGCAGAGGGAGGGATGGACCAATGAACAGTGCAAGAGCTATAGAGGAGCAATCAGGTAACTAGTTGTGGGGGTTTTCTACTGTACTACTCCCTAGTTGACTGTGGTAGCCCCGGCAGATTAATTCCCTGTTCTTAGGAATACATGTAAGCTAAGTGTTGTTGTGTTTTGAATATTTTTTTAAAAATAAGCTTAAAGACACAAATGTCCAAACTTATATCGGCACATTGTAGAGCTATAAAAGCCTTGCTCCTGGCAATCCACAAAAATGGAATCAGTGTGGGGAGTGTTGCATGCGCAATATCACCAAATAAAGAAATTTGTGTAAACAGCAAGAGTTTCTTAGGAGAAATTGACTTAAGACAAATTCGTGGTATGATAATCAAACAATCAAGTCAAACTAACCTTTGTATCTGTTGTAGAGCTCTTCAATATGTCTAGAATCAGTGACGATCTAATTTGAGGTTGGCTATAAAATACATCAAAAGCTCCTTCTAGATGCCAGTCACTGGCTTTCAGTGCCTGGAGAGCAACCTTTTCACTGCAAAGTGGCAAGAAAATGAATAATATAATATTCTGATAACAATAGGAAATCATATGACAGAAGAAAATTATTGCAATGATCAACCAAAATGATACAGCCCCTCGATTTCACAAAGGAACAACATATACACTTCAATAAAACAAAATTTTCAGTTGGAACAGAGATTGATGTTCAGACATAAGATGTTGAAAGTTTATTAACTAACACTGTATAAACTGTAAATAGCTCCGGTACTCAGAGACTGTAAAAAATTCAAAAAAAAGAAGAAAAGAAACTGGAGTTTATATATCTGATAATGGAAAGATGTAATAACATGCTTGAGGTACCCTTGCCAAAGATATTTTATGATAATGATTTAAAAGTCATGAATTTCAAGTTTGCAACTGATATCTAATGTTTTCACTGTTATTCTTTACATTACATAACCTGCAAGTGGAATATGCATGCTTTCCTTGTTTAAGCGAGTAGGATGTGGTCAAAAGTTGCTATTGTTTCGGTACCAGGCGAACATTAATATTCCTTGAGGGATACATTGATGCAACAAGCTAATGTACAATGGTCTGTGGGGTGTTATCTGAGACATCAAGGGCCAGTTCACAACTATGGTGACTCATGGCTATGGTGAGTGAGTTTATGTTCAGTTTTAACAACTATATGATGTTCATGGGACTCTCCTTTACCAGTTTTTAGTGAGTTTGTCTTTATCTAATCATTCACTCATGGAGGGGCACGCGGGATTTTTTTTTTTTTTTTTTTTTTTTTTTTGGTGGGTGGTGGGGCGGTGCAAAATCAGATTTCTGCCAATATAGGTCATCATGGACCAACTGCACTTGTCAGAGGAAGATTAAATTTGAAGGAAAAGTACATGGTGGGAGTGAATTTAGTAGGGTAGAAATGGGATAATGTTTGCCGAACATCTCCCAGAAAATCTAGAATTACGGAAAATACCAAAGTACAAAGTAGAAGAAATATTAAAGTTGCGTCGCAAATTAGTTTCCAAAATAGTGCACACAAGCTCATCTTTGCTCTCCTATTTATCAGCCAACCAGCTTCATTAGAAGGCTTGTTTAGGCATTTCTGAAACTATTCTCTGCTAGACTCTTCAAAAGAAAAGATGATGTGGGTGTTGGCTTTCAAGAAGTAAACAATAATTTCGCAGGTGCTCCTGATATTTTCCTCTTTTTTTTCCTTTAATATTCATGTCTTCTTAAGTTATAGCTTCTTCTTGTTATACTGTCACAATGTCAATTTATTTTCGGTTTCAGCAATCTCTCTTATTCTACTTGAGTATAATCTTCTCGAGGTATTAGCAAAGAATTGCTTAAATCAATTGGTTAGTCTGCATAATCTAAAGGGTTTCAATGTGTGCATGCTACCAAGCATTAATTTTTGTATCAAAACCAGTTTCCTTGGCTTGCTTTGGCTCCCTTATTCATCTCTCACTGAGTTTCCACTTGTAGTGGACAGAATGATCCTTTGATTCATCTCCCTCGATGACTTCTTTGAGAAAAAACGCCATCTTTGATGCAAGATGTGAACCCTTAAGAGGCAAATGTCATGAGAGCGCAAAAGTTTATGCCAAAGAAGTTCATAGACCCATCTTGTTATAAAACTAGCCTTGAGAGACAATTATCAGTACTTTAGACAAGCACAATGTTTGAGGGGATTATTTCCAAATCCAAGGGGAGTAGTGAAAATCATTTCTATTAATATAGGTCATGATGGATCCACTGCACTTGTCAGGGGGAGATTAAAATAGAAGGAAAGGTACACGATGATTGGCCATCAAGGATATAATTTAGCAGGGTAGTGATAGGATAACATTTCCCATGCATCTCCTATAAAGGAGAAACAATATTAATGTTGTGTGACAATCATTTTCCAAAATAGTGCACAAAAAGGGGTTTATTTAGCAACTTCATAATAAGTCATATTTAGGTATTTCTGAAACTATTTTCTGTTGGAGCTCTTCAAAAGAGAAGATGATGTGGCTGTTAGCTTTCAAGAAGTAACACACATGGTTTCCCAGGTATTCTTGATATTTCTCATCTCTCTCTCTTTTCATTCATGTCTTCTTTTGAGGTATATCTTCTTCTTATATCATTGTGTCAACTTATTTCCGGTTTCAGCAATATCTCTTATTCTACTTGAGTAAATTCTTCTCAATTTATTAGCAAAGAATTGCTGAAATCTTGGCTATTGTTTGCATAACCTGAAGGGTTTCAATGTGTGCGTGTACCAACCCTTGATTTATGGTATAAATGCCGGTTTCATGGGTTTGTTTTAGCTTCCTTATTCATCTCTCATGATTGCCCACTTGTAATGGCATAGGAGTCCTTCAATTCGTATCCCCCAGTGGTTTCTTTGAGAAAACCACCATCTTTGACGCAATGACAAGAACTCTAAGAGGGTCGTAAAGTTTATGCTAAAGCAGTTCATAGGTCATTTTTGCTATAATACTAGCCTGGTGAAGACAATTGTAAGTACTTTAGTCAGACAATGCAACAATCTCTCTGCAGTAAGATTATTATAGCACTTGTAATATCATTTTGCCTTCTATACCAATCAGCCTTTTACAGACTAAACTGAATTTGCATCGGTTTAATGTGCCTGTATTTCAACTTCGTCAACAAGGCATTGAAACAACAGAAAGTAGTCATTCAACTTTGAGATGAAAGGAGCAAAGTTCCTTCTGCATGGACATACAATTTTGAATGAGTCCTATGCTTTTATGCAAGAATGAGCTTAGTAAAAGCCCAAGGCCCTAAGCTAAATCCAAATTCACTCCATCATAAATCCAAACCTAGATATTATCTTAGAGGACTATCTGAACTTGTTTAGGAGTCAGGACTTCTGAAAAGGACCAAACTGCGGACAGACATTCAGAGGCCAAAGGACTATGGCCAAAATTTAGGACGAACATGGCATTGCCTCTAATAGAACAGTATAATCAAAATAAGACTTATTCTAAATGTTAAAAGGTGCATTCGTGGTTTCAAATACCGGCCGATTAGATATATCTCGGCATTCATATGGATGTTGAGGTTCCCTAATTAATATGGGCCAATATCGGGACCGATATTGTCAATTTATAATGATGGTTTATATTGACGATATTGATAATGATACAGAAAAACCATTGGCTATACCAATACCGAGATTTTAAACCAAGGGCATCTTTTGTCAGTAAAATGTGCAATGCCTGGTGCCATGTATTTCACTGATTTAACTAGTCATGAAGTCATAGATTTAAGTCCATGGGCGAATTTGACAGCCTTCATTTGTTTGCTGTCCCTATAAAAACATATGGCTCGTATAGGGTCGTTTGTGGTCCATTTTCATGTCTAGGGTCAAAATTCATCATAGTTCTCATTCCAAATCCAACACCTACCTTCTTAGAAGCAAGTCAGTCTTATGTCAAGTTTAATCCAATTGTTGGCCATAGCATGAATAAACTGCTTTGTATGACTGTGAATGTTCTAAACAAAAGAAAATTCTCAGCAAAAATACTACTAACTAAACAAATTACATCACCACAATTGAATTCACAGATGTAGAGACTCATATTTATAGGTAAAATCCCATGATGGAGAGTCAGAAAGACAGAATTTCTATTGAGTTTAGACTATTCTCCATATTACAGACATAAACAACTTAATTGTAAAATTAATAGACCAGTGATTGAGGAGTATGTATTAAGGAGCTACCTGCTTCCAGTTATTGCCATGAACTGGTGGACTTTGTCACGGTTTCCTCTTCCCAATTTATGCTGTCAAGAGATAGTCAATTCTATTTGAGAAGCAATAATAATTCATTATAACTAAAGACAAATAATAGATTTATATCACCAACAAAATAACAATCACAGAATTTTAAAACGTCAAATAACATGATCAACAAAATCAGTTTAAGAAAACAGTTTTCAACGTCAGTTGCAGTACCCCGGCATATCCCTCGATATCCCATAAACTTTTTAATTGAGAAAAATGTGTATGAACCCTGTAGTTTCATTGGAAAACTTTTAAACCTCTCAAAGAGAAAACTACATACTAAAACCAATCCGACTGCATTTTTCTAAACCATGTTGCCCAGGCAAAGAAAGCAATACATTAACCTAAAAAAGGTAGATGCATTGACATGTAAAAGGTGTCTACTTCTCAACTAAAAGCATCCACTTTTCCCTCTAAGAGGATTCTAAAAATGCTTGCTAGACAAATTGGATGCTAGCCGTGGTTTGCTCGAACTCAGTTAATAGATAATGGCATCAATCGGCTTTTTTGTACATAACTTTGTTGGATGTGTTTTGAGTTGGAGGGAAAACTTGAGTTTCCCTTTTATTTGACTTTGCTTTTAGTCCCACATTGGATAGAAGATGGGAGGTTTGGTAATATATATACCAACTCCCCCATGCCTATTGTTATGAGTGTTGGGCTATGGCCAATATCTCCACGCGCGGCGCGCGCCGGACCGAACCGGGTTAGGCCAGGTTCGGGTGGCGCGCACTCACGACTTGTGGATGTTAGAGATATCAATGACACACACGTGATTCATGTGAAAGACACCCCTCGTGAAATCAATCACATCCTAAAATCTCTCCATGATTATAGGAACACATGGGACTCATGGGATTCATGCACCATGTGTTTCTCATTCTTTCTCTCAGTCAATATTTTCCTATTATTTCTCTTAGTCAATGTTTTCCTATTGAACCTCCTAAATCAGTTTAAACAAATACAACCAAGAACATAGCTAATGGTATCTTGTCTTTACACAAATAAATCTTCTTCTTCTTATTGTTTATTTGGTATCAGAGCAACTTCTGTACCATGTCGAGTATTTCCTCTTCATCTTCCCTCACTTCCATCCAAATACTTACATCCATGGTTACTCCCAATCCCAACATCACTCACTTTCTAAATGTCAAACTCGATAAGGAAAATTATCTGCTGTGGCGTTCCCAGTTCCTTCCTCTTCTCAAGCTCCACGATCTCGAAGGCCTCGTCGACGGAACCTCTCTATGTCCGGTCCGGTCCGGTCCTTCCTTCTACCGAGAAGGATGCTCAGCCCACTATCAATCCAGAATACACTCGCTGGATCAAGCTTGATCAGATGCTTTTATGTTGGCTTATCTCCTCGCTCACTGAAGCTGTTCTTGCTCATGTCGTCGGCCTCACCACATCTCGTGATGTGTGGTGCTCTCTGGAGCAAATTTGCGTCACCCTCCAGAGCTAGAGTGCAGCAACTCAAATATCAGCTGCACACCGTCAAGATGGGCACCTCTTCTATGTCAGAGTACATCCAATCTGTCAAGTCAATCGTGGACAACCTGGCGGCAGTGGCTAATCCAGTTGTCGACTCCGACCTCGTCTCTACCTTACTCAGTGGTCTGTCTCCCGAATATGACTCGTTCGTCACCTCCGTCAACACACGAGTCGACCCTGTACTGTCAGAAGAACTCATCAGCCTCATGCTTAGCCAGGAGATTTATCGTGGGCGTGCTATCAATTCACCAGACTCCACAACCCTCATCTCCCCTTCTCCTGCGGTTCATACTGTTTCCTGCATTCCAAGCTACCATTCAACTCCATCTTTTTCCGTGGTCGTGGACGTGACCGAGGCAAGGAGCGCGGTCGTGGTCATGGACGTTCCTTCTTACCGTCACATCAGTCCACCGGTGGTCGACCTAAATGCCAGATTTGCAATCGTTTTGACCATTATGCTAACAAATGCTTCAATCGTTATGATGATTCGGCTAGCCCAACTGCTCTTCTCCACTCTTATGGGAATAGTCCAATCGATTCCAATTGGTATGTTGACTCCGGAGCCACTCATTACCTAACGGCTGACATTGCGAATCTGGCGACTCACTCCGAATATCAAGCACCCGACAGAGTTCGCATGGGTAACGGGACAGGTTTGCCTATCCGAGCTACTGGTGCTTCTTTATTGTGTTCTCCTGTTTCTTCATTTGTCTTGAAAAATCTTTTACATGTTCCTGATATCACCAAAAATCTTCTGTCTGTTAGTCAATTTACTGCTGATAATAAAGTCCTTCTTGAATTTCACCCTGACTCTTGTTTTATCGAGGATCTCTCTACTCGGAAAACTCTACTGCGGGGACAACTTAAGGATGGTCTGTATGTCTTCTCCCTGGGGAATCATAACTTCACCGCCTCTCCTCAGGCTCTTCTTGGTGAGCGTGCATCTTCCTCCGTCTGGCATGAGCGCCTAGGTCATCCCTCCACCAGAGTTGTCTCCAGTGTTTTATCTCAGCATCAACTTCCTTTCCTCCCTGACCATGCTGGTACCCCTCTCTGCATCCCCTGTCAGTAAGGAAAAAAGTCACCGTCTTCCTTTTTCGTCATCTTCCACAATTGCTACTGCTCCTTTAAAGCTTATTCACTCCGATCTATGGGGTCCGTCTCCTGTGTCCGCTGTAAGTGGTCATCGCTATTATATTAGCTCTGTAGATCACTATAGTAAGTATGTTTGACTTTATCCTTTGATAAATAAAAGTGATGCTTTCTCCATTTTTCTTGAGTTCAAAATTCATGTAGAAAATTTTTTTGGACGTTCCATTAAAGCACTCCAAACTGATGGTGGTGGCGAGTTCATCAAATTTAAACCTCACTTGTCTTCTCAGGGTATCGCTCATCGCTTATCCTGTCCACACACTAGTGCCCAAAACGGCACTGCAGAAAGAAAGCACCGCCACCTTGTCGAGACTGGCCTTACTCTTCTGGCTCGGTCAAATGTTCCATTTCATTACTGGCCCTATGCTTTCCAAACTGCCTCATTTCTCATTAATAGAATGCCCACCCCCGTCCTCCATAATCTCTCTCCCTACCAGAAATTATTTCATAAAGTACCTGACTACCTTTCCTTATGAATTTTTGGTTGTGCTTGCTACCCTCATCTGCGTCCATACCAAACTCATAAGTTTAGTTTTCGGTCCACTCAATGTGTCTTCTTAGGTTACTCAGCTTCGCATAAAGGTTATCAATGTTTGCATGTCCCCTCTGGTCGTATTTATATCTCTCGGGATGTTGTGTTCGACGAATCTTCCTTTCCTTTCCATTTTCCTCAGCCCTCCCCCTCTCCCCCTACTCCCACGCCTTCACCACCGATCCTCATCTCCATGCCTCTGTTATCTTCCATTGTTCTAGTCCCCTCTTCTCATGCGGGCCCCACCATTGACTCTTCTCTCCTCCACTACCACCTCCATCACATACTCTTTCTCTACCACCTCCACCAGCACCCGCCGATGATCCTTCTCCTCGTCCTCATCCTCAGGCTCTCCCAGTCCCCCTCCTATCAGGACCCACCATATGGTCATCAGAACACAGGATAACACCAAAACACTAAAATCTGGCTAGCCACCCGGTATCCCATGCCTACCTGTCTCATGGCTGACTTGGCCACCACTTCTGTCGAACCCACATGTTTCACGCAAGCTTCTAAAGATCCCAAGTGACACCAGGCAATGGACACTGAGATAAATGCCTTAATTAAGAATAAAACCTGGTCCCTTGTGCCATACCACCCTACCATGAATCTGGTTGGTTGTAAATGAGTTTTCAAGTTAAAATATAAATCTGATGGTTCTGTTGGCAGGTATAAGGCCCGCCTGGTGGCCAAGGGTTTTCATCAACAACCAGGATTAGACTATGGTGAGACATTCAGTCCGGTCATCAAACCGACCACTGTCCGTACCGTGTGCAGTCTGGTCGTCTCCAAGGGATGGTCTATTCGACAGTTGGATGTGAATAATACATTTTTGCAGGGTTTTCTTACTGAGACGGTCTACATGGAACAACATTCGGGGTTCATCAATTCCGCTCATCCCAATCATGTAATCATGTATGCAAGCTTCACCGCAGTAACTATGGCCTCAAACAGGCTTCACGGGCCTGATTTTCTCGCCTCAGCAGTTATCTAGTCACATTGGGCTTTGTGGGCTCCAAGTCTGACACGTCTCTCTTCCTCTGACGGGTCGGGACAAATCTTCTTCTGATTTTTATCTATGTGGACGACATCATCATCACAGGTAATGACTCACGGGCTGTCACTCGTCTTATGCAATAACTAGGCCGGGAGTTCTCATTAAAAGACCTCGGTCCACTGTACTATTTCTTGGGCGTGGAGTGTCACCGTACACCCTCAGGTCTATTTCTCTCTCAACAGAAGTATATCCGTGACTTACTTCTCTGACACAAGATGGATGGTGTCAAGCCTGTTAGCTCGCCTATGGCAACTTCCTGTAAGCTATCCAAGATTGTTGGAAAGTCTCTCTCTGACCCTTTTATATATCGAAGTACTGTTGGGGCTCTACAATACTTAAGCTTTACCAGACCCGATATTGCCTTCTCGGTGAACAAGGTCGCTCAGTTCATGCAAGCTCCAACCGATGAGCACTGGAGCGCTGTAAAACGATTCTCCGTTACCTCAAATCTACCATTCAACATGACCTTTTTCTCTCTCGTCATTCTTCTGCACAGCTTACTGCTTACACCGATGCAGATTGGGCAGGGTCGATCGATGATCGAAAATCTACCAGTGGCTATTGTGTCTTTCTTAGTATAAATCTCATTTCTTGGAACTCGAAGAAGCAGTGTACTGTGGCACGATCTAGCACTGAGGTAGAGTATAGGGGCGTGGCCAATGCTGCAGCAGAGGTCGTTTGGTTGCAGTCATTACTTCGTGAGCTTGGAGTTCCGCAATCTCCCCCAACAGTTCTTTGTGACAACCTCGGTGCAACATATCTCTCGATTAATTCTATTCATCACTCCCGCTCCAAACATGTTGAGATCGACATTCATTTTGTGAGGGACTATGTCGCCAATGGAGTCCTAGATATTCGGTTTGTCAGGACTAAAGACCAACTCGCAGACATCCTTACTAAGCCTTTGAGCTCTTTAAAATTTTCTATGCTGAAGAACAAGCTCTCGGTTCTTTCGAACCCGCTTCGCTTGCAGGGGGTGCTAGAAATATCAATGACAACACGTGATCCATGTGAAAGACACCCCTCATGAAATCAATCAGATCCTAAAATCTCTCCATGATTATAGGAACACATGGGACTCATGGGATTCATGCACCGTGTGTTTCTCATTCTTTCTCTCAGTCAATATTTTCCTATTATTTCTCTCAGTCAATATTTTCCTATTGTACCTCCTAAATCAGTGTAAACATATGACCAATATGTGTATATAAATACAACCAAGAACCATAACTAATGGTATCTTGTCTTTACACAAATAAGTCTTCTTCTTCTTATTGTTTATCTGTGGACACGAATGCAGTTCGATTCAGGGGGCTTTTGAACTTGAAACTTTTTTCGATTTTTCTATTTAATTTTTATTTAAAATTCTGTTTTAATTTTCCAGAATTTTCTGTTCGGTTTTGACCCTCTCCGGATCTGCTCACGAAGTGCATGATCGTGTGTAGATTTGGAGCGAGTCTGTTACAATTGCTAAACTCCGAGAATCTATAAATAGCTTCTCGCAGTTCAGTCGAGTTACCTGTAAAAAAAAATCTAGAAAATTCTGACTCCCTCCTCCAAAATTCTTTCTTACAAAATTCTGGTTCGGTTTTTGGTGATTTCTCTGAAGAATTCTATTACATACGGGCAACGTATTTTCATCTGAGCAGAGGCCTAGCTCTTCGTCTGGGGCTGAGTCCTGGTGATCTACCGGGGAAACTTTTACCGCTAGGAGAGGAGGTTCATTCTAAGGTCCGGACTAGGGACCAGCCATCTATCTTCTAGTGCAGTTCTTTTGCACGACTGTCACCCCAGGCCAACAATTTCCTTTCCTTTTAATTCTTTTATATTACTTGCATTTTTAGGACAATTATTCAAATTGGTTACAGATTTACAAAAAATTGTTGCATGTTTTAAAAAAAAAAAAAGAAATATTGTCTTGTAACCAACAAACTTCACTTGATAATAACAAGAAGATAGAAAACAAATAAGAAAGCAGAACCAAATGAGACTGAGAGATTACATGCAAAGGCACCAGCTTGCTAGTGATGTGAAGAGATTCACTTTTATCCTTTGCCCCATAGTTAGGATTAGGGAATTCTTCCGCTTCTCTTAGTTTAGGGAAATGCATAATTTTTTTAATGATTAAAAGACATACCCCTTGTTTCACTGTTTTAAATTTTTCATGAGACCTAAGCTACAGCAGAAAAATTGACATAAAACTATTCAAAGTACACAGAAGCTCAACAAGAAAACAACAGAATTTCCATTCGAGACTCAACAAACTATAAATCAGTGAAAGTATCAACAAATCTTGCGAAGAAAACAATCAATCAGAATCTGAGATTGGTACAAAAACTGACCATTCTGACTTCGGTGAGGAAAACCCAGGGAATCTCGAAAAGGATTTTGGGGAGAGAGAAGAATAAGGATTTGCGATTTTCTTCCTCTCCGCCTCTCCTTCCTCTCTCCTCTCGTTCGCTCTCCCTTTCTTGCTCGCTCTGATGATTCTTACGCTTTTGTTGCACCTTTATAGCCCGAATGAGCCTCACTCTCGCAAACCAGGGTGTTACACAAATGCCCCTCTGTTTTCGGCTGCCTGACCGCATAATTTTGGAGACTGTGTGGGACTTTTTTGTCAAATGAAGTGTGCCTCTAGTTGCTGGCTGGTTTGTCGCAGGTGGCACATAGGAATAATAGCTGATTGGACGAGAGGGTTTTATTAGGATAGACCTAAGGTGCAGTGAACCCGTGGGAAGTGATTACTGACTAGGTATCATGCTGGATTTTTGGCGATATGCCCTTTATGGTTTTGCGATTCCATCAGGTGGCAATCACATCGAGTCGGGTCGCTATCCGCCCGACCCGGTTATGGCCTCACCTTAGACCTGACCCTGATTTTAGAACCAGCAAATCGTAACCGGAACCGGCTCAAAAATAATAACCGGAATCAAATCAGGTAGGCCGGTTCCAGAACCAGCTGATACCGGTTCCAGTGTGGTCTATTTCTGGTGCCCCACACTAAGGCCCCAGCTGAGCAGTAATGGGCCGGCTCGAAGGGTAAAAAAAAAATTTGTTTCAAGAATTGAAACAGGCGGTTCCTGTTCTTAAAAAATGAAATCAGAACTTGACCGGCTAGGGTGTAACACCCCACTCCCCGAATACGTACTTAGTTGCGTATTCATATTTTTTGATTGTATTTTTTGATTTACTTCCTGTATTTGTTTTGTATTATGAGTTATTTATATGATTATTTTGCCTTAGATCTGGATTCGTGAACTCGGAGTCAGCCCTACTCTGAACCAAGGGACCGATCCTAGAGTATTACTCGATTTGGACTTTCTGGTATTCTGATTTGACCAATTTCAGTTTCAAACATCATTTTCTAATATTCTAGATTTTTCGTGATTTTCTGGAATTTTCCTGAATTAAGTTGAAAATCTTCAAAACCGGGGTCGACCAATACCGCGGACCGATTCTCGGTTTTTTAATTTACAAACGGAGTTGAAATTCTAAAAATGGCTTTCCTGTAACTTCTTAAAATCACATTTTCTATCTAAATACATTTTTTGAGAATTTTCTAAATTTATCGAAATTTCACTGGATTTGGTGTCGGCCAGTATCACTGGTTGATTTCAGGAATTTTAGTTTACAATTGGAATCAAATTTCTGGATTCCACTTTCATATTACTTCTTAAATTATATTTTCTCCTTTCTGGCATTTTCTGAGATTTTTCAGATTTTATCAAATCCAGCCGACCCGATGTAGACCGGTATTGACGTTTGACTTCAGGATTTTATTTTGAAAATGAGATTGAATTTCTGGAAACCGATTTCACCAAAATCTTTATATAATATTTATTATTTTTGAGAATTTTTAGGAAGCTTTCCAAGCTACTTAATTTTTTGGACTTTTCCGGAGTTTTCGGTGTTTTCCCAGATACCGGAATTTCATCCAGATATTTTACTATTCTCTTCTTCTATTTTTCTCTCTCCTCGCTAGACGCGGGTTTCACCAAACCTGGATTCCGTATTTAATGCAGGGATGCTCTCCATACTGCATTTAATGCTTGTCCTGCAAGATCAACTCTGAATCTTATCACCATGTCTTTTTGTCCTTTCTGGCAAACGCAGATCTCGCGTTTTTCTCCTAGACGCGGATTTTATCTCCGCGTCCAGTTCATTTTTCCCAAGACGCGGATTTCGTTGCATGGAGACGCAAGTTTATTTGGTGCGTCTCTTTTGTTTTGTAAGGATGGCACATTGGTAATAATTAAACCACTCCTTTATATATATACCCCACTCCTTTCTCTCTCCTTCATTATTATTTTTCTCCTCCTCCTTTCTTCCAACAGAGAACGAAACCACAGCCATGGTGGCCTCTTTGGCCGGCCATCCACCCTCCATTCTCCACCACTTTCCCCTCCATTTCCACCGCCAACTTCTCCACCTCTTCCTCCTCCATCTCCTCCTCCATTCCAACAACAACAACACCATAACACTATCTACAATACCATCTTCTTCCTCCATTATTCGCTAAGATAACCCATTTTCACCGCCACCTTCTCCACCATCTCCACCACCACATACAACACCTTAGCCACCAACGATCATTCCATCTTCCTCTCCTCGTCGTGCTCTTTCCGACGAGCTATTGCTTCGCTCTCCGAAACACCATTTCTAAAACTCCATTTTCACCAAATGAACTACACTTGCACCCTACAATTTGCTTGGGCTTGGAGCTTTGGTCACCTTCTCCGGCCAACTCCGGCCGCCGCCGGTGACCGCCGGCCACCGCCGGTTCCCTTCTCTTCTTTCCTTTCCTTCTTTCTTTCTTTCCATTCTTTCTTTCTTTCCTTTCTTTTCCTTTCCCTTCTCTTTCCTTCACTGTTTCCTCCCAAAACCTGCGTCTCTCTCTCTCCCCCCCCATCCATGCGTCTCTCATTTTCTTATCTCCCTGTCTCTCTCTCTTGAATTGCTGACGCGGATCTCACCCCCGCGTCCAGGCAATTCCTTAACGCGGCCTTCGCGTTCTTGTATCGACGCAACGCGGAGCCCATGCCCGCATCTGTGTCCTTCTTGTGTCAACACGACGCGGAGCTCATACCCGCGTCTGTGTTCTTCTCGTGTTAACGCAACGCGGAAACCACGTCCGCGTCCGCGTTCTTCTCGTGTCCTGACTTGAACGCGGGTCTCGAACCCCGCGTTTGTGGCATCTACGCGACGCGACCCCCGCGTCTCACTCTCAAACTCGCGCCCCCCTGTACATACTCTCTCCCCCTGTACACTCTCTCTCCATGGACTTCTCTCTCTAGCTCTCACTTTCTCTCTCCTCTCTCTCATTCTCTTTCTCTCTCTTGATTTCCTCCTCTCTCTATCACTTTCTCTCTAACGCACTAACGCGTTGATTACCTGGATTCCGGAGATCGGGGATTTCACTGTGTTTTCTAAAGACTTAGGAGAGTGTTCTCGCTTTCCTCTTGCTTTCCCGCTTCGTCGGATCGACTTGATTGTCTTAGGTATTTGTATCTGGAACTAACATCTTCTCTGTAGGTACCCTAACCTCTGGGTACAACCTTTGAGGTTTAACGTCCTCTGGACTTTCTCTATGCTACGCCTGGTAGGCGGACCTAGCGTCAACACTTTACCGCTTACTCCGTTCGAGCGTAATTACCCCGTGAGCATGGCTTCTCGTGAGTAGTAGTATAGCGTTCATACGCTTACTGCGACACGTGTGTCTAGCTACGCTGCGAGTGGTAATCACGCCGAGCGTGATAGCATTTAGTATTGTACATTAGCTTCGCTCTAGCTTGCTCAGCTCTGCTTGATTGTGCTCAGCTATTGTTCTATCACTTGCCAAGTACACACTTGATATATTAACAATTGACATGCTTTTACTTGATACCTATCATCTTCATGCTAATACCTGACACCTGTCTGTGTAATACCCCTTTCCCGGAATACGTACTTTGTTACGTATTCAGTCTTTCGATCGTGTTTTCCAAATTACTTCCTGTATTCGGCCGATTTCAGTTCCAAATGTCATTTTCCTATACTTTGGATTTATATGATTTTCTGGAATTTTCCTGAATTTAATTAAATATTTTCAAAACCGGTGTCGACCGGTGCCGCTGATCGATTCTCGGATTTTTATCTTGCAAACAGTTAGGAATTTCTAGAAGATCCTTTAGACATTATTTCTTAGAATCATATTTTCTATCTAAATACTTTTTCTGAGAATTTTATAAATTTATGAAAATTCCAACGGAGTCGGTAAATAACTGATTCCGGGATTTTTAGTTTTAAAACCATAAACTAATTCTTCAAACGAATTGCACCATGAGCCTTCAAATATTATTCTTGATTTTTGGTAAAATTTTCAGGTCATTCCGAGATACTTGAATTTCGGACATTTTTTCAATAATTGCAAAATTCCACATTTTCCACCTCATTTCCCACTCACCCTCCCACCTAACCCCACTCACTCTCTCTCTCTCCCACAACCGGCCAAGTGGCCAGGTGAGGGACACCTCACCCCTTCCTTTTGCAAGGAAACCCCTCCTTTCTACACAAATTCCATCTCCTTTACAAAATCCCCATCTTATATATAGGTTTTCATTTGCAACTTACCTCTTTTTCTTCCTCCACTTCAACTCAAGAGAAGAGGAGCTCTCACAAACCTCTCCTTCCTCAACCTGAACCCTAACTCCAGAGAACTCCCCAAGCTCTTCCCCTCCAGCTCAAACTTCTGATTTGGAGCTTGGATCGTAGCTCTCTCCGTCATCAAGGATCACGTGGGAGCTATTCGTCAACCACCCTCTTCCCGGACTCGTAAAGCTTCGATCTAACGATTCCAAGTGAGTATTTCACTCACCAAGACTTGAATTAGCCCTAGAACACTTGTATCTACACTTCTTGTACACCTAGGTTACCAAAAACCTCGGTTTGGACCATCAAACACACTTCCAGAAATTCTGTTCTGTTCACTGTTTTTCCCTACGATTAGTCGACTATACCTAGGGACTAGTCGACTAATCCACTGTAGTTGAAACTTAGACTTTCAGGATTTCACAGTTTTAGTCGACTAGACTAAATTACCAGTCGACTAGATAGCCCTAGTCGACTACTAGAATTCCCCTAGTCGACTCCTGAAATAGACTCAACTCTCTGTATCTCAAACTTAGTCGACTTAAGTATCCATTAGTCGACTAATAGTTCCCTGTTAGTCGACTACCCTTACAACCCTAGTCGACTAACTTTCCCTGAAACAGAATTCCAACTCTCTGTATCCCTGTTTTAGTCGACCAACCCAGACTGTTAGTCGACTAGAGGCCCCTATTAGTCGACTAACCCTTACCCCTAGTCGACTAATTCTGACTGTGTGTCATAGTTAATTTCTGTTCTGAATTTGGTTCTTATGCTTGTTACATGTGTATTATATCTTGCTTGTTCATGCTTCAATACTGGCACTACATGATCTATTACTGAATGGATGTATCTCTTAATGCCTCATGACTTGCTATTGCATATACTCGTTTCATGACATGTTAAATAGTAATATCACCACTTATCATGCCATCTCTTAAAACTAAGCATGATACACTTGACCTTTACATAAAAAGCACCAACTTACATATGGGTCGGGGGAAATATGCGGATATCGATACGTGTTCGTGTTTACAGTGGTAGTAGGTATATTGTACAATCATATTCCGGTCTAACCTGCGGTACACAGGGACCGAGGGGAGTGCTTGCTCCCTATTCCTGAATCAGTCATGACTAAGGGCATACATAAGACCCTCCTGAATAGCCTAGCGGCTGGCTTCCGTCACCAAGCAACGGAACAATCCTGGACCGTTATCCCGGCATGTACGGGGTCCACTGTAAACATAGTTCGTCGATACCCCCGCTGTTTCCAATAACAACCTTGAGTTACTAGGATATGGATCTATGTGAGCTGGGACGCTGGGTCACATAGCTAGATATCACAGTAAAGCAAGTAATAATAATAATAGACTAGAGCTATGCATTCATTCCTTTCTGACTTCAGTCATATATGCTTTCCTTACCTGTTGGTTTATATTCATTAGACCGTTCCAGTTTTCTTTATTCATGTATCCTAGCCATTTGGCCATATGTATTGTTCATTGTTATATGTCTTGATCCCTTGGATTTGCATATTCAGATCCCGAGGCTTGGGTCGAAGTGGAGCCATCCACCGAAGATCAGGCTTTCTTTAGTGAGCAGGCAGATTAGCTCCGGTCCTCGTGCCAGACTCTCTCCTTTTGACTCACGAGATCCTCTTTCTACTTGTGAGCTTTTTGTATACATATTGTATATATTCTTTTGGACTTGGTTATGATGTAATGCACACGTCATGTGTAATACTTTATAATATCCTGTGATAACTTTGTATGTGTACTTCTTGTGTTGGCATATGTATAGATACCACGCTTTGTCGTGTACTCTGTTTCTTGTTGTACTTTTTGCTTAGCGTATATACGCGTGGGGCAATTTCTGGCCTACGTATATACGTCGCAGTGACGTCCCCGTATCTGTGGAATCGGGGCGTTACAGGTTGGTATCAGAGCCTAGGCTCTCACACCTAAAGTGCAATCAAGCAGCAAATTAATAATTTGCTGATGCCAACTACAATGTACAAAGTTATCTAGTCCTTCTTGATTCCTCCTTGATTCCATCCCTTGTGTCCTAAATTCCTTCCATTTTTCCAATTCCAGTTATCTTTCACCAATCGGTATGGAGAGAAGGACGGGCCGTAACCACTCGGGGCAAGCATCGAATGGACCCACTGGAGAGAATGTGGATATTTTGAGGGTCATTCAGACCATGATGGAAAACCAGCAGCAGCAGACTGAACTCCTCAGGCAAGAATTGGCAGCACCGAAGGATCAGAGGCCCGGAAATGTATCGGACTTCAGGCGACTGCAACCAGCCATCTTCACGGGAGAAGAGAAGCCCTTGGATGCTGAGCAATGGCTGACAGATACCGCAGACTTGTTGAATGCGGCCAGAGTACCGAAGGAGAATCAAGTGGAGGTCGCCAAGATACAGCTGAAGGACATAGCCAGAACTTGGTGGCTAGCTGAGGAGGCCAGATTGGAGAAACCTGTCACCTGGGACACGTTCTCCAAGAGCTTTTATAGCAGGTTCTTCCCTGTCACTGCTCAGAAGGACATGGAAGAGCAATTCATCAGGCTACAGCAAGGGAGTAGGTCCGTGGACGAGTATGCCGCGGAATTTCTCAGGCTGAGCCGCTTTGCCCCGTACATGGTGACGGATGAGGAGAAGCGGGCAAGTAGGTTCCAGCAGGGCTTGCAGATGGACATTCAGATGTTCTTAATGCCCCAACAGTTGAAGACTTATTCAGAGGTTCTTACCATAGCTCGGGAAGTGGAGCGTGGGTTGGAGAAGAAGCAAGAGGATCAGATGAGGAACCAGGCCATGAAGAGGCCGTTTCCACCAATGGGGAGAGGAGGCCCATTCAGAGCAGCGAAGGTGCAGATGAGGCAGCAATTCAGACCAGCTCCTTACCAGGCGGGCCAACCATCGGCCTTCTGCAGTTATTGTCAGAAAACGGGCCACATTCGTCAGTATTGCCGTAGGGCAAATGGATTGTGTTTGGTGTGTGGATCCAGGGATCATTCTATAGAAGCCTGTCCGCACAGAAGGATGGGGATAGCCGCCAAGCTGTGCCAGCACTTCAGGGACCGGTTGGACAGAGAGCACTTCCAGGACCACCGGGGCAGAGGAATCAGGGACCAGTGATGAGGAGAGCTCTTCCCCTTCCACCACAGCAAGCTTATCGCCCAGTCCAGAGGGGAGCTAGGACAGCAGCAGGGCGTGGAAGAGGTCAAGCCTACAACTTGACGGAGGTGGAAGCTGAGACTTCTGAGGAGGTGATAACAGGTAATATCAGGGTGCATTCTCAACCTGTTTTAGCCCTCTTCGATTCCGGTGCTTCGCATTGTTTTATCTCAGATCATTTTGTGGCATTGCATTCTATACCTGTTAAAGTGTTAGACCACAAATGGGAGATTAGTACTGGGAATGGAGTAGTCATGTCTTCTAGGGTTTGTGCTGATTGTCCAGTGGAACTTTGTGATAAGACCTTGGCCATAGATATGCTCGTGCTAGACACTAAAGGGTACGACGTAATCTTAGGCATGACCTGGCTCAGTCAGTACCATGCAGTTATTGACTGTAGGGAGAAGAAGATTATTTTCAGGATTCCCCGTCAACCGGAATTTCAATTTTGTGGTGAGGTGAAGTCTACCAAGAGAAAGACTCGGTTGACTACTTCAGAGGTTCAGAAAGGAGTACCGTGTGGGATGAATTTCCAGGAGTGTTTGCTGAGATCTCAGGACTGCCACCAAAAAGGGTGATCGAGTTCTCAATTGATACTGTGCCTGGGACAGCTCCTATATCTAAGGCTCCGTACAGGATGGCACCGACGGAGCTAGAGATTCTGAAGAAGCAGCTGCAGGAGTACTCTGATAAGGGATTGATTCGGCCAAGTGCTTCACCATGGGGAGCCCCAGTACTATTGGCGAACAAGAAGGATGGTGGTAAGAGACTTTGTATTGATTACAGGGAATTGAACAAGGTTACCATCAAGAACAAGTATCCCTTGCCAAGGATTGATGATTTGTTTGATCAGCTTCATGGAGCCCGGGTATTCTCTAAGTTGGATTTGCAGTCGGGGTACCATCAGCTAAGGATGAAGACAGAGGATATCCCGAAGACGGCATTCAGGACCCGTTATGGCCACTATGAATTTCTAGTTATGCCTTTCGGAGTCACCAATGCCCCTGCAGTTTTCATGGATTTGATGAACCGAGTGTTCTCGCCCTACCTGGATCAGTTCGTTGTTGTCTTCATAGATGACATCTTGATCTATTCCAAGAACAACAAGGAGCATGCAGAACACTTGAGGATTGTATTGCAGACCCTCCAGCAGGAGCAGCTTCATGCCAAGAGGAGCAAGTGTGACTTCTGGTTAGACAGTATAGCCTTCCTTGGACACATTGTTTCAGCAGAAGGAATCTCGGTGGATCCCAGCAAGGTCCAAGCGGTGAAGAATTGGCCTATTCCGGAGACGGTGACTGAGATTAAGAGTTTCCTTGGGCTAGCCGGATATTACAGGCGCTTTGTCCAGGATTTCTCTAGGATTGCAGCTCCGTTGACCAAGCTCACCGGAAAGGAGAGAGGTACATTTGGACAGAGGAGTGTGCTGCAGCATTTGAGCAATTGAAGCAGAGGCTCATTTCAGCTCCGATCTTGAAGACTCCCTCAGGGAGAGGAGGGATGGTCATATTCAGTGATGCATCAGGGAAGGCCTGGGGTGTGTGCTTATGCAACATGATCATGTTATAGCATATGCATCTAGGCAACTGAAGACTCATGAGCGGAATTACCCAACTCATGACTTGGAGCTTGCAGCTGTGATTTTTGCCTTGAAGATTTGGAGGCATTATCTTCTGGGAGATAAGTGTTGATATACACGGATCACAAGAGCCTCAAGTATATATTCTCACAGAAGGAGTTGAACATGAGGCAGAGGCGGTGGCTGGAGCTGATGGCGGACTATGATATTGACTTGCAATACCATCCAGGCAAGGTCAATACAGTACCGGATGCACTGAGCAGGATGCCAGAGAATAGGGTGCTTATCCAAATCACTCAGCAGAAGGAGTTGATTCAGGACATTATCAGATTGGACTTGATGTTGGTTCGAGGAGCTGAGGAGGCAGGACAGCTCATGGCTTTGCAGATTCAGTCAACATTAATAGATGAGATCAAGGAAGCTCAGAAGGAAGATCCCAGATTGCAGACATTCCGAGCTCAGGTAGAGGCTGGATTGAGGACTGATATCTGTATTCATCCAGATGGTGCCTTATACTTTGGTAGCAGACTTTGTGTTCCCCGAGGAGAAGTTAGACAGAAGATTTTGGCAGAAGCACACAGTTCAGCATATTCCATACACCCGGGGGGAACAAGATGTATCAGGACATGAAGAAGCAGTTTTGGTGGAATGCTATGAAGAGGGAGATAGCCCAGTTTGTTGCCAAGTGCTTGGTTTGTCAACAGATAAAGATTGAGCATCAGAGGACGGCGGGACTTCTGCAACCTTTGCCGATTCCCGAGTGGAAGTGGGAGCACATTACCATGGATTTTGTTACGGCATTGCCTCGAAGTCCTAAAGGTAATAATGCTGTGTGGATAATCATTGACCGTCTCACCAAGTCAGCTCACTTTATACCATTCAGGGTGGGACAGTCAACAGAGGTCTTGGCAGACAAGTACTTGAAGGAGATAGTTCGTCTACATGGAGTTCCTGTTAGTATTGTATCAGACCGAGACACCAGATTCAGATCTCATTTCTGGGAGAGTCTCCAAGAAAGTCTAGGGACTCGTCTGAAATTCAGTACATCATATCATCCTCAGACAGACGGACAATCTGAGAGGACTATCCAGATTCTTGAGGATATGTTGAGGGCCTGCATGATTGAATTCCAGGGATCATGGGAAGACCATCTTCACTTGGCGGAGTTTTCTTATAATAACAGTTATCAAGCAAGTATCAAGATGGCACCATTTGAAGCATTGTATGGGAGGAAGTGTAGGTCTCCGATTTGTTGGATGAAGTCGGTGAGAGAAGACTTTTGGGGCCAGAGACAGACAAGGTCAGGATTATCAGAGATCACCTCAGGGCAGCGCAGAGTCGGCAGAAGAGTTGGGCTGACACACAGAGAAGGCCATTGGAATTCCAGACCGGAGATCATGTATTCCTGAAGATATCACCTACCAAAGGAGTAATCCGGTTCGGTACGCGTGGAAAACTTAGTCCAAGATATATCGGCCCATTCGAGATTTTGGATCGAGTGGGAGAGGTGTCTTACAGGTTGGCGTTACCGCCATCTTTGGACGGAGTTCACGATGTATTCCACGTGTCACAGCTGAGGAAGTATGTGAAAGATGATAGTCATATTCTGGATCATTCCGAGCTGGACTACAACCGGACTTGTCATATCAAGAGCAGCCGATGGCTATTTTGGACAGGAGTGTCAAGGCATTGAAGAACAGAGCTATACCATTGGTGTTGGTGTCTTGGAACAGGCATGCCCCAGGAGAGGCCACGTGGGAACGAGAGGATGTCATCCGTGAGCGTTACCCTCATCTCTTCACAACTTGATTGGTAAGACTCTTCCTTCTTATTCCTATTCTTGTTCTTATCCTTATTCATATCTACCGTATCTTCCTTCTTGTCCTTACTTATCTGTTCCTTTTCACTTTACGAAATTTCGAGGACGAAATTTTTGTAAGGTGGGTAGATTGTAATACCCCTTTCCCGGAATACGTACTTTGTTACGTATTCAGTCTTTCGATCGTGTTTTCCAAATTACTTCCTGTATTCGGCCGATTTCAGTTCCAAATGTCATTTTCCTATACTTTGGATTTTATATGATTTTCTGGAATTTTCCTGAATTTAATTAAATATTTTCAAAACCGGTGTCGACCAGTGCCGCTGATCGATTCTCGGATTTTTATCTTGCAAACAGTTAGGAATTTCTAGAAGATCTTTTAGACATTATTTCTTAGAATCATATTTTCTATCTAAATACTTTTTCTGAGAATTTTATAAATTTATGAAAATTCCAACGGAGTCGGTAAATAACTGATTCCGGGATTTTTAGTTTTAAAACCATAAACTAATTCTTCAAACGAATTGCACCATGAGCCTTCAAATATTATTCTTGATTTTTGGTAAAATTTTCAGGTCATTCCGAGATACTTGAATTTCGGACATTTTTCAATAATTGCAAAATTCCACATTTTCCACCTCATTTCCCACTCACCCTCCCACCTAACCCCACTCACTCTCTCTCTCTCCCACAGCCGGCCAAGTGGCCAGGTGAGGGACACCTCACCCCTTCCTTTTTGCAAGGAAACCCCTCCTTTCTACACAAATTCCATCTCCTTTACAAAATCCCCATCTTATATATAGGTTTTCATTTGCAACTTACCTCTTTTTCTTCCTCCACTTCAACTCAAGAGAAGAGGAGCTCTCACAAACCCTCTCCTTCCTCAACCTGAACCCTAACTCCAGAGAACTCCCCAAGCTCTTCCCCTCCAGCTCAAACTTCTGATTTGGAGCTTGGATCGTAGCTCTCTCCGTCATCAAGGATCACGTGGGAGCTATTCGTCAACCACCCTCTTCCCGGACTCGTAAAGCTTCGATCTAACGATTCCAAGTGAGTATTTCACTCACCAAGACTTGAATTAGCCCTAGAACACTTGTATCTACACTTCTTGTACACCTAGGTTACCAAAAACCTCGGTTTGGACCATCAAACACACTTCCAGAAATTCTGTTCTGTTCACTGTTTTTCCCTACGATTAGTCGACTATACCTAGGGACTAGTCGACTAATCCACTGTAGTTGAAACTTAGACTTTCAGGATTTCACAGTTTTAGTCGACTAGACTAAATTACCAGTCGACTAGATAGCCCTAGTCGACTACTAGAATTCCCCTAGTCGACTCCTGAAATAGACTCAACTCTCTGTATCTCAAACTTAGTCGACTTAAGTATCCATTAGTCGACTAATAGTTCCCTGTTAGTCGACTACCCTTACAACCCTAGTCGACTAACTTTCCCTGAAACAGAATTCCAACTCTCTGTATCCCTGTTTTAGTCGACCAACCCAGACTGTTAGTCGACTAGAGGCCCCTATTAGTCGACTAACCCTTACCCCTAGTCGACTAATTCTGACTGTGTGTCATAGTTAATTTCTGTTCTGAATTTGGTTCTTATGCTTGTTACATGTGTATTATATCTTGCTTGTTCATGCTTCAATACTGGCACTACATGATCTATTACTGAATGGATGTATCTCTTAATGCCTCATGACTTGCTATTGCATATACTCGTTTCATGACATGTTAAATAGTAATATCACCACTTATCATGCCATCTCTTAAAACTAAGCATGATACACTTGACCTTTACATAAAAAGCACCAACTTACATATGGGTCGGGGGAAATATGCGGATATCGATACGTGTTCGTGTTTACAGTGGTAGTAGGTATATTGTACAATCATATTCCGGTCTAACCTGCGGTACACCAGGGGACCGAGGGGAGTGCTTGCTCCCTATTCCTGAATCAGTCATGACTAAGGGCATACATAAGACCCTCCTGAATAGCCTAGCGGCTGGCTTCCGTCATCAAGCAACGGAACAATCCTGGACCGTTATCCCGGGCATGTACGGGGTCCACTGTAAACATAGTTCGTCGATACCCCCGCTGTTTCCAATAACAACCTTGAGTTACTAGGATATGGATCTATGTGAGCTGGGACGCTGGGTCACATAGCTAGATATCACAGTAAAGCAAGTAATAATAATAATAGACTAGAGCTATGCATTCATTCCTTTCTGACTTCAGTCATATATGCTTTCCTTACCTGTTGGTTTATATTCATTAGACCGTTCCAGTTTTCTTTATTCATGTATCCTAGCCATTTGGCCATATGTATTGTTCATTGTTATATGTCTTGATCCCTTGGATTTGCATATTCAGATCCCGAGGCTTGGGTCGAAGTGGAGCCATCCACCGAAGATCAGGCTTTCTTTAGTGAGCAGGCAGATTAGCTCCGTCCTCGTGCCAGACTCTCTCCTTTTGACTCACGAGATCCTCTTTCTACTTGTGAGCTTTTTGTATACATATTGTATATATTCTTTTGGACTTGGTTATGATGTAATGCACACGTCATGTGTAATACTTTATAATATCCTGTGATAACTTTGTATGTGTACTTCTTGTGTTGGCATATGTATAGATACCACGCTTTGTCGTGTACTCTGTTTCTTGTTGTACTTTTTGCTTAGCGTATATACGCGTGGGGCAATTTCTGGCCTACGTATATACGTCGCAGTGACGTCCCCGTATCTGTGGAATCGGGGCGTTACAGTCTGTATCACTTGACAACTGGTGTGTCATCACCTGGCACTCGACTTGCTACTTAACACTTGCTTCTGATTATAACATGACTTATCACCTGCCTCTTGAAATATTAATACTTGACCTGTGATTATCTCATTTACGGGAATACTATACTTGTTGTCCTGTATTACATACAGTGACTTGAATCTTGTACTTGTTATCCTGTATTATATATACAGTGACCGAATCTATAGCACTCATGTACTCCTTAACTCCTGATCCTGTCTTGCACCTGCTATTCCCGTAAATTGATAATTACATAATAAATCATAAAAAGGAACAACTTGCATCGGGTCGGGGGAACTTGCGGCTATCAATATATGTTCGTGTTTACAGTGGTACTAGGTGTGTTGTGCAACTAAACTTCCGGTCTGACCTGTGGGCCTCCAGGCGACCGAGGGGAGTGCTGGCTCCCTCCTTCCTGGTACCATCTTGATAAGGGCATTCTATAAGACCCTCCTGTACGCCTTGCGGCTGGTTCCGAGCACCAGTAACGGAACGTCCTGAACCGTGGTCCCGGGCATGCACGGGACCCACTGTAAACATTGTTCGTTTATACCCCCGTTGGTTTCCAATAACAATCTTGCTTTACTCAGATGTGGATATATGTGTGCTGGGACGCTAGTCACATATCTAGACATCGGAGTAAGACGAGTAATAATAATAACAAAAGATGCCAGCCATGAATCCGTTGTATGCTATGCCATGATGTTTGCTTGTATCGGATTTACTTCGGATTTTCGTTTTATGATTATTATACTATGCCTACTTACTTCCTGCTACATCATTCGTGTTCTATTCCATTAGTCCCCTTCCCTTATCTAATCATACTATGAGTCTTTCCTACTTGATATCAATTATTGTATATCTACTTACTCCTGTATGCTTGTGTCTACGACACGGTTTTCATGTTTATAATCCAGATTTATCGATACACGTGTGCTTATCCATACTCGCCATCTGGCTTTCGCATCACCACTCGCCGGGAGTTCTGACTCCTCTGGATCCTCATGTTCAGGTTTTGGAGCTTGGAGCGTGTGGATTCTCCCAATTGCTGATCAGAGTGGCGCAGCGGTAGCGTGGATCTCCAGCAGACCGTCCAGAGCTCTATCCTTCCAGGCTCCCTGTGCGCCTCTCGAGTTTTCCTTTTATAAACTCGTGAGTGCCTTTTATACTGTTCATTCTTATACATCCCTTTGTATTCTCGCAATTGCGCCATATTGGTGATGTAATATTCCTGTAATATTTGTCACATCTGGTGATAACTTTGTAATTGTACTCATGTGTTGGAATGTATAATGCACCACGTGCTTCCTTACTCTGATTCTTGCCTGTACTGATGCTTAGCGTATATACGTGAGGGTATTTCTGACCTGCGTATATACGTCGCAGTAACGTCTCCGTACCCGCCGGATTAGGGCGTTACATAGGGCCCGGTTCCGGCTTGGTTGAAACCAGGGAACCGACGTCCCGGTCTGATTCCGATTTTCGTTCCACGACTTCGATTCAGTTCGCCAGTTCGAACCAGAACTGTGGTCGAGTCCATCTCGCCTAACCCCACTCAAGTGACAACCATACAAGGGAGCTTCACTCAATGATCTTTTGAGACTTTCGGTGGGAGAGTCGTGAAACACTATTTGTTGTCGAAGTATCATCTCATCGCACAACATTACGTTGTACGATATTAATGTTGATTTGTAAGCAAAAATAAAACGGAATTTTATTTGAAGAATCAAAAAACAAAAATATCTTTATTCAAATTTTTCTCAGCTACAGAGTTCTCTCACTTTTGTCTCTCTCAATTTTTTCTTCGTTACAAAATATAGACAATGTCTCTTCTTTTGTAGGCAAAATAATACAAATCTAACTTAAAATCGACTCCTATTCATAATTTAATACTTACTTTATTAAAAGAAAATAAGAAACTCTTAAATTAATCCTAATACGATTATGGTTTTAAGACTAAATTTTAAAAACTCCAAAAATCCTAAGCTAAATCAAGTTTTGACTTTCCTATTTTCATGAGGTTTTGAATTACAATTTTCAAGAGTCTCTCTTAATTCAAATCCTTCATGAATTCTTATCTCGCTTTTCATTTTTTCGTAGCAGCTTGAATTTCTCTTGTTTTTTCTTGAAATACAACGAATTTTCTTTTAACTTTTTATTTTTGTATCTCCTCCTGTAACAAACAAAACTACTTTTATTTTTTCTCCAAATCCCTGTTTCTGTTGTTGGTCTCTTTGTCGAATCTTTCTTAATTGTAATCTTGGTGCTCCTTTTTTATATTTTTATCTTTCGTCTTGTTGCCGTCGACTTCTTACTTTAATGGTCTTGTCAACAATCCATGATCTTGATGTTTTACTTGTATTTTGATGATCTTCATTACATCTTCGAGGGTTACATTCACTTTGTAATTATATCCTTTATTCTCATATGAGTATTTGATTTTCTCCACTACCAAAGTATAATCATTTTTCTCTATTTTGTTGGTATAACTAGAAATTTTTCATAACTTTTCTTTTTCTTCTTGTCTTTATATTTCTGCCTTTTTTTCTTCTTCAATATCTTCTTTCTTTTTCCTTCTTTCTCTTCTTTCTTTTGTTCTTCCTCTCTTCATTTTTCTTCCTGTCGTTAACTTTTTATCTTTTCATAATCTTGCTTTCATTAAATTTTTTTTAAATTTCTTGAGTATGTCTTTTCTAACTCTTTAATTTCTTCTTCCATCTCCTCTTTTAAGTCTTGAGCTTCTTGAGTTTTTTCCATCATCTCTGTGAACTCTTTAGTTTCTTCAGATTGTCTCTAACTTCTTCTCTTCGTATGTCTTCCACGAAATACTCCAATCACACTTCGATGTTCCACCTGCAATAATGTCAAAAGCATCTTCATCGACTGCGTGACATATTGAAGTATCTTGATAATCAGATTATCTATCACATTTCTGATTGTTCATCAGTGAGCCATGTACTTGTGCCCAAAAAACTGGGATCAGAGTGATCCAAAATGATGCAAATGAACTAGTGTCAACTCGTGTTCAAACATGATGGCGAGTTTGCATAGATTACATGAAACTCAATGAAGCAACACGAAAAGATCGCTTCCCTCTCCATTCATTGATCAGATGTTTGAACGTTTATCCGGACATGAGTACTATTGCTTTCTTGATGAATACTTCGATTATAACCGAATCCCGATTGCTCTAGAGGATTAAGAGAATCCTACATTCGCTTATTTGTTCGAAACGTTTGTATATTGACGCATGACCTTTGTATTGTGCAATGCACCTGCAACATTTCAAGGATGCATGCTCAGCATTTTCTTTGACACGGTAGAACGATTCTTGGAAGTATCCAAGAACGATTTCTCCATCTTTGGAGATTCTTTTTTGGAATGCCTTCATCATCTCAGTTTGGTCCTCACGCGATGCAAAGAGAATAATCTGACTCTCAACTGGAGAAAATGCCACTACATGGTTCAGCAAGGCAACGTCTTGAACCATGTAATTTTCAAGAAGGGGGTTAAGATGGACAAAGCGAAAGTGGACCTAATAGCTAACTTTCCACCTACCGAGAATGTCAAAGACATTCGGTCATTCTATGGGAATGTCGGTTTGACAATTTATTAAGGATCTCAGCAAGATTGCTCGACCCTTAACAAGTCTTCTACCAAAGGAAGTATCTGAAATCACCTGGGGGGTGAATAGGTGACTAGCTAATCTAATAGTGAATTAATGCGGAATAAAAACTATTTATGCAGACTAAAAATTTTTAAGTACAACACACCAAGTATAACCTAAGAGTGTAACCGAATTCCCCGTGAAGGGCTCTGGACTATCTCCTTAAGATTCCTCTAGATAAGAGTTGAGGTGCCGCTTTGGCTCTCTTGGTTGAAAACAAGTGTGAGCAAACAATCCCAAGCATATAACAATTAAGCCAAGATATATCAAGCATATAAAGATAAAGACAATACAAGCATGCAAGATATAAAGACAATTGAGAGATAGAGAGAGCAATCGCAAACACGGGAGAATTATTTTGAGGTTCGAGCACACTTTCTCTACGTCCCCGCCTTCAACACTATGAAGGATTTTCACTATAAACCGATCCCACCGGATCACTCGATGCCGCAACACCTACAAGCGAGTTCACGCTAGAACTCCTTTGGACTCTCTAGTCCCTCTTTTGTTCCCGTAAGAACAACACACCGCAAGCACGCAAGCTTGACGAGGCCACACCTCTACAATGAGCTCTCACTAGAACTCGAAATACCGCGAACCCGCAAGTTCGCCTCCTCAAAACAAGAATGAGAACTTTGGTGATCACAACACTTTGATCACCTAAAATCACTCTCACAATAACTCTCCTATAGGATGGATATATCAATGGAAAGCTCAAGTATGTGTGAGAAAAATAAGGATGGAAGTTGTAGTGGAAAACGCAAGAAATCACTTTTGAAAACTCTTGATAAACTCTCCTTTTGAATGAAAGTATTTGGCTCTAAAATAAGTAGAGATAAACATTTAATAGAGTAGGAAAAACTAGCTCAAAAACTCACTTAAATCTTGTATAAAACAGTCAATGGGAGCCCCTTTTATAGGCCAAGAAAAACTAGCCGTTGGGGTCCAAATCAGCAGTCTGCACTGCTGTTGGTCGACCGGCCAACGGTCAGATTTCTGACCGTTGAGCCAGCGGTCGACCGGCCGGTTGACCGTGGCCTGGATATAGAGAGCAGACACTCTCTGCCGGTCGATCGTCCGATCGACCGGGGCCATTTCCAGAGAGCAGAACTCTCTGGCGGTCGACCGGGTCGGTCGATCGACCCTCCAGCCAAACAAGGCGTGCACGTTTGTGCACGTCGGTCGACCAACTCGGTTGACTGACTCCTGACTCGGTCGACCGTACGATCAACCGGCAGAAGCCAAAACAGTATTCTTTTAGGGATCAAAAACTTGGTATTTTTTCTTCAATAAAATCCCATAAATTCTCTAAAAATCTACAAAAATAAGTTCAGTATTATACTTTGATGTACAAACATGTTTGAGTCAAAATCAAAACATGTTACAAACATTTTGAACTTTTTTTGTAACTTAGAATTTTTCGCTTAAAACAAAACCATATTTTTCCAAATAGATTTTTCCAAAACATCTCCAAATACAAAAACAAGATATTTTAAACACTTTTAAAACTTAGAGTGTATGGATATGATCCACTACACATATATGATAAAATATCTATGTTTTTGACATTAAGCTCTAAAAACGCATGTATATATGAAACTCCAAAATTAAAACGGTATTTTTCCAAAATGAAAATTCATTTGTATTTTTTCAAAATGAAAACTCTATATTGAAAACACATCTAAATCTTGTGTATGAGTGTATATGGTATACTTGAGCAATCCACCAACTATTCTATCCTTTACATTTTATCTAAAAACAAAATCTTAACAAAAACAAACCTAGACACAAGTCTTCTCTTGAAAGTGTTCACTTGAAGTCTTCTCATCTTCTTGACTTGGTTCAAACCATGATCTAATGAGCTAGACTCCTCTTGAGTACTTGATGTGGTCTTGATGCACGAGCTCTTAAATCAATACGTGCTAGCTCCAAAACTTGACTTTAAATTCTTTATTGAAGCTACACACCTGCTAAGATCTTGATCACATATCTGAGACTAATTAAATATAAGATCATTAGTACTATAACTATATGAGTTAATCATCATCAAAACTAGAGTGATGACCTTTTGGGCCAACAGTATCGTTTGTGTTCACTCCAGGATGTCTTCAAGCATTTAAGATTTTAAAGGAGTTAATTTCGGCACCTATCATTCATGCATCCAAGTGGAGTCAACTGTTCGATGTGTGATGCATCTGATTGCGCGATTGATGCAGCCTTAGGTCAACAAGTTAACAAACAGTGTCATGCGATCTATGACACTAGTAGGACATTGAATGACACGTAGTTGAACTACTCCACCACAGAGAAAGAATTTATAGCTGTGGTCTCTGTACTAGAAAAGTTTCGATTTTACTTGATTAGCTCACAAATCATTGTGTACACTGATTATGTTGCATTAAGGCACCTACTGGCCATATGCAAAAACAAGATTGATTCAATTAATATTCTTAATCAAGGAGTTCGATCTTTAAACCAAGGACAAGAAGGGCTGACAATTTGGTGGTTGACCAAATGTCTCGACTCCCCAATGCTCAATCCTCCAATCAGCCCATAATTGAGTACTCTTCGGACGAGCAATTGTTTGAAATTTTGAAGGAGTCGCGGTTCCTGACATCATTAATTTTTGGTTGATGAAAAAGTTACAAGCTAACTAGTCAAGATAATACAAGTACAAATTCCATTCCCTTTCTATTAGGATGATCCATATATGTGGAAGTATTTTCAGACCAAATCTTTAGGAGATGTGTCCTCGCGGAAGAGCAGAAAATCGTATCGTTATTCTATTATGACCAAACTTGTGGGGGACACTTGAGGATAAGATTATTACAAAAAAGGTTATGGAATGTAGATTCTATGGCCAACATTGTTCAGGAATGCCTACAAGTTCTTCAAATGGCTGCACTCGTTGTCAATATGTAGGTAGAATCACTATGAGGTATATGATGTCACTACAACCTATTTTATCTATTGAAGTTTTTGATATATAGGGCATCGACTTTATGGGACCATTCTCTAGTTCGTTTGAAAAATTTTACACCCTATTGGCTGTTGATTACATGCCCAAATGGGTTGAAGTCGGGCTTGCAAGACCAGTGACAATAAGGTGATTGTCAAGTTTCTGAAGGAGAATATCCTCTTACGATTCGATACATTACAAGCTATCATAAACAATAATGGCACACAATTTTGCAACTGCTCTTTGGAGTTGATGAGGAAGTACTCCACCACCCATAAATTATTTACGCCTTATCATCCTCAAATAAGTGGGCAAGTTGAAGTGATCAATAGACAAATCAAGTAAATTTTGAAGAAAAATGTTAGTTAAAATCGAAAACTATTGGTCCTTAAAATTGGGAGATGACTTGTGGGCCTACCGAACTGCTTTCAAGATTAATTTTGAAATATCTCTTCATAGGCTTGTGTTTGAAAAAACTTGCCACTTACTAGGAAAATTGGAACATTGAGGCATTTGGGTAATTTAACAATTGAATTTTGACCTAGACATAATCAAAGAGCACAAGAAACTCCAACTTAATAAGCTGGAAGAGTTTAGGAATGATTCGAACGAAAGCGCTAGACTTTAGAAGGAGAAAACGAATGTATTTCACGATAAATCAATTTTGCGCAAATCGTTTTCGCCGAGTCAAAAAGTCTTGTTGTATAATTATAAAATCTGTCTGTTTCCTGAGAAGTTGAGATCCGATGGATGAGACCGTTCATTGTGCGCGTTGTATTTTCTCATGGGGCGGTGGAGGTCGAATATCCAAAACATGGTAAAATCTTCAAGATCAATGAGCAACGATTAAAATCATTTTTGAAACTTTTGGTGAGCATAAATGAGCAGGTCATGAACTTTCATGAATCTCAATATGCTGGATGAGCCAGTATCATGGCTGTTATTATAAATATGTATTTTAACTAATTCTTCTAAAAAAAATTAAAGATCTCTGACATTGCGATTTTGTTTAATAGTGACTAACAATCCAGATCGGCAGTGTAGAGGATATGACAGACCCGTGTATAGATAATGAAAGTTCACCTAGAGGGAAGTGAATAGGTGAAATGCTAGTCAAATATGGAAGCTAAAAATAATGATTAATAAAAAACTAACACATATATAGATTCAAAAGAATGAAGCATAATTCCAGATGAAAGGCTCTAAAACTTCTCCTCAAGATTCCTTTTTTATAAGAGTTAAGGTGCTTCAATAACTCTCTTGGATCAAAGCAAGTGTAGACACAAATATCAAGCATATATAGATGAGCGATAATCTCCATGAAAGAGATAAGCAAGAGTAGAATTGAGATGAGAGATAGGCAAGCGCAAATACGAAGATATGTTTCAAGATTCGAGCCGCTTGCTCTACGTTCCCGTCTTCACCGCGTGAAGGATTTTCACTACTCCACTAAGAAACTCCACAAAAGATATAAACTCCAATCATCTACACAAGAGGAGGCACAAAATTAATGCACAAAATAAATTGGAGGTTACACTCCTTGATGGCCATAAAGATCACAAACAAAGAATCTCGCAATATAAGATCCTAAAGGAAAGATTTGCAATGATAGCTAAAGTTTGTGAGAAAACAAATATTTTGAAAATGAAGCTATTTAGAAAACAATTGAGAAAACTTCTATAAAGATTTATAAACTTGAAGAACAAAACTTTTGTTTCTCAAAAACTTATTTTTTTTATTTTCCAAAACTTTGAAACGCTTGAAAAGATACAGATTTGAAGTTGAAAAACTTGTTGAAAAACTCTGCTTAAAAGTTAGCAAGAAAGCGCTTGTAAACTTGTAGAAAAACTCTTGCAAAAACCCAAGCCAAAGACCCAATATATAACCCCCCAAAAATCTAGTCGTTGGGGTCAAATCTCAGGCCAGATAGGCCTGGCGGTTGATCGCCAACGGTCGAAAATATGTTGGGATTGACGGTCGACTGTTCTAACATCCAGAGAGCAAAGCCCTATGGGACCGACCGACCGACCGACCGAAAAGAAATAGAGAGCACCAAGTCTCTAATGGTTGACTGATCGGTCGACAGACATGCACAACCCTCATCCGGTCGACTGGGCTCAGCCCCAAAACTATATTTTTGTATTTTAAAATATTTTTTAAAATCTAAATAAATCTCAATAAATTCTGCAAAAAATAAGCGCATATAAACGCATTAAGCGCAAATATGTGTGATAAAAAATCAACACATATTACAGACACGTGAACTTGTTTTTGAGATAAAGAATTTCAATCTTAAAAACAAAACAGTATTTTTCTAAAAAATAAACTTTTAAATGGAAATCTATTTTTTCCAAAAACTTGTATAAATACAAAACCGAGCTATTGAAGTCCAATGTGTATGGATAGAATCTAATCTACATATAAAACGATATAAACTTGTTTTTATACTATATTTCATAAAAATAACTTTTTTATAAAAACGAAACTTAAACTCTTGAAATCGTTCATCAAAGTAATTTTTTTAAGCACAATAGAAGCACCAATGCGTATGGATGTAATCCAATACACATATATACCAATGTAAACTTGTTTTTGATGAAATGTATTCATGAAAATAAAAACTGGTTAAGCTGAAAATCCAAACTCTTGTTCTTGAAACCAACTTCAATTTTTGTGTATGTAAGTGTATATGCTTGGGCAATCAAACTAATCTATTCTATACCAATATTCTAACTTACAAATTCTTCGCTCAAGTCTTGTTGTAGATCTTCTTTTTCAAGTAGACTTAATCCAATCTTGATTCCTTCAAGTTAGGCTCCTTCTTGAGTTCTTGATATAATATTTATGCTCAAGCTCTTGAATCAATACATGTTACATTCAAAACTTGAGTTTGAATATTTTGTTGAAACTAAATGCCAACTAAGATCTTAATTGAACATCTAAAACTTAATAAACACAATATCATTAGTACTATAACTACATAAGTTAATCATCATCAAAACTATAATGATAGGCTTTTGGACCAGCAATCTTTCCTTTTTTGATGATGACGAAACTCATGAAGCTATATATGCATGAATAGAAAAGAGCTCAATAAAAGCTTCCCCATAACTCATGCATAAACACAAGAAAAATAAGATATTTAGGGCGTGTTTGTTTCGCCGCAAAACACCGCAAAACGCAAGTCGTAAAACTTCTTTTCCATTTTCCGTTGTTTGTTTCGCTGAAAAACAAGTTGCAAAATGCAACTCTTCTTTTCCCACTTGCAGTTGCTACAGTTAAATTTGTGGTCATGTAAATCTCACTTTTACACTCATATTTTCTCACTTACAGTTGCTACAGTTAATTTTGTGGTCATGTAACTCTCACTTGTAGTACACTTATAGTTCAAAACAGTTACTTGATAATCAATATATAATTTAATATTATTAAATATTTAATATTTTAAATAGTGTTCAATTTCTTATTTAATTATTTAATTGTTTTATATTTTTAATCTTTAATTTATTTTTATTGTTTTTAATATTGTTTTAATATTTAATATTTTACTATTTTTATTTAATATTTTATTTAATACTTTATTATTTTATTAATACTTATTCCATTTTTTATTATCTTATTTAGAGTTAATATTTTATTAATATAACAATATTATACTTTAATATAAAATTACTATATATTTAATTATTTATTTTTAATATAAAAAAATAATTCATTAATATAATAATATATTTTATTATTATATTAATATTTTATTATGTTAATATTGCAATAATAAATCAGTATAATAATACTATAATGATAATTTATTATTAAATTATAATTATATTTTACTTTGTTAATTTTATATTTCTATAATATTACAATAATATTATAATAAAATTTATATTACAATGATTTTCAAGTATTTTTAATATTATAATATCATAACTATATTATATTATTTTTGTAAGATTTTTAATATTTACATTTTATTAGCATTCTTAAAAATTTATTAATGTTCTTTAGATTTTCTTAAAATTTTATAATATTTTAGTAATATTTTACTATTTATATTAATATTTTATTAATATTATTGTTATAAATAAAATATTAAGATTATTAATTTTTTATTTCAAATTTATTAATACAATTTAATTTGCAATAATAGATTTAATTTAATAGTATTTATAATATTTAAATCACTGCTACAGTTAATTTTGTGGTCAACTTTTCCACTTACAATTTTACATTACCAACCAAACACCATAAAACACAATATACTTTATCATTTACACTTTCACTTTATCAACCAAATACCGTAAAACACAATATACTTTTTCATTTACACTTCACTTTATCAACCAAACACCGTAAAACACAATATATTTTCTCTGCTACAGTTCACTTTTTCCATTCTCATTTTACGACTTACGACTTGCGACGTTATGCAACGAAACAAACAGACCCTTAATAAAAAGTCTAGACACCAAACAAATGAGATATTCAATAAAAGCTCTAGAGTTGTTAGGAAATGAATTTCAAGAATAGTTTAGTTTTTGACAGGTCATGTATTTAAAATTAATGATTTGTATTTAAATTTTTACTATTTTTTCGGCTTTAATTTAATTAGTTAACCTTTATTCTCTTCTTGACGGATTATATAAATTAGAATAATGACCTGTGCTTAAATATGACATGTAGGATTAGTTGTCTATTAGAGACAGACTGATAATTCACAACATGTTAATGGAGGCAAATCTACATTCACCGCATGAAGACTGGTTTAGGGGATTCATCCTTAGATGCTTGATTCTTTTAAATTTATAATTAGCTTAAACCAAATATCCAAACTTCAACATTCCGTTCAATTCGCCTAATTAATGTTTGAAAATTAAAGAATCACCTGTTCATTAGGATCGACCCTTAAGTGTTACAACTGATCGACCATGCACTTGCGATAACTATGACAACGACATAAATATTTCCACCATAACACAAACAGAAGGTGTTACGATATCACGATAAAAAGTGTGGGATACAAGTACAAAAGAAAATAAGAAACTCCTCAACTTATTATAATATAATTTGACTCTAAGTCTAAATTTTAAAAACTCAAAAAATCATAAACCAACTCAAATTTTGACTTTCCCGTTTTCATGAGAATTTAAATTACAATTTTCAACATCTAAGACTCCAACAGTGGCGTGGAATGTGGATGCAAGGCTAGAGAAGGCCCTAAGCAGCTTTCTCCATCACCTCTCGCATGAAGTGACCTACTTATTCCTACTGATGAGAAAGATCTTGTACCCTGAGCACAATTGTAACCCCCTGATCCCCGTGTACGTATCACCGTATCGGTACGCGATACGACGTACAAAATTGATTTGACCTCCGTGGTAGTCCGATTGAGCCGATTTCAATTTCAAAAATTATTTTCTAATATTTTAGATTTTTCAGGATTTTCTGGAATTTTTCTGGATTATTTTGGAAAATCTTCGTAGTCGGTGTCGACCGATACCGATTACCGGCCTTCCGATTTTTATCTCACAAACGGAGTTGGATTTTGAGAATCCGCTTTCACTGTATGTCTTAGAATCATGTTCTCTACATTAGGGTATTTTTGGGGATTTTTCTGAATTTATCGAAAATCCGGCCAAACCGGTGTCGCCCGTTATCGGCGAGACACTCCGGGATTTTTAATTTGCAAACCGGATCGAGTTTCTTCAAACCGTTTTCATATTACGTCTCAGGATAATATTCTCTATTTTTTGTAATTTTTGGGTAACGTTCGGAGCTGATCGAATATTAAGCCAGTATTATAATATTAAAATATTAATTTCCTATTCTTTTTTCTTTTCCTTTCCTTTCCTTTCCTTTCTCTTCTCCATTTTTCTGGAGAACTCCTTCCACCGCCTCTCTCCCCCTATTAAAAATCCCCCTCTTTCTCTCCCTCTCTCATTGACACCACTTCTCTCTCTCTCTCCTAATTCTCTATCTCTAAACCCTCTCTCCTCTCTCCCCCACATAAATGTTTGAAGGGGGTTGTCTGATATATACCCTTTATCTGTTTTGGGTTTTCCAATTTCAAATTGGATAGGCGTTGCCTGGTCGAATTCATATGGGTTATTGCTGCAATCTCTGTTTCTTTCTTTCTGCCTCCTCTTCTTATTAGTCTTCTCCATTGGAATATGATTGGGTTCTTGCTACAATCTCTGTTTCTTTTTTTTTGGCTCCTCTTCTTATTCGTCTTCTCCATTGCAATATGATTCAATTTTCTCTGCCTCACCATCTCTCTCTCTCATTCCCTCGGTCTGAAGGGCTGTCGTCGCCGCGGCGGCCGGGATCGCCGCCGGCGAGCCCCCGCCCCGCCGCCGGCCGCGCGGGCACAGGGCAGCGCTGCTGCCCTGTTCTTTCTTGTCTCTCTCTCTCTCTCTCTATTTGTAATTGGGTAAAACCCAATAACCCTAATGGGTTAATCCAAAACCCACTACTCAATAAACCCTACCCGTTAACCCATTAACCCGTACCCAATACTTTAAGTTATGGGTTCGGGTTATCGGATCCAAACCCGGCCCGTTAACCCGCTCCAGAACCCGTTACAGGTAATGTACAGAAAACCCCTGTCACTTTTCAGTATTTGCATTTTAAATATTTTTATTACATATTTAACCCCATTTTATTCCTTTTCGTATTCGGGCGATATCGGGAGCATCCGGACTCCGATTTGGGCGATTCTGGATTCGTTGCGATCGTGGGAAAGAGAGCAACATTCCTATGGCTAGTTTGTGAGTGTTTTTCTTTTATAAATTATATTTTATCATGTTTAGTGACATTGCTTGATATATCGTGATTATGGATAAAAGACGGTAATTATTCATTATTCACTGGTTATGATTGGATGGTCATGGAATTAAGAATAACCTAGAAGATTGTTATGGAATTAAGAATAACCTAGAAGATTGTTAGGTATTTCCTGATTCATAATAACAAGAAATATGTAGTAGACAACTCGGACACAGATATCATGTCTGTACCGCCACTGACCCACGGACCACTAGATCACCATATTAGTGGATACTATTACTTCGTGTAGTAGCTCACAGTGAGATAACTATCGTCACATGTATAATGATTCACGGTACTTTATGACACTACACTGTCACTAGACATGACTGCTAGACATCATTAGTACATGTACCCTGTTATGCGTAGGGTTACACAACTCTGCTACACGTACACCAAGACACGCGCACTTCATTAGATGGGGTCTTGTCACTATTCTACTGTCACACTTACGGACTCACTAGTACACTAAACACCGTAGTGCATGTAGACATCGGTTACACCTCTCACCATTACCTAGATACTGAGATTCACGATACTGAGATTCAGGTACACGGCTAGACCAATGCATGGACTACCGCATTTCATATTATGTCATGTTTACATATTACTGTTACACCTGCATGTTATGTTTACATATCACTGTGACACATGCATGTATAGTTTCTTTATTCGTGTCATATGGATACTCGTTCATGCTACCTATATTATTGTTCCATGTTCCCGTATTCATGATATATGATTGGTTCCTGCTATTGATATGGATTTCCCGATACTGGACATGAGAGCTGTTGATATGCGATATGTGGAATCCCACATCTATTGTTCTTGTTACATTGTTCTCGTGATATTGTTCATGTTATATTGTTCCCGTTTCTCGTTATATTGTTCTATGCTATCAACAGAACTCTGGTCCAGTTATCATGTTACCCGTATCATGTACTGTATCTGTTCTTGTTACATCGTATACTTGACATATCAGATCATAATGATAACTTGGGTATGGGGGAGACTTGACGGTTGACTAGATCTTATCGGGTGATGTACTGGATCCATATTGTTTTCCCACTGCAGGGGACGGTAGTGCTACCTACCAATTGCTCCATGAGCTCTTGTTACTTGATTCATGCTCCCCTCTTAGCGGAGGGCCCTGGTCTTAGCAGCCAGGGGATTGTTTAAGGCCGTGATCCCGGGTATGCACGGGATACATCCACCCGATAAGAACTCCTCGACCACGGGTTTCCAATTAACATAATTAAACAGTATACACAATAGTGGACGTCGGGAACACTTGTTATTTGGTCACTCTCTTGTTTGGATAATGGTACCCGTAGGCCATGTCCGGATGAGTTCGACTGGAGTGCGGGCTCCAGTATGAACTGCCAGTGGTATGGGACACTGGAAGAGATTGATTAAAATAACAGATGGTACTGATTGCTACTATTGTATAAATGACATGACTTGGACATGACTTGTCTGATACATGTTTAGTTGTACTTGTTACTGTTCCTGATCATTTATTCGGTACCGTGTTACTTGTATACTTGTTACTGTATCTGTTTCCTGTTACACTTTCTGTGATGGCATACTACGCATGTTCCACAGTACATCTATTCTGTTTCCTGTATTCCTTGCAGACATCGTGACTGTATATGCACGACACCGTATGATGGTTATATTGTATATGCTCACATGCATGTTCATATTGCATATGCTCACCTGCATGTTCATATTGCATGTGCCCACCTGCATGTTCATATTGCATATGCCCACCTGCATGTTCACTTCGGTCACGTCACCACTAGACAATATTATTTATGATATAACCTGGACACGATTAGAGACATGACCCGATGATTACATATTTTTATTTGTCTACTGCTTATTACTGTTACCACATGATCTCTTATATCTTATTATCGTGCTTGTATTATTATAGTATATTCCTGCCTTCTTCATTTTACCACTCACTAGGTCGCTTTCTGACGACCCTGAGTTTGCATGCCCAGATTTGAAGATCCGCGTACCGTAGTATCCGAGAGTACCTTGTAGCCACATCGGAGCTTCCCCATCGGGACTATTTCTAGGTATCTTGGTGTTTTATTTCTGTTATCTTATTTGTCTCTATTTTTCATATCTGTTATGATCGCTGACCTCTTTCTGCAGGTATTCTTGTACTGCTTTCATGCTGGACCTCATATCTATATGGAGGTATTGTACTGTACTGAGGCTTAACGTACGCGTGAGCGTGTTTTCACCTCGCGTATGTACGTCGCCATAACGTCCCCGTACCTACGGGAGCGGGGCGTTACAACAATAAAGGGCCTGTTTGGTTGCAAGGAAGTAGGCGGAAGTAAGGAAACAGGGAGGTATAATTACTCACTTCCCTATCTATCCAAACACCGGAAAAGAAAAATAAGAAAACCCCTATTCCTTTTCTCTTTTCTTTTTTGCACGATCATTTCCTCGTTTGCAGGACGCTACAGTTAATTTTGTGGTTATGTAAATCTCATTTGTAATAAGTTGTAGCACAAAACAGTTAATTTTTTAATCATGTAAATCTCACTTGCATTCTAATTACAGTCTATTTTTTATTTTTTAATTAATTTTTATTCTAATATTATTTTGCGATCAACTTTGTGGTCAACTTTTCCACTTCCACGTTACATCTAAACACCGGAAAAGACATAACATTTTCCAAATCACACTTCCCAACAACATCCAAACACCAGAAAACTTACTAACCAATTCTCAAGTTTCAAAGGGAACTATTACTACTTCCTCACTTCCACCCTTAATCAAACAGGTCCAAAGAGTCAAATGACCAATGCTGCTATATCAATGATAAAATAAGTTAATGTGTTTGTATTTGAGGGGAAAAGGGTCATATACTCGATGGCGATGGCATATGTTGTCATCGAAGATAAGAGGATGAGAGAGATCTGCTTAATGATCGCATGGCCTTTGACAATTAGGACTGATCAGGCGATATCACTCTTAACCCTCACGATAGCGAGCTTGGGAGACTCTCTGGTTCATCTCTCTTAAGTCTTGCCTACTAATTTGTCTGACATAGGGCGTGTTTGGTAACTTGCAAAATGTTTGCAAAATGTAAAAATTTTTGCAACTTTACATTTTACACTTGTTTGGTTTCGTTTGCAAAATACAAAATGCAAAAAACTTTTGCAACTCTTCTTTTCCCACTTGCAGTTGCTACAGTTAAATTTGTGGTCATGTAAATCTCACTTTTACACTCATATTTTCCCACTTGCAGTTGCTACAGTTAATTTCGTGGTCATGTAACTCTCACTTGTAGTACACTTACAGTTCAAAACAGTTACTGGATAATCAATATATAATTTAATATTATTAAATACTTAATATTTTAAATAGCGTTCAATTTCTTATTTAATTATTTAATTATTTTATATTTTAATCTTTAATTTTTTGTTTTTAATATTGTTTTAATATTTAATATTTACTATTTTAATTTAATATTTTAATTTAATATTTTATTTAATACTTTATTATTTTATTAATACTTATTCCATTTTTATTATTTTATTTAGAGTTAATATTTTATTAATATAACAATATTATACTTTACTATATATTTAATTAATTATTTATTTAATATATAATTAAATATTACTAAATATTTAATATTTTAATAGTGTTCAATTTCTTATTTAATTATTTAATTATTTTATATTTTTAATCTTTAACTTTTTTATTGTTTTAATATTTAATATTTTACTATTTTAATTTAATATTTTAATTTAATATTTTATTATTTTATTAATACTTATTTCATTTTTTATTATTTTATTTAGAGTTAATATTTTATTAATATAACAGTATTATAGTTTAATATAAAATTACTATATATTTAATTATTATTTTTAATATAAAAAATTACTTTATTAATATCACATATATTTTATTATTATATTAATATTTTATTATGTTAATATTGTAATAATAATTCAGTATAATAATACTATAATGATAATTTATTATTAAATTATAATTATATTTTACTTTATTAATTTTATATTTCTATAATATTACAATAATATTATAATAAAATTTATATTATAATAATTTTCAAGTATTTTTAATATTATAATATTATAACTATATTTTATTATTGTTGTAATATTTTTTAATAATTGTATTTTATTAGTATTCTTAAAATTTTATTAGCGTTCTTTAGATTTTCTTAAAATTTATATTATTTATTTAGTTAATATTTTAGTAATATTTTACTATTTATACTAATATTTTATTAAATTATTGTTATAAATAAAATATTAAGATTATTAATTTTTTATCTCAAATTTATTAATACAATTTAATTTGCAATAGTAGATTTAATTTAATAGTATTTATAATATTTAAATCACTGCTACAGTTAATTTTGTGGTCAACTTTTCCACTTATACTTTTACATTACCAGCCAAACACCGTAAAACACAATATACTTTACCATTTACACTTTCACTTTATCAACCAAACACCGTAAAACACAATATACTTTACCATTTACACTTTCACTTTATCAACTAAACACCGTAAAATACAATATACTTTTCCATTTACACTTCACTTTATCAATCAAACACCGTAAAACACAATATATTTTCTCTGCTACAGTTCATTTTTTTCCATTCTCATTTTACGACTTACGACTTGCGACGTTTTACAACGAAACAAACAGGCCCATAGACCACATAGCAAATCATGATTCATGGGGAAAAAATGAAAAATCTCAAATCACTTTTTTACATCTGAAAAGGAGATCTCATTGACCTTTTCAAGAGAGGTGACTCACATCTAGCATAAAAAGAACTTCAAAGCGCAACCGGGAAAAAAAAAAAAAAAAAAAAAAAAAACGCAATAGATTCTTTACGACCATTAAAAAGGTCGTACACGCGTCTTATACCAATACCCATTGTACACTCATCAATCCGACCCACGCAACAGCCAGACAACGAATTAACTTTCCCGCTCATTCTCCCATCCATCGTCCTCGCTCTTTATCCCGAGTCCGCAAACCCTAATTCCACTCTCATCCTTATCGGATCCAGCGCCGCAAAATGGACCCGCAACGCGCCTCCACTCCCCGCCGCTCTTTCCGCCTCCTCTCCGACCCCAAGACGCCGCAAACCCCTGCATCCGCCGAGAAATCGGATCGGATCCTTCTCAGATCCGTTAACCCGCCGCCGCCTATCACTCCGTCGACGTCCGAATCCAGAAAGCGCAAAACCCCCCGAAACGCTAACCCTAGGGTTTCCAAAACCCTAACCCCCAAAATCCCAAGAGAACCTACTACAGGAAGGTGAACTACGATGGGGGCGAGTTCGAGGTGGGCGATGACGTCTACATCAAAAGGAGAGAAGGGGCGGAGTCGGATAAAGAGGATCCTGAGGTCGAGGAGTGCAGGATCTGCTTCAAGGTTGGGAATTCGGTGATGATTGAGTGCGATGATTGCTTGGGTGGTTTCCATTTGAGGTGCTTGAAGCCGCCGCTGAGGAAAGTCCCTGAAGGGGACTGGATCTGTGGGTTCTGCGAGAGGAGGAGGAAAGGGGAGGCAGTGGAAATGCCGAGGCTGCCGGAGGGGAAGAAACTGACGAGGACTGCGAAGGAGAAGCTCCTCTCCAGTGATTTGTGGGCAGCCCGGATCGAGAGGTAATGTGAAGCAGTGAAAGTGTTTAGAAAGTTCGGGTTTTTGTGAGATAAAAAAATGGTATTTAGTTTAATTTTTATCAAAATTGAGGGAAGAGAGATTTTCTCCCGTGACTCGTTAAGAAATAATGTCTCTCTCTTATTCCGCGAGAGCAGCAGTGCAGACACCCTCCACTCTCCCCTCCAGCCTTCTTCTTCTTCCCCCACTCCTCCTCTCTCTCCTCTAGGCTCCCCCCTCCCCCCTCCCCCCTCCCCCCTCCTCGTGTTTCTTCCTCTTTCTTCCCCGCCTGGCGGTGGAACTCACTCAGTTTCCGCCGCCGCTAGTGTACTAGTGTAGCCATTTTGAAAGTTTGGTTAAATGTTGGAATGTCATGGGGAAACTATTTCAGGTTAGATAAATTTGCGAATTTGAGGTGATAAGAATACTGAAGTTTAGATGTGGGATGGAGCTCCGGTCAAAATCTTAACATTTGAAAATATAAAGCTGCCAGTTAATGTATGATAAATGATAATAGGTGAAACTTTGGTCGCTTGTTAGCCTTAATTAATAATATCTAATTTAGATGCAAATGTCTGTAATCTTTTCTATGTTATTTTCTCAATTTGTTTAATTATGTAGTTGCTTAAAATTATTTGGTGTTACTGTATTTCATGATGTCTTTGGCAGTAAATCCAGTTAACAGTGGATGGAATTGCAAACCTGGAGAGTAAAACTGACATCCAGCTACTTTTGATTTATTGCTAAGCATAAGACTAAAATTTCTGATGCATGCGCTGGTACCTTCAACCCTGGTTCTGATGGGCTAACATGTGCAATCAGTTCCTTTTTGTTTTCAACTTTTCTTGTGTGTCTGTTGTCAAAAATTGAAATTGACTAGTAGTTGATATTTTTGTGGTGTTTGAGCTATTTGGGCTACTTATTTGTCAGAAATGAGCATATCAGGTGAACGGTGAACTAGTTAGATAGAGGTATGTAACCGAGATGCGATTTGGTGGAGTAACATGTGAAGTCTGTTAAAACTGGAGTTTTGGGGAAAAAATTGATGCACATTGTTTTTTATTATATCTAATGACGTTTTGGGCTGTTAATTTCTTTTATTGAAATGAGTGGATTATGGAAATATACTCTTTGGATTAGATGATATTCAGTTGATAATGTATGAAATAGACTTTCTAAATGATGTTTTGGGCTACAGGTTATGGAAAGAACCAGATGGGACCTTCTGGATGAGGTGCCGCTGGTACATGATTCCAGAAGAGACTGCAGTTGGGAGGCAGCCTCACAATTTACGGAGGGAACTATACCGCACAAATCATTATAGTGATGTTGAGGTGAATATTAACAATTATTCTTCTTTTGTTTCTGGATCTGCTGATCATGTTGTTTGATAGTGATTTATGTTTCCTCTTCTATAGACTACACAGTACCCAGTTTCTTTATACAATTGATTGCATTAATGTTGGACTAAGTGATGGCAATAAAGCCTCTTCTATGACTTGTAAACATTAACAATTGATACTCCTGATAAAACAAGTTAATAAAGTTGAATCACATGTCAATCACTGAGAATTGTCAGTTTGGGTATAGTAGAATTTACAAATACTTAATTTTCTGCATCCAAATTCAGAGCTCAAATTGAAAACAACCTGATTAGACTATGCATTATTTGGTATTCTTCTGGCACAAAAGGTAGCTTTGACTATAGTTGATGGCAGGAAATGATTGTCAGATATGCTCACACTTAATTACTTTGAGGTGGAGATGGTTAACTACTGAGGAAATCAACAAAACTTATGAGCAGGCATCCCTAAGTAGCAGGAGTGGCATTGATTATTTTCCCACAATATAGAACACTCAAGTCTCAACTTGTCAAACTTGGTTCTCCATTTTGTAATTCTTGCCACCTAGCATCCTCTGCAAGATACCACTAACTTTATAGCCTTTATGTTGTTATAAAGGTTGGCTGGAAACAATTTTCCTCTGGTTTTGTTAGGTCTCGTCTAAAGATTTTTATTGCTATCCATTTTTAGATGGCTAGTTTATTTGATCAGCTTGTGGATGAAACAGATGGTGCATCATTTCCTATGCTTATATGAACTTCATTCTCTAATATGTATCCAGATGGAATCAGTCATCAGGCACTGCTTTGTTTTGAACCCCAAGGAATTCTCTGAAGCTAGCAATGACGGAGATGATGTATTTTATTGTGAATACGAGTATGATGTTCGCTGGCACAGTTTCAAACGTATTGCAGATATTAATGATGATGGTGCTGACCACGAGGAGGAGGTAGGAAGTTCTGAATCTTGCGAGGAAGCTTTACAAGAAAGAAGCTTTTCTAGTACTTGTGAAGGTTAATTGTTCTTGTTTGCTTTGTCTGATGCTAGAATGATGGAAGAAAAGAGAAGGATGAGGAGTGGAAAATTTCCAAGAATTTAGATTGTGAAACAGATGAAGATTCTGATTGTGAAGAAGATGCAAATGGGGATTCCACTACTCACAAGTATCCAACCCATGAGTTGGCTGCAGTATGCTTCTTAGTCAAGCCCGTGCATTTTTTACATTGTTGATTGAGTTTAAAGTATTTTGGTTTATATATTTCTTTCAGAACTCGCACAGAGGAAGAACATTTGGCCTTCATAAGATAGGAATAAAGAAGATTCCGGAGCATGTCCGATGTCATAAACAGACTGAACTGGAAAAGGCAAAGGAAACACTGCTGTTGGCGACATTGCCCAAATCATTGCCTTGCAGAAATAAGTACGTCTTACATGCCTGTATAGTGTATGGTTCACTGCCTGTTTGTTAGCCATTTTATGGAGTGACAAGCTTATGTTACCAGGGAAATGGATGAGATATCTGCATTCATCAAAGGTGCCATTTGTGATGACCATTGTTTAGGGCGCTGCCTTTATATTCATGGTGTTCCTGGAACTGGCAAGGTGGGTGCTATTCTTCTCTTTCTTATTGTTTTACTTCTCTGGGTCATCTTAGTGGAAAGGTGGATATTTTCAAGTTCGTTTTCTTGCTGCTTTTATTTCTAATCTTGGTTTTATTTATCAAACTGCAGACTATGAGTGTACTTGCAGTGATGCGAAATTTAAGGTCTGAAGTTGATGCTGGAAGAATGAAGCCTTATTGCTTTGTAGAGATCAATGGTTTGAAACTGGCTACTCCAGAAAATATTTATAAGGTAAAATAATAAACCTATATGCTAATCAATCGTATACTCTTCTGTCATAATTTTTTTGGGGTTAATTGTAATCTTTGGACCTGAATATGTACAGGTTATTTATGAAGCATTAAGTGGAAATAGAGTTGGATGGAAAAAGGCTCTTCACCTTCTCAATGAACGATTTTCTATTGATAATAAAGTAGGCAGGAATCAACCATGTGTTTTACTAATAGATGAGCTTGATCTTCTTTTAACAAGAAACCAATCGGTATTTCCTGTCACTTGGTCTTTCTACTATCCAAAATATCAATATGAAGCTCCTCTACTCTTTTGTTTGAAGATGGAAATTATTTGACTTATATCTTCTTGCAGGTGCTTTACAACGTTCTTGATTGGCCCACCAAACCACATTCAAAGCTAATTGTTTTAGGTAGGGATATGTTGTTCACAGTTTTTTTCTTCCTTTTCTTTGCTGCTGCCAATTTTATTGCTGTTTTCAATGTCTTTCCATTTTCTGTTTATTGATGTTCAGGTATAGCAAACACCATGGATCTTCCAGAAAAGTTACTTCCACGGATTTCAAGCCGAATGGGAATTCAGAGGTTATGTTTTGGTCCTTATAATTATCATCAGCTACAAGAAATCATATCAACTCGTCTCAAAGGCATTGATGCGTTTGAAGACCAGGCTATTGAATTTGCCTCGAGGAAGGTAAAATATCCATTATTCTTATGCAATGCAAGCTGAAAACTTAGATTTTTAGAACATCAAGTTTAAAAGATCTGGTATGCTGCTATTTTTTGCTAGGTTAGATTAAGTTTGCTCCTTACCTGTCAACTAGGCTTTGAGTTTCACAGTAAAGCCTTCTCTCCTGACAGCTGTCAGGAGTCAAGAATTTGCTTCAAAGGATAAGACGGTTGACATTTGTTGAAAGCTGGTCATAAAAAATTCACTAATTATTTGGTGGAGTTTCTTCACTTTGAACTGAGCTTCTTAACTATCGACATCTTAGTAGGAAAAGGCGTAAATGATGATGATGATGATATTAAATCACAATTATGAACAAGTCATCCCATCTCCACAAGGGCCTACTTCATCTATGGACTGATGGTGATTAGTTTTGTTGGCTTGAGTTCGGCTTGTTAACGTGATGTGGCCTATGAACTATGAAGTACATGCTTGATCCATTTCTGGACCCGCTTTCTTGCTTTTGTTGCTTTACCCTTTTCCTATGCACAGCTAGGACGTATACTATACCCAATCCACCCAACTAATCCACTAGTTGTATGAACTCAACATTTTTCTGGCTTGCGTATTTGCAATCTCATTCATATCAGACAATAATGACATGATTAATCCATACCGTAACCCATAGATATGCTGGTCTAAACAACCTTTTGCCACTGTTGCTTCCATAACAACAACAATGTTGAGAAAATATTCGGAGTTTTATATTCTGATATTAGGAAAATGTCAAAATATGCTCTAACCAACCTGTTATCAAAGTGATTCTATAATATTGCATTAATTTATCCTAAAGCTCCTGCATGCAACTGATATTCAGTCATCCAACTTTTGTACTGTTTATTCTTGGTCACTAAGCGGCAGTAGAATGCATTTGCTTGTTTAGTCAGGTAGGAGTACCTCAAAATCTGCTGGCAGCTACTATAGCTTCAGGTTGAGAAAACATTGACCTTTCTCAATGGATAAATCTATTGAATAAGAAAAAGGATGTTCCTAGGATGCAAACAGAGTCATCAAAGGATTGCTATAGTTTAATTAACATCTCTAGTTTCCTATAATTAGTTTAAGAGTTTCTTTTGGGGTCTAATTCAGTTTCTTGCAGACCTTGTAGCTGTTAGATTTGAGTAAGTGGCACATGTGGTTTCTTAACATACTCTGCTATTTTCTCTCTTTGTTCTAGTCTTCTTTCTAGACGTAGGTTTTCTTCACTATACCTTCACTATTTCAATTTTATGGTCAGTGTAGTCTCTATGATTATTTTATGCAGATGTAGAATAGAAATTTTGAAATATGTTTGCTATTCTCTTTATGAATTATAGTTTCTTCTACTTTTATGAGATTTCAAGCCTTTAAACCTGAAATTTTAATTAAACAATTAATATAGTTATTTAGGCTGCATCAATATTTGGTATCAGGGAGCTTGCTGGGTTTCCTTTTGATTTTCTCCCCCTTATGGCTTGTTTGGATTGTTGGAGTGAGTATCTGTTGGATTTCATTTTGGTTGAAAAATCCATTGGATTGCATGTTTCTCAAAGTGTAGAAATCTTTTGATTACAATCCAGAGCATTCTTTTGGATGCCGCATTAACTCCACCACAAGTCATTAATTTTTACCCAGAAAGTAATTTTTGTAGCCTACGGAGATCCTCTGACCAATTTTTGTAGTCCAAATTGTGCCATTTTTAAGATTGCAACCCTTGGAATTTTAGTCGGGAAGTTGATACCCAAACAAGCTGTTCCTTTGGTTTTCCTAAATCCAATAGAAAACTGGAATCCATGACTGAAATCCTTAGGATTGTGTGTGTACAAACATGCCCTTATTCATCCTTGTTGTCTCCCCATCCTTAGTGCACCTGTTGCCCTTGTTGTCAGGTACTTTGTGGAGAAATCAGAGGAAGATAGGAGGGAAAGAAGAAACACAGAAGCAAACAGAGGAACACAGTGTGAATATAACCGTCAAATGATCAATTAGTAGATCTCAGTGTTTCAATAATCAGTCCGCATTCATTCATTGATTGAGAACAAAAAATCGTATTTATAGCCTAGCAGAGTTCTAATTCCATCAAAACTCCTCATAAGCATGAATTCTGGTGAAAGATGAATTTTAGTAAAAGATAAGTAGAAGTATCCTAACTCAAACCCCTAAATACACTTAAAAGTCCTAATAAAGATAAATATAATGTTTAATATCATGAATCAACTCTAGCTTAAACCTGAATGGATAAGTTCGATCAAATTACAAACAATTTAGTTAAATCCATGTGGGCTTAATGCATTATCCATCTTATCTTTTGCTTCAGTTTCTTTTTTTGTGTCTCCTCACAAAACCATCATCCTTGGGAGAGAAGATGAGCACCATTGCAAGGGTCGTGCTTGAGCAAAACATTTTTTCTTAATAAGTTTATTGGTCAAATTGGTTGTGCTACTTGTCTTAAAAAGACAAATAACCATATTATGGATGAGAAGCTCATACATCTTTCTCTCTGACATTCATCATTATGCGACTGAGCCTCCTCATTGTGAGACACCGCTTCTGTAACATCCATCTAGAATGATTGCTGCCATCACCAGATCAACATACTATCTACCATCACCAGATCAACATACTATCTCTACCTCACATTGACATCATTGTATCACCAAATACCACCTGGTCCACCTTCTATATGTTCTCCACCACCATAGGTTATGTTCATGTGCTAACTAGACCTACAAGTGACACTTTGAATGTCAAGGTAGACTTGCTGTATTTTCGTGCAGCAGCGGTCTAGATATTTGAAGATTGGATTGCTCTTTGGTGGGTGTTGTTTTATAGGATTGAATAGTCAAAGATATGATGATTGGTTTTTTACTCGTAATTTTATCTTTCATAAAACAAGTGGTGGTTTACTGATGACATCATGTCCATATAAATGAGTCCCATATTGGTGGCTCTTCATCTCTTTGGATAAAAGTCTTTAGGAACTTAGTTCCTACCATTGGTTTCTGTCCAATCACTTTTTTTGCACCTATATCAGCTAACAACTTTGCAACTTAGATTTGATGCCTACATTAGTTTCTTTTACCATTAAGTAAATCTATTACACATGTGTCTGAGGAGGCTCATAGTCTTACCACTGGCCGTCCTTCGTGATGATGTGGTTGTTTGAATCCACAAATATTAAAGATGTACTCTTGGAAAGAAAGTTAAAGACAAGTTTGTTGGTGATCTCTTTGATGACGCCTATTGTAAAGCCTCCTGTGGCTAGTTATGCATCCACACCAAATTTCGATGTTCATTGTGCATACACGTGGTTAAGGTAGAGTTCTCCACAACCTTGACATGCTTCAAGTGTAGGAAAACGAGGCATTTTACTGGAAATTATCGGAAATTGCACCTTAATAATAAGGATAAGAAGAAGGTTGATGATGGTATGATTTGGTAAAAGCCTTTGTGAATGGATTAGCTATTTGGCATATGCTTGCAGACATCAATTTGCTTTTAGTAGATTATTATTTGTACTTGGTGTTAACTTGGAGGTTTTAAATGTTTACATCTATGATAGTTTACTAGCATTTCTCTTCATGCTTACCATGTTGCATCTGTAATAAGGTTGCAGCTATGTCAGGCGATGCTAGGCGTGCCCTAGAAATATGCAGACGTGCTGCAGAACTAGCAGATTATCGGCTTAAACAATCACCAAAGTCATCATGCTCTGCAACTAATTCCTCTAAAGGTATGTGGCATAAAGGAGGATTTCTGAGGAATGAATAGTAACTGGTACTGGACAATAATATTTGTAGAACTTAAACCCTCTAGATTGTTGAGTTCATTTGAGTACTTAACAATTTAATTTTTGATGGATTTTTTTTTTGGGGTAGCTGAGAATTCATTTTGGATTATTATTAAAAGTTTACCTGATTAGAAGGCTTGTTTTTTCACATGGTTTCCAGGAAGGTATCTTGTTGGTATGACTGATATTGAAGCTGCTATCCAGGAGGTGTTTCAGGCACCACATATTCAGGTAAGTTGAAAACGATGTCCCTTCCATCATCTGACTTGCATCCAGATAACTCCTACAGGCAGCAATTTAAATTGGCGGAGCCTGAAATATCTGAAAGAATCTATTTTTTATATCTCGACATTTGAGAGATTATGTTTTCTTTTTGCAGATAATGAAAACTTGTTCTAGGCTGAGCAAAATTATGTTGGTTGCTATGGTTCATGAGCTCTACAGAAGTGGACTGGCTGAAATAACCTTTGAAAAGGTTACTTTCTCTTCAATCCAGTATTTATGGATATCCACATTATTACTATTTATGTGGAATTGTGAGAGAGGATTAATATTATTATCAACCACCTAATGTTCCTTAGGCAATAGCTATGCAACTTTAGCTGTATAGTTCCTTTCCTTTTCTTTTGTTCTTTTATTGAGAATAGGCTGTAGCCCGGTGCAAGAGGGATTTGACCCAGACCTCTTGCCCATTGCAAAGAGGCTTTTCCACTGTGTTGCTAGATGTATAGCTTGTATCTACTTTGGTAAATGTATTATTTATTATCAGGCAGTATGTACATTATTACTTCAGTTTAGGTCTTTGACATTATTAAAGTCCCTCCCACTACACCAAAACTTTGAAGTTGTGATGAGGGTTGAGGATGTTATATTTATATTCTAATATTCTCCCGCTAGTGGAGCACCTTTTTTGAGTCGAAACCTGGGCTTTTGCGCGCACTTTTTTGTTTTTAAATTCGTTTTAAATACGCGCCCAGTGAGAATTGAATCTGGATTGCTCTAATATCATATTAAAGTCTTTGCTACTACACCAAAATTTCAAAGTTGTGAGTGTTGAGGGTATTTTATTTATATTCTAATAGATATCATCTATTAACAACTCTTATACACTATGGATGTGAGGTTCATTGTTACACTATGAATACGAAGTCATTTCTTTTTTAATTATAAAAATTGAATAGGAGACATTTATTCTGCATCACCCCAGGCTTGCATAAAGGCCCTTATCTTAACTATTTGTTCGTGTTATGGATGAACCTATTAGGCATATATAAGATGAGGTCATGATTTCAGATATTAGCCAATTTATAGATATATCGACAATATTGTTTCAGATTTTGCGGTGTCCGACATGATATTAACCCTATAATATATGCCAATATCGGGGGTGGTATGATCAGTATTACCTGACGGCCGATATTGAAGATATTGATACTAAAAGTCATTGGTCGATACCAATACTAATAGTGAGATTTTAAACCATGGACGAGGTCCCATGGTTCGTTTTTGATGACTTTGCATTAGTTGATGAGAGTAGACAAAGGATAACCTCTAAACTAGAAGGTGGAGAAAAACTTTAGAATCAAAGTGATTTGCAATTAAGATTTAGGATGGAAAAATATGGAAGATAACTTTAGTAAAACTAGAAAAGAAACAAAGGTGTAATCCACGTTGATGGCCAATAAATACCTGGGACTGATTATTTTTCCTACTTAGGGTAATTCATTCATCATGATGGAGAGTTGAGGAGGATGATGTTCGTAAAATCAAAGCAGAATGGTTAAAGTGGATATGTGATTCTTGAGTACCATGTGACTCTAGGATATCCCCAAAGTTCAAGGGGATTCTTCTACATACGGGCATGACCAGCTAATGTTGTAGGGTTTAGGATGTTGGCCACTTAAGAAATGACATGTTCAAGAAAGGAGTGTAGATGAAATGAGAACGTTGAGATGGATGAGTGACAATGCATAAAACATGCATACCATACCAAGGCATTCATAATGAGCTAGATAGAGCTTCAATTGAGGACAGGATGACGGTGAAGCTATTAAGATGGTTTGGACAAGAGGACATGGAGATGTGAATCAAGTGGTTTATCAGTTTGTGTTTTGGGTGTATCATATGTGAATATTTTTTCATTTGGAAATTACTGGTGTCTCATAATGTGAAGATTCTGATATGGTTGATTATCAGGAAAATACTTCAATACCATGGATGTCTTGGCAATGAAAGGGGTGCAGACCAATGACATTTGTGTCTTTTTTGGGGAAGAGGAAGAAACTCATATTTTTTTTGCAGTGTGTATGGATTACATCAATTTGAGCTCATTAAAGTTTAAATTGGAGATTACTAGTCAGTTTACACCTTGTCATACTCTTGATCTGTGTACTAGTTGGAGAAGAGTTCACATTCCTCAGAGACTGAAAATGGAATGGATCTTTGGACTGGTTTGAGTTTGAGGCCCCATCTTCTCTCGCTCCCTCCAAAAAAAAAGGGGTGGTTTGGATCTGTGCAATAGAGAGCAATTATTACACAGTTAAGAGGAGAGAGAGGATAGTAGTTTATAGAGCAACAAGGGCTAGGGATAGACCTTAATGAGCATGGGATAAGGCAGTAAAAATGGATACAATAGGCTATAGCTGTTAATTTATCAGAGGAAATGTCCTTAACAGAGCTGTATGGAGGAAAACAGATTTAATTAGCCAACCAAAATGGTTGGCGTAAAATCTTTGTTGTTGTAGTTGTTGTATGTGATAGTTCGTGATGCAAATATATATTTCTTACTTTCTGATTTGTTATGGTGCAAATTCTTTTAATGAGGAAACATATGATTGATTCTATGATTGGTAGGCACGGCTGTTGCCCTATAGTGCTAGCTCTCCCGCATATCACCACTTTATTCAGTTAGCAAGAGCTTCTATCTTTTAATAAATAAAATTATGTAAAATAGTGTTGCATATGGATGTAAAATATTATCTTTCAGATGTAGTTTTGTATTCTATGACTATTTTCTAGGCATTAAATACCAGCTATCTTTGTAACTCATTTTCTGCAGTTTACTCCTCTGCTTCCAGTTCTGACACTTCTGTGGCCTTTTCTGTGTTCTCTCTTTGTGGCAGTTGGCAACAACTGTTTTCTCTCTATGCTCAAGCAATAGGGAAACACTCCCAGGATGGGACAGCCTACTGAAAGTAGGGTAAGCACTTCATCGTCATTTGCATATTTCTTCTTAATTTTGGAGCTTTTAATTAGTTGCTTATAGAAAGTCTCTCTCAATATATTTTTAAGTAATTAAATGGAAATTTTAGATAGAGAATAGCTAAAAATGGGAAGTGGAAAGGAAAATTGAATAACAGTATGGACAGCACCCACCTGAAGAGCATTTTCCACTGAACTTTAGTATTTTTAAAGAAAGCTAATGTCTTCCATTCCAACTTTTTCCCAGGCTTCTCTGCTCCTTCAACCTTAAATAGATAGTATGGATAATTCTTCGTAATTTGTAGCATGCTTTTCTTGATTACTATAAGACGGTTTGCAACCTGTCTGCTAGGGCGGAGCGGTCTTTTGGATTTTGTTACTTAACCTTTCTTTATTATGATCGAATCGACGAATTTAATTCTTTTCTGCTTCTTACAGCTGCAAGCTTGGCGAGTGTAGGGTCATTCTTTGCGAGGAAGGTGTGAAGCATAGATTACAAAAACTGCAGCTGAACTTCCCGAGGTTAAGAACAAAATGCTTGTCTTGATTTCATTTTATTGCAAAATATTTGAACTTGATTTTCTACTGAACTGTAAATGGAACCTCTTTGGTGGCTGCTCTCAAGCCTTGGCAGTATGCGTGGGCAACTCTTTCCAGTTTCAGAGACCAAATTGGCACCTTTTACCGTATATTGATCAACAAGCTTGGACGGAATTTGACTCTCTTCTTTCTTTTTTCTGTGGCCTGCATACATGTTCATGCACAGCGTATCGAGAATAGGATGGGATCAGGGTAATCCTAGCTGAATCATCTCATAATGCTTATTTGTGTCGGTCCATGTGTAGAGACAGATTAGGAACGAGTAACAGTGATCACAGCTGAATCATTTCATTTGGATTAGTATGAACGTTGTTTAGCTTAAAACTGGATAAGATAGCTGTCACCAAGCGATTGCCTTGTTTCTATAATACGGCCTCTTCCTTGCCTCTCGTTGTCTGGGTCAAGAACTTGATAGGAGTAGGATTGGCTATCGGTTGATGACTAGTCAATTGTTCTCTGGATCATCTCTCAACTTAGGTTTATTGTCCTTACTTAGCACCTATTGATGGAATCTTTGATGGTGATGGAGTTTTCATTAATCAGCATCAGATATCACACCGCTTAGAGGACGGTTCGATCGAGTCTATTCTAGATCCAGAAAGCGGCGTGCTGCGAAACTTTGATTTTAGCCTTGTTTTACTTTAATAGATGTGACTTTTATATGGGTGTTTAGTACCACATTAATTATTTTCTTGAAGCACCTTTTTTTTGTAAAACCTATAAAAAAGCCCAATACTATTGAATGATTAAAATTTTCACTATTTTTCAGTTAAATTCTTGAGTTTTGGGTGTGAAGCCCGTGCAAGGGGTGAAAACTCAAAATTTATCCAGCTTTTTAAATTCAAATTTTAAACCTTAAGTTTCCTATTTGATGGTTATTGCGATTCAAGTTTTACATCAATTTGGTATCAGAGTTTTGATCTCAATTTTCTTTCAAATTTTCTTTTAGCCTCTTCAAAATCCTAGATCTAGATCCCTTGATCTATTTCAAAAAAAAATACTAAAAATTTCGACTGATATCTTAGTCGAATTCAAAAAAATACTATTCACTTCTCCTTTCTTTCCCACAGAAACCCTAACCCTAAGGGCACCTTCACCACCGCCACTACCACCCGCCATCACGCCGCCGCCGCCATCACCTGCCATATCCCCCATCACTTCAACCACCAGCCACTACCATCTCCACCAATCCATGATCTCTGTCATCATCTCCACCAACCTCTTAAACCCATCAAACCCAATCAACTCCGATCTAACACCACCACCATCATCGTCATCGCCACCGCCATCATCAACATCAACTCCAACGCCATCAAACCCATCGACGCCACCGCACTTGCCAACCTCACCGCCTTTCACCGCTACTTCATCCCCAACGCCGCCGACAGTAGTAGACGCCCGCTGCTACCAATATCTGATCTCCTTCACCATTGCTCCACCACCCTCCATCGCCGACAGCAACCGTGTCGCCATCGAGCTGACTTCGATCTCGATCTCCGACCAACCTCAGATCAAGCCTAGTAGGACCAAATCAGATCTGATTTTGGGTTCAAATCAAGTTGGGTTGATCAAGTGCAAGTGGTCAGATCCAACCAAACCCGACCCAACGTACCTGAGCTCGACCAGACCCGACTGAGTCCAACCCAACATTACTCAGTCCAAACCAGCTTGACTTAGTCCGAGTCAACTCAAGCTCTGAGTCAGCCCAGTCTGACTCAGTCCAACACAGGAGCAGTGACACAACCACATTCTGGGGGGCCATTAGCCCGTTTCAAGTCCAAATCGGGCCATTAGCCCGTTTCAAGTCCAAATCGGGCCATTCTTGAAGCAGCAGATTCGTGACAACTAGTACTACGCATCTATAACTGTCACATCCAGATCGAGCTTCAATCGCCTCCCAGGTAATTATTGAAAACAACGTTCAATTATTTCTGCCATTTAATTAAGATAGTTAGCTCTTTTAATCTATCACAAGGTAAAACTTATTGACTGCTGCTCACTAAATAATGAGTTGTGAGATTCTGACCTTGAGTGACAACTTAATTGATATTAATTGTGCAACTAAATTTGCTTGAATTAGTGATCTCATGGATTGATTCTAGAATTTATCGTGTTAGCACATGTAGTTATATCACTGTCACAACATTATATTTTCTTAATCACGTGTTGATTAAATAAGCTTAAAATTAGTATCATTTGCCATTTATCTTATTTCTGATTTCTCCTGCATAGCATATATCTCACCTTAGGGTAGTTTGCATTTAGGGTTAGTTAGGAACTTGCATGCCTACTAGAAATTGTAAATTTTTTCTGTAGGAGACACTTCTGCACTAATAGACCTTAAACTATAGAATACACTTAACACACTCATTGCTAGGATGGATCGGATGGATCAATGACTGCAAGAGTTTAGAGATCAAGCTAATGCCAATTGTAGAGATTTAGCCACACGACTTGAAAGGTTAGAAATCAATTGAAGGCGAACCACTGAGGAGGATGAGTCTCGAAATGACAGTAGGTCACCTAAGAGTGAGCGAGCTCAACCTATAATACAACTAACACTGATGCACAATATATCAAAAGTGTAAAAGTCGATGCTCCTTTCGATGGACACTTAGATCCTCAGTGTTATATAGACTGGCAGTTAGCTATTGACCGCTACTTCCGTTGGCATGACATGTCCAAGTCTAGGAAAATTCGATTTGCCATGATGAAACTAACGGGACAAACTGGATAATATTGAGAAAATCTTGAGAGGATTATGAGATATAGAAGAGAAGATCCAATGGAGACTTGGGAGGGCATGAAAGAGAAGCTTAAGTTGAAGTTCCACTGTTCTTCAGTCAGAAATTAAATTACTGGACAAGTGGAATAGATTGACTCAAGAAAATAAATCGGCCACCAATTACATCGCTAAATTTGATGAATATTTGAATTGGTGCGGTGCAATCGAGTTTGAGTCTCCCGAATAAACCCTATATAAGTTTAGGTCAGGTCATAGGGATGATTACTGCCGAGAACTCATCGCTTGAGGCATCATGACTCTAAAGCAGGCGTATCAGCTAGTTACCGATCTAGATGAGTCTAGGGGATCTTACTTCCATCGAATTGATTCTAAAAATAGCTCTGAGACTGCAAATGCTAGGAAGCCTAGTTTTAGCCGATCTTTTCTTGCCCCGAGCAAACATGCCTCCAATTCTTCTAGCGTTAAACCAGCGGGTTCTTCTAGTGCGAAACTGACAACCCTCGAGAGGAGAACATATAATGAATCAGCGAAGGTTAACCCGCAAAGTCAGTCCTATAGATGTCACAGGTATGAACACCTTGCCAGCCAGTGTCCGAGTCAAAACAAAATCCTCTTAGTAGAAGTTTTCATTGAAGATGTAGAAGAACATAATTTAAAAGTGATTGTGCACCAACAAGATGATGACCCAGACGCCTCTGCTGAAGAATGTAAATTCAATGGTTGCATTAAAGCTGTGGGAGTGATGAACCAAACACTTAGTGTAGAGGAGCCCAATTAGAAGTAGCCAGATGCATCATAGCACAACCTGAGCAAATTAACGATTGGAGAAGAATTGTCATATTTTAAACCTGCACAAAAATTGGGAATAAGAGTTACAGGGTTATAGTAGATAGTGGCAGTTGCATCAACGCATTGCGTCAAAATTAATCACCACCTTAGGGATGAAACCGGTGAAGCATTCAAATCCTTATAAGGGTCGACGCTACATCCATAGAAGTTCAAGAGATGTCAAATTCCCATCCAGTTTGCCACGCACATGACAACGTGTGGTGTGACATACTCCCTATGAATGTTGGTCGACGGTCATGGTTGTTCGACTTAGATGTGACAAATGACAATATATAGACGTACCAACCTCTGTTCGTTCGTTCATAAATGCACGAAGGTGAAACTAATGCCGAATCAACCTAAATCACCAACTCCAGAAAAGAAAGTTGATAAAGGTAAAGGAAAAGTGAATATACTAGCTGCATAAAAGAAGGGCGATAAGAGCAAAAATAAGATGATAATGAACTTGATTAGCTATGATAAAATTGAAAGGAGTTTGAATGAGGGTTCAACTTGTTATGCACTTGTGGTTCGATAAGCTGAGCCAGAAGCTAAAGTGCAAATTCCAGGGCACATTAAACCAATTCTTGAAGAGTTTTTCAAAGTCCTCCCAAAAGATCTGCCAGGTGAGTTGCCCCCAATGCGAGACATTCAACATGCCATTGACTTAATCCCAGGAGCAACTCTACCATACCTGCTTCACTAAAGAATGAACTCTGCGGAGCACGCAGAGTTACAACGATAGGTAGAAGAGTTACTTGAAAAGGGATTCATCAAAAAAGTTTGAGCCCGTGTGCAGACTCTTGGCGCCAAATAAGGATGACACATGTATGTGTGTGAAAAGCCACGCAATCAACAAAATAACTGTCAAGTATCGTTTTTTCATTCCCCGTCTTGATGATATACTGGATTTGATGTCAGGTGTCACAATCTTTTCCAAGATTGATTTTAAGAGTGGATACTACCAAATTAGAATTCGGCTAGGAGATGAATGAAAAACTACCTTTAAGATCAAGGATAGGCTCTATGAATGGTTAGTTATGCCATTTGGACTGTCTTATGCTCTTAGTACCTTCATGAGAGTGATGACTCAATTGTTTCAGCAATTTATCAGTAAAATCGTAGTGGTGTAGTTTGATGATACTCTCATTTATAGTCGAACTCTGGAGCAACATATATACCATCAGGCAAGTCTTTTGACCACTCCAGGCTGAGAAGTTCTACGCAAACTCAAAAAAGTGTGCTTTCTGTACAGAGAGTTATTTTCTTAGGATTTGTGGTTTCATCCGAGGGAGTTTTTTTGGACCCTGAGAAGGTGAAAGTAATCACCGAGTGGCCTCAACCTCAAACGATTAGGGAAGTCGGGAGTTTTCATGGGTTAGCCACTTTTTACCGTCAGTTCATAAAGAACTTTAACGCTATTATGACACATAACCGATTGTTTGAAGAGAGGAATTTCAGTGAACTCCTGCCGCCAGCAAAGCTTTCAAGTAAAGAGGTTGATAACAGAAGCCTTTGTTATACATCTCTCAGATTTTTTAAAGATGATTGAAGTTACATGTGACACATCAGAGTTAGCGATAGGTGGTGTGTTGAGTCAAGAGAACCATCTTGTTGCCTATTTCAGCGAGAAGTTAAATGACGCCCGACAACGATATTTCACATATGACAAGAAATTTTATGCGTTTGTGCATGCTTTGCGCTACTGGAGATATTATCTGCTATCACAGGAGTTTGTGCTATATTCGGATCATTTGGCGCTGAAATACCTCAACTCTCAAAAAAGGCTAAATGCGAGACACAATAAGTGAGTGAAATTCATTCAGAAATACACCTTTGTCCTCAGTCACAAGGTGAAAGTTGAGAACAAGATCGCTAATGCGCTCAGTTAACATGTAATGATTTTAGTAATTATGAGCGCAGAAGTGACTGGATTTGAGAGATTAAGGAGTATGAGTCATGTCCCGACTTTGGAGAAATATATGTCACGTTACAGGATGGTTCTGTTCGAGAGATGGATAAATTTTTGTTACAAGACGGATAAATTTTTGTTACAAGATGGATATCTATTCAGGTTCTGTAAGCTATGTATTCCTCATATGTCCCTCAGGGACTCTCTCTTGGGAAATACATACTGGAGGTATGGCTGGACACTTCAGCCAAAATAAGACGATTGAGGCTGTAGAGCATAGATTCTATTGGCCGAGCTTGAAGAAGGATGTCACTAAGATCATTGGCCAGTGTCGAACGTGCCAACTGGCCAAACAAAAAAACATATTGTTGAGCCTTACACTCCTCTCACTGTGCCCAGTTGCCCCTGACAAAACATGAGCTTAGATTTCATAATAGGATTGCCAAAAACGTAGAAAAAGTAAGACGCTGTCCTAGTAGTGGTTGACAGATTCTCCAAAATTGCTCACTTCATTTTGTGTTCTAAAACCTCAGATGTATCACAGATAGTTGTCCTTTTCTTTGATCATGTCATCAAATTGCATGTGTTGCCCAAAATCATAGTGTCTGATAGGGACGTTAAATTTGTTAGCTATTTCTGACAAACACTGTGGCACAAGATGGGAACCGAACTGAAATCTCGATAGTCTTTCATCCACAAATTGATGAGCAAACTGAGGCATTCAATAGAATCTTAAGAAATCTCCTTAGGTGTCATTGGAGAAATTTGAAAAGGGATCTAATTTTGCCTATAATTGAATTTGCATACAATAGTTTTGTCAATATGACTACATGTCTTAGTTCATTTGAAATAGTAACTGGTTTTAAATCTAGTCAACTAATTGATTTAGTTCGCATGGCTCATCATCATTCTAGGGTATCAGACTCTGCATCGACATTTGCATCTCATATACGTGCACTACATGAGGAGATCAGAGAGAATATAATGAAAAATAATGTTGATTTACATCATAGTTTAAGAACATTTAATGTCAGTGATTATGTGATGGTTCGCCTGAGATTTGAAAAAATTACACGCGCGAAACGCAGGACTAGAAGATCAATTTAAATGCTTATGTGGTGGATCTCCCACCGAACTTTGGCATCAGTTGCACTTTTAATGTTGAAGACTTTGGTTTCATATAAAGGTACTTTGGTTACCCTTCTAATCCATTCGTGGATGAGCCTACCCAGACCTTCTTTCTGAGGGCCTATCGTTACCTCCACTTCCTCCAAAATTGTCTTATGCAGAAGAAAATATAGATTCTATCTTGAATGATCAGATTGTCTCTATTAAAGAAGAAGGAACACGATGGTATCTCACTAAGTGGAAAGGAAGACCTGATTCAGAAAATTCTTAGATTACTATGGAGAACTTTCGACTGCTTGACCCTGACGTACTGGAGTATAACCACAGCTGATAACATCTTCCCACCACACACTCTACAGGGTCGAGTTCTTCCCACCCCGGGTGAATTGATGAGGACATCACAGTGCTTAGAGGATAGCTCAATCGAGTCTATTGCAGATCCAGAAAGCGGTGTGTTGCTGTCTTTTGGTTTTAGCTTTATTTTATTTTAGATAGTTACTTTAATAGGTGTTTCTTTTATGTGGATGTTTAGTATCACATCGATTATTTTCTAGAAGTATTTTTTTTTAAAGCTTATAAAAAAGGCCCTTAGATTTCTCTTTGGGATTATTATTGAATGTCAAATTTCACTAATTTTCAATTAAATTCTTGAGTTATTTTTTGCTCTTAAGTTTTAGGTGTGAAGCTCGTGTAAAGGGTGGAAACCTAAAATTCTATCCAGTTTTTTAAATCCAAATTTTATGCTCCAAGTTTCCTGTTTGAAGGTGATTGTGATCCAAGTTTTACATCATATCATTTGAAGTTTAAATCGTATAATCCACTGTTCATCTTCATTTTAGCATGACACCTCAATCTACAATCAATCTCAAGATTATCTTGCGGGGAAGTATGCATGATTATCCTTTATCAGGTTTCTTAAAGTGCCAATTACAACAAGGTTACTCCCTTGTATCCGGTTTCTTAAAGTGCCAGTTGCAACAAGATTTCTCTTCTATTTCCAGTTCCAATTATTATCAAGAAACTTTACTCCCTTAGAGCTAATGGCTCCTCAGTTGAACAATTTAGCCATATACCATCTTTAACTTAAATAAGTGGACCTCTATGACTTAAAAACAAAATAAACTGAAACAGTCTAAGCTAAAAATTAAACAAAAAAGTTTCTGTTTCCAGACAGCTTGATGTGTGACTAGTTAACTGTTTAAATTCAAGTCTGCTTTCATTAACAAAAAAGGCTAAACCAAGGGCACACCTCTACACCTATCTCCTGACTTGTGAAATTTTGAATTCTCTTGATATTAGCATTGACTCTCTTTAATTGCTCTGGACTTGGTAATTTCTGTAATTGGAGAAAATTTCATTGGATAGATTACAAAATGATTTATTTTTTTTGTTACTTTTTTTAATAAAAAAATTTGTAACATTTCTCTATGCTGATTGACATGGCCATTTTCCTTACCTTCTGGTTTATTACTGAACATTGCATGCTGATGCTTTATTGGTTGAACTGTTGTTTGGCAGTGATGATGTTGCTTTCGCATTGAAGGATTGCCCGGAACTCCCTTGGTTATCCAAGTACCTCTGATCTCAGACCTGGTGTTCCGCATTCTTGAATTACTTCTATGTTAGAGAGCCATTCCCCGAGTTCAAGGTAAGTTCCTGTTTCTCATTTATGTGCGGGTATAACTTGTTCAAGAACTTAATCAGAACGCTACCTTTTAAAAATATGAGTGGGAAGTTTGAACTAACTCCATCTTGGTTTTTTAGAAGGCATTCTCCTTGTTAGTTGTAAAACCATCTTTCATTCCGTTCAGTGCTTTATTATACTGTTGGATTAGCATGACAATATGAGATGGCTATTTATTTTCTGACATGGTATTTCACTTCCATCTCTGACTTGAGATGCGTCATTTTTCCTCATCCTGATCCGTAGCCAATAAATTTTAGCATTTTCATATGGAAGGAGCCAACACTAATTTGAATATGCTGCAACTCCCTGCAGCAGGTAAAGAAAGAGCAAGGAAAGTTGACACCCAGCTACTGATGGATTTTCCACCTGCATGAATTCCAGACCACTTGGAATCTGTACTGCTGATATTCGCATGGCGACTGTGTCACACCAACCAAATAGTTCCAGAAGCCAGCCTGCTCAGGGGCTTAATATACGAGATGCTAAGAACGAATTATATTTAAGTTTCCTTCACAATTCTTAATTTGAGAAGCCATCCTGATAGAAAATGGGATAAAGGCTTCGTTGTTGTTGTTTATTTTAAGGCAACACTCGTTAATGTTGTATCCAGTTACTGATGTCAATGAAATTGTTACTGAAACTAAGACTGTAATTGAAACTTTCATGGGTTGTGCATCCCTACTTTAATTAGTTACGAGTTTATACCCATATTTTAATTTCCTAGAATGATGTTAAAAAATGTTGTTCAACAACAATATTTTTTTTTTTTTGGGGTGTTAAAATTCATATATATAATATACCGGTACTATTTTTATCCTAATGATTTGAGCTGAAGATTTCGTTTTATTGAGCCTGGGGAATTTGTCTACTTACATGTGCAGGTAGCAGCAGGGGAACTCGAGTTTCCTTTTCTTTTACACAGCACCGAACCTTTTTTGCTAATAGTTTTTCTTTCTCTTTTTCACTTTTATTTTATAGATTGTACCTTTTCTCTTGTATTGCTAATTGCTAACATGGGCCTCTTCCACTGTGTAATATTACTAGTGATTAGAAATCAGATGCATTTTCAAGCTAGTGTTTTACAAACATCAGAAGCAAATCATCATCCCCACACATCTCCAGTCTCCACACATCTACCAGTTACATGATGCAAAGATTCATTGAAGTGGGGAAAGCTCAACAGGGGCTGAAAAGTTTTCAACACCATCAAATGAAAAGATGATATTTAAATAAGTAGAAGAAGAATTTTCTTATGTATTCAAACGTAAATGAATCTCACGAAAGCTACACACTTGCATGACATGTTTATTTCCCTCACACAAAAAGAATGGTTACACACAATTCAATACATCCTTTTTAAGACAAATAATGAATCATCACTTTCCTAACTGAAACCCCATGCACTGAAAACAAATTTGTATGTCCTATATCCTTGACAAATTACAATGCTTGTAAATATGTATCCCCCCATTTCTCTCAGTAACTGCCTATCAGTATCTCATTCTCATGACATAAACTTCACACTCACTGGACCAAATAAGTGCAAGGTTTCAAGAACCAGAACATATCCATTGAGCTCCCTTCACTCTCAGGAGCTACAGGGGCAGCAGCAGCAGAAACCCTTTTGCATTCTTTGTCGTTGGCGGCCGCCGCCGCTCTCTTCTCCTCTCTTCCCTGATCCAGCTCCCGAAGTATCCCCCTCTCCTGATCATACATACACCAATCAAATAGAGCAGCATAAATCAACATAAAATGGAAAAAAAAAAAAATGCATTTATTGAAGTTAGATTCAACAAATTGAGTGGTGTTCATCACTTACTGGAGCTGCTACAGGCTTAAGGGACTTCTTCAGAGGGGAGCTTGCACTGGTTGCAGGTTTGGTGCCCCAAAGGCGAAGGCTCGAAGGGGAAGGGAACCTCTGGGGAGTAGGAGGGCATGCTCTCACTTCCTTCAACACCGATGAGAACTTCTCATCGCCGTTCTTCTTGCAGTTCTCCTCAATCTCAACGTTCACTGATCCATCCCCATCATCTCCCCTGCAATCATAGGATACTCAAATTACACCTGTTAGCCGTATCGCGAACAAAAAGTTTCAATTTTTTTCTTTATTCAGACTTACTTTGAATTTGCATCCACTAAGGCCTTCCTCTCCTCTTCAGCCTCTTCTCTAGCAGCAGCAGAGCTCTTTTCCTTTCCCACCGCGAGCTTCTTGATATCATGGCAGAACTCCGAGATCTGCCCCAAAATGTCCCTCCCTGAAAACAGATTCCTCGCTGACAGCGTGCTCCTCAGCCTCGGCACCGGCTTCTTGCTCCTCAGCTCCTCCTGATTCACCACCACTCCCTTCTTCTCTGCGCTCGACTTGATCGCCTCCTTCAAAGTCTTCATCGGCCGCTTGCTAGTAGTACTAGCTCCATTACTAGCACCATTGCCCACCAAAAGATTTGGGTCCTGATTCTCGGCATCCTCTCTATGCTTCTTGACATTCCCTTTACCGTTCTTCGTTGGCTCGCGAGCCGGCGAAGATGAGGACAGAAGCAGCGAAGCGATCGCCCCGCGCCTCTTGAGGCTGTTGTTGATAGCACTGGCGTTGGCATTGCCATCCCTGAAACAAGAACCAAATCCAAAATCAAGAAACTAATCAAATTGCTCTGCAATTCACCAACCCAACAACAAAATCAAAACCTTTGCGTGCATACCTCAGGCCGCCGCTTTTCCTCTCGCCGAGCGGCATTCTGATGGGCCTGATCTGATAATCAAGAAAGGGGCAATCTTGGTTAGAATTGGGTTCTTGAATTTGTTGATGGAGAGAAAGGGGGGGCTTACTGATTTTGGGCTGGGTGAGAGTTTGAGGAAGTCGTCTGCGGTTTTTGGGTGGCGGCATTCGGGGCGGCAGAACCAGGCGTCGTCGGCGGCGGAGGAGGGGGAGTCGGCGGCGGAGAGGTCGAGCCACATTGGGGCATTAATGTGCTCGTAGGTCTCGTCTCGGATGAAGCGAGACTCGATGTTCTTCCAGTCGATGTCGGCGGGCTCCATTGTCCTTCAGCAGCTTGAAGAAGAAGAAGAAGAAGAAGAAGAAGAAGAAGAAGAGAGAGAGAGAGAGAGAGAGAGAGAGAGAGATTTGCAGAGGATGAGAGAGAGAGCGGGGGAGAGAGAGAGAGACGTTAGAGAGAGGTGGAAGCGTCGAGAGGTGTCCTTAAGAGAGAGAGAGAGAGTCCTTCGGAAACGTTACTTTTTCGACCGTTGGGAGATCTCTGTGGGGTCCGCAGCCGACTCTTCTTTGCTTTGGGCGAGCGGGAAGAGAGGGGAGAGTTCACGTGCGTGCACGTGAGGGAGGGGATCGGGATGTAATTTGACGCCGATTGCATTTGTGTGCCGCTAAAATTATTTTGGGTGATGGATGTATAAAAAGTATTCAAAATATTTGATTTATAATTATTTTAAATAATACAGATCAATTTTAACAGAGGAAATTTTATATTTGAATGTCGTGAGATTGAGTATGATTGAGAAGAATTTGGGCTCAAATTCTTCGGCATATATCCAAGTCTATAATTCTGAAAAGATCCAAACCTGAATCTTTTCCACTCAAATACAACCATACAACATCCAAATTCAAGATCTATTCCGTTGAAGTTGATCTATATTATTTCAAGTATCAATAAAATAAAAATCAAGTATTTTAAATACTTTTTGCCCATGTATCAAATAAGAAAAAAAAACGGACAGCTCAAATAGTGAGTTAGTTAGTTTAATAGTGTAGAACATTCGAAACTAAACAAAAATTGATTCGTAGGGGGTTTTAAATGTTTGGATCATGATCAAATGGCCGGATTGAGAATTTGTATGTCTAAAGATATAAATCTAACAAAGTCACAACTTTCGACAATGTAGAATATTTGAAATCTCAAAAATTGGTGTGAGGATTTTTAAGTTTTTAAATCATGATGAAATAGCCATATCGAGAACTTGTATGTCTAAAGACGTAGATCTAAATAATATGCTATTTTCGGCCATTCATTTTGTGCCTACTTGATGGATGAGCAAAAATTTATTCAAAATATATGTTTTTTGATTTTCAGTTACTTCAACGGAATAGATCTTGTATTCAGATGTCATAGAGTTGTATTTGAGTGAGAAGGATTCGACATCGAATCCTTTTGGAATGACTTATTTCTTCAAAACTCAAAAGTTTATTTCTTCAAGAGTATATAATTTTCTATATAGAAAACATTTTTAGACATGTAGATCAAAATAAATGAGGTGAACCGTTCTTAAAGATGCTCCACAGTGAAATTTTAAGGCAATCACTCAACTCTTTATATATTTATTTTTCTTTGGAGTGATGTTTCGTTTATGATTATGCTTCATTTTAAAGGAGTTGAAATTAATAAAACTGTGGAAAAAGAACTCACAAAGAAACACTGATTGAGCCTAGAGATGACCCATTAATAAAGAGATTCAATTGGATTATGGGAGATATCAAGTTCAAGGCCATATTATGTCCTTCACTCCAAGCTTAAAAGGTGTTGAGGGAGAAATAGAAAAGACCGTGTAATTTGAAAATTATTTGCACCATCTTCTGCGATGCAAATGAGAATCAAATTCTTGCTGTAAAAGCCATTTTTCTCGTCTTTAAATCATACTTCAAAATTCTCACAGCACCGATCCAACGACTACAAACTAGTTTGATTATAGAAGTGTTGAAGGGATCATATCAAAGCATCAGAAGACTGCAACAAAGCTGCTCTGCATTTCTATTGGTTAAACTTTCAAATGGACACTCATTTTAAACATTTCACATTGAACTGAACTGAAAATCCATACCAAACTCGCAGATAATGAAAAAACAAGTCGCAGAGCGACAAGCACAGCATTACCATTAAGATTACCTTCAATCATTCGTACGTGCATCAATTGGAGAACATACCAATTGTGCACAAAAGTTGGAACTGGTCATATCAATTACAGGAGGGGATTACAAACCATCAAAGACAGATTGAGTGCATTCCCAAGCATTGTTTGTTGAGCTTCTCCAATTCCAACTTAGAAAGAGCTTTGATGCAGGAGCCCTTGACAGATAAAAAATACGAGAACACCACCCAATCTACAACCTTGTTGACAAGTAGAAAACAAAAAATGGAACTACAGTACTACTCAGACTTGACTAAGAAATACGACAGAAACATGTCACAAATGCCATGACCGGTCCATACCACACGAGGGAAGTGAAAGCTAGTATACATAGTAGGGCTCACTTTTAAATCTCCATCATTCTGGCCTCCGATGGCGAATGCTGCTAGAGACGGGTGAAATCTGGTGCGGGTAGCAGGTCTCATTTCATCTTCATTGTTATGGCTCCGGATGGATGTCGTCAGCAAACTTGTTGACTCCGTCCCTCATATCTCGTCACATTCTCCCTTTGAGCAAATAGAGAACATTTAAACCCTCGAGAAAATAACGAACATTTAACTGGAAGGCTTACATACGAAGTTAAGCTTGTTGAGATAGGGAAGAGGTCTTCAACCATAAGGGCCTTCCCAACAAGACGCTCCCATGGACAGCAAGGTAGGAAGCATTCAACCTGAAGGGATAGAACTTTTAGACGCATATTTTAACAGAACCAACGAAAAGAACAGAAAAGAATAAAGCTGCTACTGACTTGTCTGCATCAGGTATTGCCAATGGATCGTAGGGTTCCTCTCTGTGCTCCACAGTCGGCACTGCACCTGCCATTGTTGTCATATCTGGTACACCTTCAACCTGAAATATGTTAAAATTGTAGGTGTAAAAAGAGGAGATTGATTATACAAAATAATATGGCTAACCAGCAGGGGTTATTATTGTAAACCATAACTATATATTTATTTAGAACTATGAGAAATAGGTGGAGTAGTCTCTAAATTTACTAATTTAGATAGATGGAGCTCTCTTCCTATCTGCCATGGACTGAAAAACCCCAAGTGATGAAAGGGGCAAAAAAAAGTAATGCAGTAGTAGGCTGATGCAAAAACTGCTCTCCTCCAATTTATCAACAATCTTCCCAACTTCAAAACCGGTAAGTAGGTTGGTCCAAAAACTGCTCTCCTACTTAACCAAAGAAACATTTTCATCTTCAAAAGCCGGGAAAATTAAAAATAAAAAGAAATGAGTTCCTAGTATTCCTCCCTTATTTTCTTTATGTGTTCTTTTATCTTATATAATTTTCCATCACCATCAATTTCATTCTGTGTCGTACAAAATGGAATTGGCTCATTTGCAGAAAGGGCTCTGCTCTGCAAGCTTCTGACCTCTATATACGTTATCAGCTGGATTCATTATGAATAAAAAAATAACATGGTTTCCTGTGTCCTGTAGGCAAAGAACCAAGAAAATGCAGAAAGAGATTTCCAAATAAAATTTCTCACCTTTATGATAATAACCAAGGAAAATAGTAGCGATAATGATATAAAAGGATCTACGCTACTTGTCAGTTGCCTACTCCTAAAATACAAGTCTCATTTCAATCTTCAAATGACATTGAAAATTCACCACCAGAAATTCTTTGATTTTGTTGAAATCTACAAGTAACAAACACAAATTTAAGCCTAGTTTACAGTTCAAAATCTCAACTGAATTCCTTGTGATTATATAAATCCACCTTGAAAAAAATAATTGGTGATAGTCATCTCGATAACGAAAGTCTTTTAATCCTTGTATTAAGTGGTGGCAGCTCAATATGATTAACTAAGAACTCATGGTTGAGCTGCACACAAATTATTACTTGAGTATAAATCAAAAGGGGCAAACAAAGAAACAGAGAGAGTTTTCTGAAATAATGATCCCTTTAAGAGTATTAGACAACATAAATAGCCAGTTGAATCACCCAAAACAATTTGCAGCATGTCTGACCAACTATAACTCTTCTTTCAGGCAGCAGAAGTTAGACCATTTGCAGCCTCTCAAGGCATTTTTATCTTTCGTTCTGAGTCTAAACTCCTATTGCCTTCTGGATATGTTAGGTAGTGACAGAAAACTGGATGTTGAGATCACTGAATTAAAAAATTTACCTTCTGAGTTCCAACATTGTCAATTGCAGCAGCGAAAAAGACGACGACGCCCTCAAACCCCTCCCCAGCCAACAAAAAGTATTATAATAATAAAACATATAAATAAATAAATAAATAAATAAAGGGAAAATGCACCCCCCCCCCCCCCCAACCCCCCCACCCCCACACACAAAAAAAAAAAACTCAAATCCCTTCTATCTTCAAAAAAGAAGCGTTGATGCCTAAAAAACGCTGCAGTTTAATGCCTAAGGTTGATGGTTGGCCATTGGAAATCTTCAAACTTCGTTTACCAAAGTTCTCGCCTTAAATCTGTCAACTTGAGTGGCTCTATTTGACAGTGGATTTGACAAGCAGTATTCTAGTTGCTAAGAGAAAGCAAGGAGAGAATCCCTTATATGTCTGTTTTCCTTTACATATTTGTTGGGACAAATCATCTACTTTAAGGTTCTAGTTGTTTTCTGCTTTATTTTGGGTTTGACATTGTTCATTGCATTTATATCATTTTAGTTTGTTGATTTCGGTCCCCGTTCTCCAGCTTTTAATAAGGTTTGATATGGTTAGTCCATGAAGAGAGAGAGAGAGAGAGAGAGAGAGAGAGAGATGCTTTGAAGTTTGAAAATGATTTCACTGGCAAACCCTTGGACACTTTCTTTTTCTTTTTGTGATGAATTTTTACTGAGTTTTGATTAGAGAGAGAAAGAGAAGCAAGAAAACAAAGAACAAAATGGGTTGTAGGGTAAAGTTAGCGGGGTAATCATTTAAATGAGGGTAATTTAGTCATTTATAAAAAAGCAAGATTAGACAGGAATATTCTCTTTTTAGTCCAAATGAGTGACGGATGAGGTATAAATTTTTAAGCTCCAGAAGTTTTAGAGGGTAAATTAACAATGTTAATGATTTCTTTTCTTTCTTTCTTTGTTTTTTTATTTTTTTTGTTTTTTTTGTTTTTGTTTTTTTTTTTTTTTTTTTGGGGGGGGGGGGGGGGGGGGGGGTGTTTTTTCTTAGTAGAGAAGATTTGGGAGTAGCACATCTAAAACACTCAACCTCAACTCATTCTGAAACTATCTTGCTTTTAAATTTTCGGCTCTCCTAAAGAGGCTATCCATATCCCAGTTTATCTTTGAGAAGTTGCACTCATTAAATCCCTACTTTTTATGAATATTATTATCGACATTATCTAAATAGCTTCCATACTTCCACAGAGATTCGATAACAGTTCATTAATGAGGATTGATCTGAGAACCCTAAAGAGAAACGTGTGCTGACACTGCATAACTCTGAAGTAACAATGAAAAATTGTATTCATAGAAATCAGAAAATTCTGATATAATTTGGTGTTAATATTTATTACAATCTTTCATAACAATTTCATAAAGATTTCAAGCATGTGGTTGAAAGAAAATAAATGGAAAGCAGAGGGAAAGGAAGGAAGTGGACAAAGGAATAGAACAAACAATATTTTCCTCTTTCATTCCATTGCAAAAGAGAGAACGAAGAAAACCAAGGAGCAAGTCATGGCAATAATACTGATATCAATTTCTTGTGCTCGTTTCACTAAGAAAATTATCACCAAATAAAATGAAGGTTTTCATGAAAATGTGCAGTTATGATGATCATGCATGACCCATCATCAACCACAATACAAATTTAACCATTTCCTGTCACAAGGAAAAAAAAAAGATTTGAAGTTTGATAAAATCTAGGCACAATGCATCAAAGTGAAGGTGCTTTGCCACATAGACAAAACTTTAATATTATTCAAAAGTCGTATGATCAATGAAGATAGTATCCACTATCCACGTTCTAACATGTAGGACAGACGCTGAGCATGTTGATTTGAGTTTTTATGCTTAACTTGGTGACAGAATTTGAAAGAATTGACATGTCACGCACAGTTAAGTATATGCCAGCACATTATTGACAAGCTTTGACAAAGACAACCGAGGTCTTGTAGTTCATTTTATCTAACCATGGTCAAGCAACTAAGGAGAAATAATGGTCAGCGACAGATGGAGCATGATTGATTTATGTGCACCAAATGTGCCGAACAATACTTGGAAACAGTTCCATCTCGTCGACATTTAAAACTAGAACCCTCTTCTCATCATTTAATTTCAAATTAATATGCATGATGAATAGCTACACAACTCTAACATGTTTAGCCCCCACAACCATCTGGTAAACTGCCTAATGCAAGTCGAATCAGTGCAATCTTAAAAATAATCACGAGCCTTACCACATGTAAAGAAATATGCTTGCAGTTTTGATAGCAAAAGTCAGCAAAGTATCACAAAGGTAAGGGAAATCTTATACTTCCAGGGATTTCCTGATGATATCAAAACCAAATTTTTATGGTAAATCCTCGATTCGGCTCTAAAAAAACTCTCTTTGTAGGTTTAAAATTGCAAAGGTAGCGTAGTGCAATATATCAACTGTGCTGAGTGTTTCTCAAACATGTAATCCACAAGTAATTATCCATGATGTTCTAACAAAGTATATTCCACTAGCTGCTGGCTACCAAATGAAATCATCCTTTATCTGGAATCAGGACTGGCCCTATGAAATGCATTAAGCACGCATAGCCAGGGTAAGATGAGAACAAATTGATACTGCTGTTTCTATAAGATACTAAAACGTAAGAAGTAAATTGATTACTAGTTGTGCAAATAAGTACATCTCTCAGAAAAAGTAAATTTGTTTTCACTGACAGCAGGTTGAGGTGGTGGCAACCAAATCAACAGAAGTTCGTACAATGTGGAAATACTCCACTATCCCATAATGTGGTTGCAAAAGAGACAAAACAAATCACTCCAGTGAGGACAGTGAGCCAGATCCTTTTTACCACCCCCCCCCCAACCCCACCGCACCGATTCCATTTACCTTACTCCCGTTTTATGGCCTCAAATTAAAAAAAATAGGGCAGGGAGGAAGTCTACCTAGAATATAATTTTTCTTCTAGTTTACTTTATAAACATTACGTAGCACCAGATATGATTTGTATAAAACTTTCTTTATACCAGTTTTCCCCTTCTATTCTTTTAGTTCTTTCCTTACTGGTATCTGGCACGTGCAAACGCATGTGCACTTAAAATGAGAATACATAAATTTAAAGTTAATTTATATATTCAAAATAAAAAGACAGTAAGTTTGGAGGCACAACAAAATATTGGTTGTAAAAGCAGTATTTTTGAAATAAAAATCTTATCTTTTTATACTTACATTATCTAACTTGAGAATTACAAAAAGGGATAAGTCCTCAGGGGAAAAAAACGGGAATAGATGTTTTAGTTAATAATAAAAACTTGATCCTTATTACTTCTAGGATAAGTCTTCTGTAAAAATGTTAGAGAGCTTAATCAAGAAAAATATGTGTTTGAACTAATATATGGAAAAGGAATTGTTAGTAAATTAGCTTAAGTAGACAACTCATATTTGATATCAATTATCAGATCGGGTTGCCTGACCCCCTAGCATTCTCTCCATAAATTTCAATTGGTTTGTATCCTTACTAATTTGTAGCTAATATTGTCGTTATTGTCCACTGTTCTAAAAATCGGATTAATAGGCCGATTACTCCTATTCGGTGGCAGCCCGCTTAATATTACATTAATCGCTTTGATTATGCGCTCGGGCGGTTAATCAGGTCCAAAATGATTAATCCTCAATTAATTCTCGATAATGCTTGATTAATTCAATTAATCCCCGATTAATCATTTAGGTATTTCATATGTTTTTTTATTTGAAAAACTTATCACTTTGTGTGTGTTGGCTCGCTAAGTAGTTTATATTGTGATGTAAATGATCCGATAATGATCTTTTATTAAATAGTAGATGAACTGTTATTTAAAAAATAGTAAATGAATTATGATATTATATTATTGTATATTTTGCATAAAGTCATACTTATGTTTTATTATTTTGATTATTTTTCAAATTAATTTATTTAGCAATCTTTCTCCATCATTCTTTAAAGCTCATTATTTTGATTGATAAATTGACTAATTTTTTATTTATTTTATTTTGCAAGTAAGTTTTTTTATTTATATTTATGTTGCAAAATTTTAAATCTTGGATTACTAATGTAAAGAGATAAGTTCTTTTACTTATTTTTTTTTAATATTATTCATATTGTCTTGTTCATCATATCATGGTTTATAACTTCACATCTAGATATTGTCTTGTGTAATATTTAGGTATTTTCAACAATTAACTGTATATATTCATATGTAGTTGTGTATAAATATAGTTAAATATATTAAAATTTTCAAAAACGATTAATCCCCGATTAATCTCCGATTAATCCGATTAATCATTATTCAGTGTTAGACCGCACGAATAATGAAACCGATTTTTTAGAACACTGTTATTATCAATATTCACATCTTATGTATGTCCCTCCATGCCAATGATGGTAATTGTCCATATCCACTTAATACCCAAATCTATTTTTATCATTTATAGATGTCAAGGACCCCAGATAATTCGATAAATATTTTACAGGCTTTTTTGCATTTAATTCAATCTACATGATTTTTGCCTTAAACATAATTTATATAAGATTATTTGATTGTGTTTAGGATTATAATATTTATAAAAGGTTGAAAAATTAAAATAACATACTTGAGCAGGATACTTTGCCAATCTCTATTTAGTTCTTAATAGAAATTGTCATATTTGAAGGGAAACTTTGAATTGATTATCCAAAACCCCAATCTGATAAGTTATTGAGTTTCATCCAAATTTGTTTTGTTGTCAGTTGCCACACCGCATTGAAGAATACTCAAAGGTTGCACATCTCTTCACTAATAATCATTATTCCTTTTTGGTGTATTTCATGATAGTATTTCATATAAAATAGGTACAAGCATATATCTTATCAAAAATAAGTTATAAATTATTGTTGTTAGGAAACTCGTTAGCTTTTTAACATCTGCTATCACCATGTGACACATTTATTTGTATACTTCAATTTCGTTCTCTTCATAAAATGATGAGAATTTAAAATTTTCCAAATTTGTTTTCCATTTTCTTCTTATAAAAATCATTAAAAGAAATCTAAAGTTTTTTAGAGAAATAATTCCATAAATTTTAAATACCAAAATCATTTTCCATCTTTCTTCTCTTGCAAAAATCATAAAAACCTTTAAAATTTTCTTTTCTTAGAGGAAAAACAAAGTGTTTTCAATTGACAATTTAATTTTAATTTTCCTCCTAATAACTTCTAAAATCCTCAATTTTGAGTTTCATCTTCCTATTTTAAAAATCTTTAAATTTTCATTATAAAAAAATTGAACGAAATATCTAAATTAATCAAGTTTGATCTTCTTTCTCCTCCTTTAAAAGCTTCAAAAATTCCTTCATATGGTAGAAACTTTCTAAAATTCTAAAGAAATCCCATAATTATCTTTCTCCTCCTAGAATTCAATTTTTTTCTAAAATCTCCATTTAGTTCTTCTTCCTTCTCATTTTAAATTCTAAAATTTCCGATTTTGGTCTTCTTTCTCCTCATCCCCATTCACAAATCAAAAAAAATCTAAATTTGATCATCTTTACTTTCACATTTTAAAATTCAAAAATAAATCTAAAAAACTAAATATGATCATCTTCCTCCTTTAAATTCAAAATAATTCTAAAAAACCGAAATATGATCTTCCTATGTGCTTCTTTCAATACTCTAATTCGCAAAGTTTTAATGACCTCAAAGTTTCTTAATGAATCCAACCACTGGAATTCCCATAGTTTCTTGATGACTCTCAAATTTGTAAACATTAATATCTCAAAAATCCCAAACCCTCAAACCCCCAAAAGGCCAGTTTTGGTGCCATCACTCCTATTGCTATCGAGTTCAACAAGAATTGATTTGCTGCTCCAAAAGATTTGAAGAAGAGAGGAAGAAGTTAACAGAGAGAGAGCGGAGGGTGGTTGCTGGAGGGGAGAGAGGAGAGGCAAAGGAGGCAGTTGTTCAAAGTGAAGGGAGAAAACACTTTTTTCTTTTTGCTTAATAAACATGAGGCTGAGGCATAAATTGCGGGGCCCACTATTGAAATACGTTCCAGTTCCCGGTCTTGGAAATTTCAGGAGAGATGGGACATGGGGCCCCTATGTGGAAAAAAAAACAAAGGTTGGTCGCCCACGCCTGGCTACAAACCCTTCTCCTTTTGGGTTATAATAGTAGAGATTTTTTGTAAACTTGAAGATTTTCCTTTGTCAAATAGCTTATAAACTTTCTTTAACTGCAAGCTCATCACAGATCTGTCACCAAAAGCCAGAGGAAGCAGAATAGGGAAGAAACCATAATGAAACCATCAACTCCATGAAGATACTCATTCCATCTGGGAGCTGAGCACCCAAATCATGAAGCATCACAGCTCAAAATTCCTGGCAGCAACACAATCCACAGCCCGAAGACTCCAAGCCATCGATCATGTGGTTTCTTTTCCCCTTTTTCTTTTGTTGGTCATTCACTACATCCTGAATATCTACATTTATATCTACATTAATTTCTGGCTCATCTTCTGTTTTACACCTTTCACTAGCCCCGCAAGGCTGCCCTGTGTTAACTTTCAGATCTGACTGTCTGCCACATGAGTGAACAACATGCGAGGAATTTGCACGACAGCTATGGTATTCATATGTTAATATATAACCTTTAAGCAGCCACCGGTCACTACTCTTCAAAGCATCAACATTAGACACCATCAGAGGTGTATAGCCTATTATATAGTTAATGACTTTAATATTCCATAACAGCCATCAGCTTCACGACAGACATTTTCGCATTCCTTTAGATCAGTTTCTAACAGAAAAAGCTATAATGCGACTGATTTTGTCTACAAACCATCAAACAGCAACATATCATCCAAATGAGCGTTTTCAAGACCCAAAATATACTGAACATCAAAATGATCGTGTTCAAGAGCCAAATCACTTAAACACAAGATTTAGGTGACAGCCAAAACTATTTGTAAGAACTCGTGACTGAAGTACTAACAAGAATCTACTACAACATCCAGCTGCCTCACAACAAGACTTGTACATTCCTTATATCAGTTTCCACATATAACAGGAATAGTGATGTGCCGTTGACATGGTGCAGAATCAGTCAAATAGCAACATCGTTGATTGCTTTAAAGATTCAAATTCAGTAGGGCATACAATTTAGAAGAGCAAATAAAATACATGTAAGAGCATCAAGCAGCCTGAGAACAAGGCTTAGCATCCCCTGGATCAGTTTAACATATAGTAGGAAAAGCTGCATGTAATTGACATGGTATCAAGTAACAACATCATCAAAATGATTGCTTTCAAGACTCAAAATCAGCTGAACATACAATTTAAAGAAAAATAAAAACATTTATGAGAACTCATCAAGATGAAGCATTAACAAGCACGTACTATAACATTCAGCTTCACGACAAAGCTTTCACATTTTCTAGATCAGTTTCAGACATAGCCGGACAAAAAAGTGGTATGTAATTGACATGATTCCCAAACTGTCAAATAGCAACAACATTGAAAAGATTGCTTTCACGTCCCAAAATCAATTGAATATACCATTTAGAGTACAAATAAAATATCTAAGAACGAATCAAGATGAAGCAATAGAAAGCTTGTAAGGATTGAGAAGGAGCATAATTATCCCAATAAATATATGTCACAGTTCTCAAACAAAAGAAAGTCTAAAACCAGTTGCACAGAGTTACATGATTCTTACCTGTTGAGGGTATTGCCCATATCCAGCATAAGCCCCATATGCATATAAAGATGGATCTTGTGCAGCTGTATACCCATAAGGATCATAGCCATAACCATAATAGGCATTTACCCACTGGTTGGGATCTGCTTGTTGACCCCAAGCACCAGATTGGTCCTACAAGTTGATTGGCAAAAGAACAGTTAGTAATCTTTTTCAGATGTTAAGTAGAAGATTTGAGTGTATTCTCTGATACATAAATACGCTATTACATTGTCATACATAAATAAAAATACATATGTTTGTGGCCATGTTTGTTTTAAGGTACAGATTTTGAATAGATTAAGAATAAATGTAGAGAAGCATACGGGCAATACACATCACAGCTATATTTGGATGTAAGAGAAGAAGACAAATTTTAAAGAAATCTAAACCTCAGTTTTTTTTAGGCAACAAGAAGAATTCAAGCAGTATTCATGCCCCACAAGTTATTATGCAATAGACTAGTAAAATGCAATGCAAATTTAAAGGTTAATATAGCAAAGGATAAACTAACTACTATGTCCAATAGTACAGTGACCAAAATTACACTTCTATACGCCTTCTAGTTTATACAAAACTGAACCATAAAATAAGATTTATTTCCATTCACAAACTAATCCTTGTTATGGACCAGAAATTAAGATCTTTCCCATAGGAAGAAGATCCAGTAAAGAGCAAGCAGTCAACAGAAAAAACATCAAATTTTGATGAATAAATTAGTATTCAACAGCATGAAAGTAACAAAAGACAGCAACACAATGCCATAATACAAACCTGCTTGCTTGACGGACTTCTACCCCATGAGAGCCTAACAATTTGTTGACCTATCATGGTTCCATGCGTCCTTAGTATTGCTTCTTCAGCAGATGCCCTACATGTCAAGAAAAATACATGAAAAATAAAACAAGAGAATATCAAGAATGCAAACATGAACATGCAATAAAGATTCTCCAGATATAACACCTGATCAATTAAAAGAGATCCCAAAAACAGATATAGGAAATGGAGCATCTTTAAGAGTCAGAAGACCAATATCTGCAGGCTAGGCATAATACTTTAAACATCATACAACTTTTTAGCGCAAATGAAAAGGGAAAAAACAACTCAATCTCTTGCAAATAAGAGAGTGTCTGCATAAAGAATGATCAGAACCAAGCAGCCAGCGCAAGCCACACAGGAAAACACATCTCTCAAAATATGGAAGGATGATAGATCATGCAACAACAGTCTCAAAACCTAAGAGAGCAAACATTTATTTGATAGCAAGCATCATAATAGTTTCAATATTTCGGAATTCAGATATACAAGCTTAGAAAAAGAGAGGAAGTCCTTTTCCAATGTACCTAGCACTGAACTGGACAAAGCCGCATCCTTTTCCAGCAGGGATCTTAACATAGATAAGTTCTCCAAATTGTGAAAAGATCTGCTTCAGTTCTTCTTCAGTGACATTAGGGTCCAAACCGCCAACAAATATCTGCAGCAAAGAGGATTCATAAAAGCAAGGCTACAAGGGAAGACAAAGTGATGATGATTGAAATGATAAATATGGTCTTACAGTTGTATTCGTGACATCATTGTCTGGTGGAACTGGGGGCAACTGTTGTGCAGTATAAGTCGGTGCCGGATACATAGCTGCCAGAAGGAAGTATCGAATAGTCAGTGTTAAAAGTCCCCCAGAGAGCTGATTAGAGAAAAATGTAAAATTTTAACTACATGGTGCTGAATGGAGAAACGGGTTCACGTAACCATTGCCGAAGAACTTTTGGTGTACATTGAGCCGTTGATGTTAACAAATCACAATCTAAGATTCAAAACTACATGCTTCATAATTACTAAACAAGATAATGAAAAGTCAAGATAGTGCTAATGGTAAAATTTTCAATACCTTGTATCTGCACAAAAAAAAAAAAAAAATCCATGTGGTTCCCCCAAGAACATACTGCATCAACCAGACTCCAAAGGCAGTGACTGAGCAGCATAAATGCCTATGTTGAACACCACACCACAGCAGTTTGTATCCTTTACAAGGTTGCATGTCTAAAAATTGGGTTTATTTTTTGGTTCCCATACCAATCAATTATTTGCAACTTCTAAGGCAGAAGTTAAACAATGGCCTAATATTCACATTGGAATATGTGAAGACCATGTAACCAAAAATTCTACAGGAAACTTGATAAAAGCAAGTTCACAAGGGGGCTTACTGACAGGATCAGGGGAGGCCATTTGATTCAGCGCTTGGAAGTGCAAAATAAAGGACTTTCGCCCCTCTGAAGGGGGAGGAGGTGTGATTTTCCACCTTTATAGTTGAATCTTTTTTTTAAAATTAAAAAAGATCATAGAGAGGGTCAGAAAAAAGGATTAAGTCAATTTCATACTTTATAGGGTAAATTGCACAAAACACCCCTGTGGTTTGACATGTGTTGCACTTATGATTGAAACTAGCTCAAAGCACCCTTGGTTTAGCGTCGACCCAATGTTTGACTAAATAGATGTTTGACATAATGCTGGGAATTTAATCTCCTCAAAGCATGTGTAAGTCATGTTGGTTAAACTCGCAAATGTTCAAATTTGTTGAGTCAAACGTTAGGTCGACACTAAACCAATGGTGATGGGCACTAGTTTATATCTTCAAGGGGTACAAGTGCAGTACATGGCGAACGAAAAGGGGATTTTGTGGAATTTACCCCCACTTTATAAAAATAATTTGATTGTATTGGAACCCAACACCCACAAAATCCCTATTTTTGAAATACTTCAAATTATGATTATGCAATGATATAATTCATTAGGTCTCTTCCACGCACTGTTATTGCATACTCTTTCTGATGTGGATATCAAGTCAAGATGCAAAAGCCGAAGAGGTGGATCCCAGAAGTCTCAATTTTATGAATATTTTTCTCTTTCTTTTATTTTTGGTTTCTTTATTTTGATTTTTTTAGTTTCTAAATTTGGTCGTAATTCTATTTTGATTAAAAGTTTGAGTTTTAGTTGAATTCAGATCTTGTAAAAGTCTATATAAGGCCTCTTGCCTCAACAAAAAGACAATGAAGAATTTTGAGAAATTATTTGGTATGAAATTTTTGTTATCTCAAATTGTTTAGTATTTTTTCCTAATTATCCTCTAAAATATAAACCTAACCCTAAATTTCTTTCTTTCTTCCCTCTTTTCTCTCTCCTTTTACAGTCGCAACCTCTCCCTCTCTCTTCTTTGTTTTCCCTCTCTCAATCCCTTTCTCCTACTCAGCCTCCTCTCTCTCACGTCGATGACACCATCGATCACTGACCGTGCGCCACCACTTCTGCCTCTCCTCCTCGCCGCCGCAACAACCCCGATCTCTACGGTCGACTCCGCACTCCTCGTCAGTCACCTCGATCCTGCGCGAGCCCAAGTCCTCGGTCTCCTCAGTTGTGCCCTCGTGCGCCATCGCGAGGCCAACCAGCCGCTAACCAAGGAACCATCTGCACGCCTTCTTCCTCGAATTCATCAAATGAACCCATCAAGTCCACCATCGCTGCCAATTAAAGAGTCAAACAGGTTTAAAAGAAACACCCTGACTCGCATCCGACATCAAAGACTTTTGGGTTCAAGTCACAAATTCGGATCCGAGCTGCGGCAATAGCTTGACTGGCGAGCTACAGTAAACCCATTAACAGACAGACTCGTTAAAGCATCAATTGGGTTTTCGGCCATAACTTCCACATCCGGACTCCGATTCGGGTGATTTTTGCGTCGTTACGATCGTAACAACGAGATCTACGCATCGACATCCACTACAAGTCACTGAAATCCCTGTGATTCTCATTAGGTAATTTCTCAACACGATCTATTTATTTGTGAATTTGATCTCTATCTCTATTGTTTTATTAATTTAATTTGTTGTCACAAGAAGTGAGATCCTGAGATTCTGATAGCCCTGTAGTTACTAAGTCTTTTATATTGATTTTACAAGCTTTTACCATCATAACTAACAGTGCATCACTTTATTTCTGATCTATATCGGTACCGCTGCATCAGAATTTTATTAAATCCATCATTCTCTATTATAGTTTTGATTATTTTTCTATCCAAGATCGTATAATTGGTGAAACGTAGCGAAATTATTCTATCACTAATTTCTAATTCACACACTTCACTGTTTCACATCAATTTGGTATCAGAGCACAGTTTGGTAAGATTTGCATAACTAGTTTACGCTTATTTGCTTTATCACATTTAATTTAAATTTTATCAAAAACAAACTAAAAATTGAAACATTAAAATGTAAGCCTTTCCCTGAAATTTTATACGATTGGTGTTTAACCAAGAAAGAATACTCAACGTGGTTATGTAATTAAAGAACACCAAGTGCAAAAAATCTCCCACCTGAGTTACGCTAGCCTAGCCAATCGGATTGGTAAAATTGGGGTTTGACTGACCCGACATTTTTTGAAAATAAATTTTTCGAAAACCAAACAAAAAATTAGCAAAAAAATAATAATTAGTTTTCGTGTTCATATTAGGATTCATACATTGCATGCCAACTCGTAGTGATACTTCATACTTGTGTGAAGAAGTTAGTAAACCCAACACTGATTCCATGGCCTCCCAACCTACTCTAGATGATCTCATGGCTAAACTTGAAGCCTTGACCCACGATATGACTAAGACTCAAGCTGATCTACACGAAATAAATAGCAAGTAAAAGAAATATCTTGTCGAATCCTCCACTGCTACAGAAAATTCATTCTCATCGCGAAACAACTATCGTGATAAGACGAATAACCCACCCAATCCGATGATCAGTTTCTGAAGTGCATCAAGATCGATGTCCCCAACTTTGATGGACGTCACGACCCAAGTACTTTACATGGTACGATCTCGCTGACCCTGGGAAGGTTAAGTTTGCTTTGATGAAACTGATCGGCCAAGCTACTCAGTATTGGACCAACTTTGAGAACAGATGTACAGACCGAGGTCATCAACCGATTGACACATGAGATTGGATGAAAGAAGAGCTAAAAATCAAGTATGTGCCACCATCATTTAGTGACTGTTTTATGGACAAGTGGCATCAATACACTCAAGGCAACAAATCGGCAAAGCAGTACGTTGCAAATTCGATGAGTTCCTTATCAGATGTAGTAACTTCAATAAGGACAAACTCAAATTCTTTCTAGATTTAGAGTCAGACTTAGAGAAGACATTCGAGCTGAACTGTTAGCTAGAGGAGTCACCCAGTTAGAACAAGCCTATGCGTTAGTTCAAAATCTAGATTCTCTTAGGTCTAACTACAATATTAGGAGTTACGATTCTAAATCGAGTGCGTTTAGAACTTCCTCCTCTTCACAGTTCAATATGTCTAGTACCCAAGCCCCTCACAAAGGAATGACATCAAGGGCATAAGTCTTGAACGAGACAACAAAAACAAGAGCCCTGAGTTCCTCAAAGTTAGTTCTAAAACCAAGTGCTACAAAAGCCAATGTTATGGACACTTAGCTGTCAGTTGTCCTAGTCTCATTAGAATCACCGTATAGATGAAACACCCATCAAAGTCACTAAGTCAAATTCTGAAGAGTACACTTATGACTCAGGAGATGTTGAAATTGACGAATAGCCCACAAGTTATGATGTTAGTCTCAATTACATTGATATACACTATCAACTCACTTGTCTGTTGTGAGATGTGCCTCTTCCCAACCACTAAAAAAGACGAATGGCGGAAAAATGCTACCTTCCACACTTTCACCAAAATTAGAGAAAAAATTGTAAGGTGATTGTGGACAGTGAAAGTTGTATCAATGTAATATCGTCCAAGTTGCTCAAAAATCTTGAATTAAAGGATGTGCTCCACCCTCACCCATTCAAGGTATCATGAATACACTCCACGGCACTTAAGGTCCGATAATGTCGTCCTAATCAATTTCAATCATTACAAAGACAAGATTTGGTATGATGTGATTACCATGAATGAGGGTCCAGTCATATCAGGTAGACCATGATTGTTCGACAAAAATGTCACCATTTACGTTCGATCTAATATGTGTCAATTTGAGCATGAGGGTAAGAAGATTAAGCTACTACCCTTAAGACCCAAGACTGGACAGCCCGAGCAAACATCAACTTTGGCTTTGCTGCCAACTCCCCCTTCTCCGCTACTCGTTACTGTTACTTCCTCTCTATCTCCTACAAGTCATGCATACCATGTCCGCACACCAGTTCCTCCCCTATTACCGACACCATCCACCATCGAGTATTTGACTTTGCATTTGCATTTGCATCAGATAAACACGTGCACAAACCACACAAAGATATCAGTGATGGAAATAAACAGAGTAACGGGAAGCCTACTTTACGAGCCGACATAAAAAAGAAATTTAAAACTTTTCATGTAAGCGATTATATGATGGTTCAGATTTATCTGAAATAGTTTCCTTCGGGAACTGTTAAAACATTGCATACCCGCAATGTTGGAACTTTTAAGATTTTGAATAGGCCAAATTGCAATACCTATGTTATAGATCTTTCTAGATATTATAGCATTAGTTGTACTTTCAATGTTAATGATCTAGTGGATTACAAGAATTTTAATTGTAGCCCATGATTGATAAGCCTTCCCCTAAGCCATTTCTTGAAAACCTCTCACTTAGTCTACTCCCAAATACTCATCCCATTAAGAGTTGATAAAATTTTAGAGAATGAGATCACCACCAAATCTGGTGAAACTTACATGTATTTGATCCGCTGGAAAAGAAGAGCACCAATTGTTTATTCATGATTGGATCGAAGTGATTTGCAGCGGTTTGATCCAGTGCAGCATGGGAGACCCAGTCCATCTAACTCGACAGCGTCGAGTCTTCTCCCTCTGGGGAGAATGATGTGGATATCCAGTCAAGATGCAAAAGCCGAAGAGACGGATCCAAGAAGTCCCAGTTTAAGTCGAAGTAGTAGAATTTTATGAATATTTTTCTCTTTCTTTTATTTTTGATTTCTTTATTTTGATTTTTTAGTTCCTAAAATTCGGATTGTAATTCTATTTTGATTAGGAGTTGGAGTTTGAGTAGAATTCAAATCTTATAAAAGCCTATATAAGGCCCTCTTGTATCAACAAAAAGGCAATGAAGAATTTTGAGAAATTATTTGGTGTGAGATTTTTGTTATCTCTAATTGTTTAGAATTTATTCCTAATTATCCTCTAAAAAATAAATCTAACCCTAAATTTCTCTCTTCCCTCTTTTCTCTCTCCTTTTACGGCCGCAACCTCTCCCTCTCTACTTCATTTTCTCTTTCAATCCCTCTCTCTTACTCGTCCTCCTCTCTCACGTCGACGATACCATTGCTCACCGCTCGTGCGCCACCACTTCCGCCTCTCCTCCTCTCTGCCGCAACACCCCCGATCTCCACCATCGACCTCGCACTCCTTGCCGGTTGCCTCGTTCCTGTTGGAGCCCAAGAACTCGACCTCCTCACCTCTGCCCCCGCGCACCATCGTCAGACCAACTAGTCGCCAACCAAGGAACCGCCTGCACATCTTCCTAGAATTCATCAACTGAACCCATCAAGTCCATCTTCGCTACCAATTGAAGAGTCAAACGGGTTCAAAAGAAACACCCGCATCCGCCATCAAAGACTTTTGGTTCAAGTCACAAATTCAGATCCGAGCTGCTACAATACTTTGACTCCCTAGCTACAGTAAACCTTTTAGCAGACAGACTCGTTAAGGCATTTTCGGCCATAACTTTCACATCTGAGCACCGATTCGAATGATTTCGCAACGTTACGAGCGTGACAACGAGATCTGCGCATCGACATCCACTACAAGTCACTGAGATCCCTATGATTCTCAATAAGTAATTTTCTCAACACTGTCTATTTTTTATGAGTTTGATCTCCATTTTTATTATGTTATTAATTTAATCTGCTGCCACAAATAGTGAGATCGTGAGATTTTGATAGTCCTGTAGTTGCTAACTCTTTTACATTGATTTTACAAGTTTTTGACATCATAACTAGTAGTGCATCACCTTATTTCTGATCTATATCGGTATTGTTGCATCAACACTTTTGTTAAAATCATCATCTTGCATTATAGTTTTGATTATTTTCCTACTCAAGATCACATAGTTGGTGAAACGTAGCGATGTTTTGTTCTATCACTGATTTCTGATTCACACACTTCACCGTTTCATATCACTTTCAGATTCCTAGTGAAAGAAACATAAACATAGCAGTTTGCAAGAGCAATCATATAGTGTTTCCTATCTCAAATAAGAAATGCATATCGATGAGCAGGTTTGTAGTGACTCGTTATTCTACATATGGTTTGGAAGAATAGAATGCTCAAATGATTTAGGAGTTCCCTTTTCCTTTGTTCTTTGGCTTAGATATGATGTAGTTCTCTATAGAAATTGTCATTATCAGCCTTCTTCTAGACTCTGTCATAGTTTAAGAGAATATGATTGATTAATCCTTACGACTACATAGCCAGTAAGGTAGATTCTCCTACCTGCCAAGTAGCTTGCAATGTTCAGTGGCAAGGGGTCACAAGTTCAGTGTTTTGGAAGGGTTAAAAGTGTGGAATTATTTGTGGAATTATTGAAGGACTCAGAAAGTTTGGGGAATTGTTCCATATAAGAAACAATATCCTAGGATGAAGTAAGGATTGTACAAATGTATTTACTATCCGGCAAATTCATTCAAAACTAACTTAATAGAGAGTCATAAAGGCAGTCTTTTCTCACACTAAAAGTTGCTGGTTTGAAACCCTAATAGCAACAGTCAACAGGTATATTATGTTTTTAAGGGGAAATTTCTTATAAAAAAGTTCTTTTTCGCAAATTTTTCGAGTAATTCACAAGTTTGGTGACTATGGGGTGGCGAGCCCCACCCTTTCTCATCCTCCATTTGATCCGGAATTTGCAAATAAAACTAAAGAAGGTTGACAGTAGGTCAAGTGATTGTAGACATTAATCAAATTTTCTATGAAGGAATTCTCCATAAAGAGTTGTGATCCATAGCCAATCCAATTTTGACGGGATGAGACTTAGATGACTATGAGGAGGAGGAGGAGGAGGAGGATAATGGCCAAGCCTTATATGGACAATGGACATGGGTTTTAAGTGTGTGCCATGAGACACCCTCCAAACTTCAGCAAGGGACACAACGATATTTCTAATGTTCAACATGATCAATCTATTTTCATAAACTTGATCTTTGCTTTCCATGGTTGTGACTTGGAGGTTCAATCCAGTGTTAATATTGAAGTGGATAAGTGACAACATCTTGAATTGATGGCTCGATATGTCATAGTGTGTGTCCAGCATCCTTGACATGTTCAAGGGTCCAATTACACATCACATCAAGTAACTTTTTTATAAAAGTGTTAGGGTAACACCAATGGTCAAATTATGCATGAACTTTCACATCCACCTCTTCTATCATTCATAAGTAATTCCAAACTAAACCATAAACTATATCCACCAAGTTGCTGACCCTTAGAATTTTAACAGTGTTGCCCTCTGGAAACTCAAAACACTACTAAAATTCAAGCGAAGAGAGATTTACAGAACAAAAATAGTTGCAAGCCACTTATGTTTGACAATTGTTAGGCAAACCAGTGAAGAGCAACATGAATAAAAGCAGCCCTAATTATGCTTATGCTATATCGCTGTACTTCCAATTATTATTTTTTCGGATAATAGACAACCCCACAAGTTAAAAATTTCACCTTTGGCAACAGGATACTGCTGCTGAACCCCGGCAGTGGTCTTCTTCGGCGTCGCTGCGCTAATTCTCATCGGCCTCGTCGAGCAGTACACCCCGTTCATCTCCGTCATAGCCCGGTTTCTCTCCATCTCATCCCCAAACTTCACAAACCCATACCCCTTCGATCGCCCCGTACTCGGATCCGTCACAACCTTTGCTCCCCGAACCGAGGGATACTGCACTCTAAACGTCTCCTGCAACATGTAGTCCGTAACATCGGGAGCCAAATCCCCTACAAAAATCGAATGATCGGGGCCGGCGTCGGGCCGGCGCTCGCCAATGCCGAACGAAGCCCAATTCAACCGGAAGGTCTGCTCGGTCCCAGGCATCCGCAGCCCGTTATAGGTCTGCAGAACGTTTTCGGCGGCGGCGTGGGAGACGAACTCGACGAAGCCGTAGCCTTCAGGGTGGCCGGTGATCTTGTTGCGGATGATCTTGATCGAAGCAACCTGTTTCGAGTATGTAGAGAGAAATTAGAGACTTTGAGGGTGCTGGTGGGATGATGATCGGAGTTAGGGTTTTGGTTGGTACTGACCTCTCCGGGGAGAAGCAGCCGGCTAGGTAGTTCTCGTCGACCCAGTACTGGAGGTCGCCGATCCAGAGGGTGCGGATTTCCTCGATGGAGGTCGGCTGGTGGTGGTAGCCGCCGTAGGAGGGGGCGGCGCCGGCGGAGGAGGGGACGGGGGCGGCGGACCAGGACTGGGCTTGCATCGTCAGCGGTGGCGGTGGCGGTGGCGGTGGAGGGATTTTAGCGGCGTTTGGGATTTTAAGTTATCGGGGCTTCAGATTTTTATTGTGTGGGGATTTTTGGATTGGGGTTTTTAGGCTGAGGCCCCGATTTTATCAGCAGCCGAAGCTTACTGGATTCTATGGCCGTGCTTGTGCACGTACCTTGAGCCAATAAAAGAGTCCCTAAACGCTGAATAAAGACACTTTTTTTTTTCTTTTGTTTTTTTCTCCGAACAAACAATCTCTGCTTAGTAGTGGATTAGATCTAATCTTTGGCAATTTTATAACAAAAGTAAAATTTTCTGGTTTTTTATTTTAATTAAGGTGTAGTGGGTGATTGAATTTTCTTTAACAAAAAATTCCTTCGATCTCGAACTTGGGATCTCCTGTTTCTCAATTCAACTCTTTTATTACTTTGCGAGGTCTTAGTGACAATGAATGATTGACTATGGTTGAATAATTATAGTTACATGAGAATGTGTAGTTTTTTTTTTTTTTTTTTAAGCTATTGCTTGAAGCTTGGTTAATGATTGACTATGGTTGAATAATTATAGTTACATGAGAATGTGTAGTTTTTTTTTTTTTTTTTAAGCTATTGCTTGAAGCTTGGTTATTCGACGTTAAGATGTCATACCTTAATGTTTGTGTGAAGCATCTTGAGAAGATTAACCTCCTATTCAGTGGCGGACCCATAGGTTGGCGGAGCCGGTGTTGGAATTGAAGAATATAAGTATGAATCTTCGAGTTGAATTATGGCGAGATCCGTTGATCGAATCAATTGGATGATGGTTGGAGTGTGTTCTCCTTCCATTGGGGATGAACGTGGTATATTCACATGTTCAATTCCGACTTCGAATGAATGAGATATTCAAATCTAAAGATTGCCTAATTCAAAGCCAAAACGGGACTAAAGGTAGCTAAAAGCATTTAGTCCCACATTGGCCATGGGATGGAAGTTTGTGGTGTATAATTAGAGAAAATTGAGAACAAAGGGCGTGCCCTTTGGGTACTTGGAGTTTTCGCGCGCGATTGGGAGGGATCTATGCCCGTGCGTGCGTGCGCGCGCGCGCGCCGCCACTGGCGGCGACAGCGGCCGGCCGGCGCCGACGCCGGGTCTGGGTCTAGGTCTGGGTTCGGGTTCCCTACCTGGCCTGATTCTTTTTGAATCGGGTCTCGCAGGTATGGATTGCAAGCATACCCGAACCGGACCCGCTCAGCTCCGGATCCAATCCACCCGCCAACAAACCGCTCCGCGTCAGTTGGACTGCCAATAGTTGCGACTGTTGGGCTGCCAACAGACACGACTGCTGGGTCGAAAGGGTGCAACCTTTCATTGGGTTCGAACCCGTTGGCCCCTCCTGGAGCGCTATATAAAGCGCTCCGATCTCTCAATTGAAGACACACCAAGAAAACAACTCTCTCTTTCTATCTGAGTTCTGAAGCAGAAGCAAGCCTGCATTCTGAACTGGGAAGTAGAGTTCCAAAGCGACTTCCAGCGAGAAGTGGGAAATCCGTAACTCGGTTTCCGAAGCGACTTCCAAAGAAGATTCTGCAAAAATTCATTCTGAAAGAGGAATCAGAAAATTCAACATATTCTTTTATAGAATTGTTGTCTGAATTTGGTACTTCTGAAGAAGAATATTCTTCAACCTTCCATCGTCCTCAACAGTGGGTGCTCCTCCAAAGAAAAGGCAAATATTCATCCAAAATTTGTCCTTGTACCGCTGCTTCAACGATCCTGTGGAAGGTACTGGTTGACTACAGTTCGACCGTACGGTGATTTAGTAGTGCTATCCAAATACCGTGAAGGAGTGTTGTATCTTGGGAGACCAGCGTCCATTATCCCGTTAGCACCAGTGCGGGGGACGTAATTGTCTTAAGGAGATTCGCTCTAAGCGTACCTCACTCCAAATACTGTATAAGTGGATTAAGTCCTTTATACAGGGGGTATACTTTACAGTATATCGAGACTGACTTAGATTCAGTCTAATTGGTGCTTTAACCAAGGAAGGAAATTAAAAGGTGGTTCTTAAATTAAGGAACGTTCTATTGAACGGAAAACCTCCCACCTGATAGTTGCCGACCTGGCCAATTAGATTGTTGATATCTCAGTGATCTTGATTAGTTGTCAGATTGATTCTTGTTAAGCAGAATTTCCAACAATCTTAAGACAATTATCGTTTCTTACTTCTGTTCTGCTTGAACTTGCAGAAGATGTCTGAGACTAATCAAGATAGCTCTAGTAAGGCACCAAACATGCAGCTACAAGCATTGATGCCTACTCCACTTCTTAACCCGAAGCCGGAGAAGCCAGGAAAATTTGATGGCACAGAATTCAAGAGGTGGCAACAGAAGATGCTCTTCTACTTGACCACTCTTCATCTGGCCAGATTCCTGCAAGAAGATCCACCAGAGCCTGCAACTGATGCATGGACTCAATGTGACTTCCTTTGCCGAAATTATGTTTTAAATGGACTGGATGACTCTCTTTACAATGTCTACAGTCCTATCACAACGGTAAAAAAGTTATGGGCCAGTCTTGACAAGAAGTACAAGACTGAGGATGCTGGTACCAAGAAGTTCGTCGTAGGACGATTTCTAGAGTACAAAATAGTGGACAGCAAGACTGTAATCAGTCAGGTACAAGAGTTCCAACTTATCTTGCACGAGATAGAAGCCGAAGGTATGATCCTACCTGAAACTTTTCAGGTTGCTACTATCGTGGAGAAACTCCCACCTGCGTGGAGAGATTTCAAGAACTACCTTAAGCACAAGCGAAAGGAGTTGAAGTTGGAAGATCTCATTGTGAGGCTTCGAATCGAGGAGGACAACTGTAACACCCCGCTCCCCGAATACGTACTTAGTTGCGTATTCATATTTTCTGATCGTATTTTTCGATTTACTTCCCGTATTTGTTTTGTATTATGAATTCCTTATATGATTGTTTTGCCTTGGATTCGGATTTGTGAACTCGGAGTCAGCCCTATTCTGAACTGGGAACTCGATCCTAGTGAATTGCTCGATTTGGCCTTTTCGCTATTCCGATTTGACCAATTTCAATTTTAAACATCGTTTTCCAATATTTTAGATTTTCTATGATTTTCTGAAATTTTCCTGAATTAAGTTGAAATTCTTCAAAACCGGGGTCGACCGATACGACAGACCGATTCTCGGATTTTTAGTTAACAAACGGAGTTGAATTTCAAGAAACGGCTTTCCTGTAACTTCTTAAAATTTCATTTTCTATCTAAATACTTTTTCTGGGAATTTTCTAAATTTATCAAAATTCTACTGGATTTGGTGTCGGCCAGTATCACTGGTTGATTCTAGGAATTTTAGTTTATAATTGGAATCAAATTTCTGAATTCCGCTTTCATATTACTTCTTAAAATTATATTTTCTTCTTTCAGACATTTTCTGGGATTTTTCAGATTTTATCAAAATCTGGCCGACCCGGTGTAGACCGGTATTGACCGTTGACTTCAGGATTTTTATTTTGAAAACGAGATTGAATTTCTGAAAACCGATTTCACCAAAAATTTTTATATAATATTTATTATTTTTGAGAATTTTTGGGAGGCTTTCCAAGCTACTTAAATTTTTGGACTTTTCCGGAGTTTTCGGTGTTTTCCTAGATACCGGAATTTTATCCAGATACTCTACTTTTCTCTCTTTCCACTTTTCTCTCTCCTCGCTAGACGCGAGTTTCACCAACCCTCATTAATGCAGTGATCCTCTCCATACTGCATTTAATGCTTATGTGCAAATTCAACCCAGATCAAATCACCATGCCTTTTTGTCTTTTCTATTAAACGCAACTTCTGCGTTTTCTACTGGACGCAACCTTAATTTCCGCGTTTGGCTCCTTATTTGCCTAGACGCAGCTTTGATGTCTTGGGGACGCAACATTTTTTGGAATGAAACGCAAGTTTCATTTAAAGGATGGAGATGGCACATTATAATATTATTTTCCTCCATTATATATTAACCCCCACTCCTTCTCTCTCTTCCACTTTTTCTCTTCTTCCTTCTCCATTCCCTGCAACGAAACCAGCAGCCAAAATGGCCATCTTTCCTTTCCTTTGGCCAACCATTCTCTTCACCTCTTCCATTTTCTCCATCACCAATACCTCCATCTTTTTCTCCTCCATTTCCTCCTCCGTTCCAACAACAACAACAACCATGACACCATCCTCTCCACCTTCTTCTTCCTCATTTCTCCACCATGAACCCATTGAACTCCAAAGTTTCACCACCCTCTCCACCACCATAAATACCACCTTGGCCACCAACGATCACGCCATCTTCCTCTCCTCGGCGTGCTCTTTTCAACGGACCTACTCTTCGCTCCCCGAAACCCTTTTTGCAAAACTTCAATCTTTCAATATGAACTACACTTGCACCACCATCTATGGTTAGATGTGGAGCTTTTACCACCTTTTCCGGTCAACTCCGGCCACTTCCGGCCACCTCATTTGGATTGGGGCTGAGCTCTTCTTCGTCGGTAATATCTCCGATGATTATTCCGGTAATCGTTTACGATTATTCTGGTAATCATTCCGGTGACAATTGCAAGCAATATCTCCGATGATTATTTCGGTAATCGTTTACGATTATTCCGGTAATCATTCCGGTGACAATTACAACGACAAACACAAACGTGACCACCACCATCTTCACTTCCACCATCACTTTTACCATCACAATACCACCTCCATCTCCTTTACTTCAACCACCAAACATCACCTTTCTCTTCCTCTATGTTGATTCCTAACGCGGATCTCACCCCCGCGTCTAGGCAATCCCTTAACGCGGCCTTCGCGTTATTGTGTCGACGCAGCGCGGAGTCCATACCCGCGTCTGTGTCCCTCTCGTGTCAACACAACGCGGAGCTAATTCCCGCGTCTGTGTTCTTCTCGTGCTAACGCGACGCGGAGCCCACGTCCGCGTCCGCATTCTTCCCGTGTTATGACTTGAACGCGGGTATCGAACCCGCGTTTGTGACATCTGTGCGACGCGATTCCCGCGTCTGCTATCTCCCGCGTCTGCTATTCCCGCGTCTGTGACCCCTGCGTCTCACTCTCAAACCCACGTCCCCCTATGCATACACTCTCTCCCTGAACACTTTCTCTCTCCTCTCTCTCTCATTCTCTTTCTCTCTTGATTTCCTCCTGTCTCTATCACTTTCTCTCTAACGCATTGACGCGTTGATTTCCTGGATTCCGGATATCAGAGATTTCACTATGTTTTTAAAGACTTAGGCGAGTGTCCTCGCTTTCCTCTTGACTTTCCCATTTCATCGGTCAACTTGTATTATTCATGATTTATGCTATTTGGAACTAACGCTTTCTTTGATTGTATTTAACTATTATTCTATCACTTGACAAAGTACGTGCTTGATATGTTAACACTTGACATGCTTTTACTTGATACCTACCATCTACATGCTAATACCTGACACCTGTCTGTATCACTTGATAACTGTCGTGTCATCACCTGACAACCGACTTACTACTACTTGACACTTACTTCTTACTATGACATGACTTATCACTTGCCTCTTGATATATTAAAACTTGACCTGTGATTATCACATTTACGGGAATATTATACTTGTTATCCTGTATTATATATATACAGTGACCTGGATTTACAGTACTTATGTACTCCTGAACTCCTGATCATGTCTTACACCTGCTATTCCCGTAAATTGACAATTACATAATAAATCATAAAAAGGAACAACTTGCATCGGGTCGGGGAAACTTGCGACTATCAATATATGTTCGTGTTTACAGTGGTACTAGGCATGTTGTGCAACTAAAACTTCCGGTCTGACCTGTGGGCCTCCAGGCGACCGAGGGGAGTGCTGGCTCCCTCCTTCTTGGTACCATCTTGATAAGGGCATTCTGTAAGACCCTTCTGTAGGCCTTGCGGCCGGTTCCATACACCAGCGATGGAACGTCCTGGGTCGTGGTCCCGGGCATGTACGGGACCCACTGTAAACATTATTTGTTGATACCCCCGTTGGTTTTCAATAACAATCTTGCTTTACTCAGATGTGGATATATGTGTGCTGGGACGCTAGTTCACATATCTAGACATCGGGGTAAGACGAGTAATAATAATAATAAAAGATGCCAGCTATGAATCTGTAGTATGCCTTGCCATGTTTGCTTGTATCGGATTTTACTTCAGATTTTCGGTTTTATGATTATTATATTATACCTGTTCATATCCTGCCTTCTACTTGTATTCTATCCTGCCTATCTCTTGCTCTTATATGATCATACTATGAGTCTTCCCTACTTGATATCATTTGCTGTATATCTACTTGCTCCTGCATGTTTGTGCCACGACACGGTTTTCATGTTTATGATCCAGATTTATCGGTACACATGTGCTTATCCATGCTCGCCATCTGGCTTTCGCATCACCACTCGCTGGGGAGTTCTGACTCCTCTGGATCCTCATGTCCAGGTCTTGGAGCTTGGAGCATGTGAATTCTCCCAGTTGCTGATTAGAGTGGCGCAGCGGTAGCGTGGATCTCCAGCAGATCGTCCAGGGCCCCATCCTTCCAGGCCCCCCTCGTTCGGCTCTAGAGTTTTCCTGTTATGACTCTGAGCCTCCATTTGTACTATTCATACTTGTACATCTCCTTGTATTCTCGCATTTGCGCCTTATTGGTGATGTAATATTCATGTAATATTGTGTCACTTCCTGTGATAACTTTGTAACTGTACTCATGTGTTGGAATGTATAATGCACCACTTGCTTCCGTACTCTGATTCTTGCCTGTACTGATGCTTAGCGTATATACGTGAGGGTATTTCTGACCTGCGTATATACGTTGCAGTAACGTCTCCGTACCCACCGGATCGGGGCGTTACAACAACAGAAAGTCCGAGAAAAGAAGCTATAAATAGCGAAATAGAATCCATACTAAGTAATCATACTTGGGAATTGGTAAACTTGCCTCATGACAGTAAACCAATTGGGTGTAAGTGGATTTTCAAACGAAAATTAAAACCCGATGGATCTATCGATAAGTGCAAGGCTAGATTAGTAGCCAAGAGTTATCGACAAAAAGAAGGACTTGACTACTTCGATACTTATTCACCAGTAACAAGAATAACGTCCATATGGATGTTGATTGCAATTGCAGTATTGCACAACTTAGATATCCATCAAATGGATATCAAGACTGCATTATTAAATGGTGAATTAAATGAAGAGATATATATGGAGCAACCAGAAGGATTTAAAGTCAATGGCCAAGAACACAAGGTGTGTAAATTGGTAAAATCCTTATACGGTTTAAAGCAGGCTCCAAAACAATGGCATGAAAAATTTGATAGTGTCATGATCAAAGATGGATTCACTATCAATGAATGTGATAAGTGTGTGTACACTAAAATAGTTGAAAATGCATGTATCATTATTTGTCTTTATGTAGACGACATGTTGATACTTGGGACTAATATTGAAATTATTAAGTCCACTAAACGAATGTTATCCAACAGCTTTGATATGAAGGATCTGGGGGTTGCTGATGTAATTTTAGGAATTAAAATTATCAGAACACCAGATGGAATCAGACTATCTCAATCTCACTACGTGGATAAGATGATAGAAAGATTCAAGGATCATGGGATAAAAGAGAATACAAATCCTTTTCTCCCACACGTCCACCTTCATAAGAATACAGGAACTGGAATACGCCAGTTGGAGTATTCGCAGATTATCGGAAGTCTAATGTATTTGATGAATTGCACTAGACCCGATATTGCTTACGCTGTAAGCAAGTTAAGTAGATACACTAACAATCCTAGTGATCTACATTGGACCGCTCTACTACGAGTATTGGGTTACGTATCACATACCAAGGAATATGCCTTGAGCTGTGGACAGTATCCACCTGTACTGGAAGGATACAGTGATGCTAATTAGATTGCAAATTCTGAGGAATCAAAATCAACTAGCGGATACGTATTTACTCTAGCAGGAGCAGCGATATCATGGAAGTCTTCTAAGCAAACATGTATTGCCCGTTCCACTATGGAATCGGAATTCATAGCCTTAGATAAGGCTAGAGAAGAAGCAAAATGGCTTCGACAATTCTTGGAAGATATACCATTATGGCAAAAGCCAGTGCCCGCTATATGTATACACTGCGATAATCAAGCAGCTATATCTAGGGCACAAAATGTTATATACAACGGTAAGTCTAGACATATTCGTCGTAGACATAATACGGTGAAGCAGTTGCTCTCAAATGGAATTATCTCTATTGACTTTGTATCGTCAAAGGATAATTTAGCGGATCCGCTTACTAAAGGTTTAAGTGGAGAGCGTATAAACTGCGCATCGAGGGGAATAGGTCTAAAAGCCTAACCTTACCGAGTCAGCTTAACGGAAACCTCACTTAGCGACTGGAGATCCCACGGACTAAGTTCAAGAGAAAAAACTAGTTATGATTGACTCAGCAAGTAAGCACTTGGGAGCTTGACTCCAATCCATTCCTAAGGTGCACATAAGTGCTTTTCTACAAGTGGATTAAGGATAAGCTTAACGCTTTTAATGATGCCTATATCTTGTTACTAAACAAGTGGAGTAGAGTAGACTACTCTTAATAGGTCCATCACCTATATGAGTATACAGTTGGGTCGGCTCTTTGGGAATTTCGATGGAGGCTGTTATTCCCTAAAGATACTCTCTGAAACCAAGAATGTCCAGGGCCAAACGGACACAACCGAGAATCAAAGTTAATTTGGAAAGTCACTGTGTGAAGCTTGTTGACTTGGCTTACACTAACGGTTAACAGTTCAAGACTTAGTTCACTGATTAGCCAGTAAGTCCGATAAAGCTCTCGCTATGGAAGGTTCAAGACCTAGTTCACCTATCCTTATGCAGTTTCTTTTCTCAAGTACCTTTTACAATAGAGTCAGTCTCTTTGTGTATCATTTCCTTGAATCTCTATTCATTGTGGGGGATTATTGGAATTGAAGAATATAAGTATGAATCTTCGAGTTGAATTATAGCGAGACCCGTTGATTGAATCAATTGGATGATGGTTGGAGTGTGTTCTCCTTCCATTGGGGATGAACGTGGTATATTCACATGTTCAATTCTGACTTCGAATGAATGAGATATTCAAGTCTAAAGATTGCCTAATTCAAAGCCAAAACGGGACTAAAGGTAGCTAAAAGCATTTAGTCCCACATTGACCATGAGATGGAAGTTTGTGGTGTATAAATAGAGAAAATTGAGAACAAAGGGCGTGCCCTTTGGGTACTTGGAGTTTTCGCGCGCGATTGGGAGGGATCTATGCCCGTCCGCACGCGCGCGCGCCGCCGTTGGCGGCGGCGGCAGCGGCCGGCCGGCGCCGGCGCCGGGTCTGGGTCTGGGTTCGGGTTCGGGTTCCCTACCTGGCCTGATTCTTTTTGAATCGAGTCTCGCGGGTATGGATTGTAAGCATACCCGAACCGGACCCGCTCAGCTCCGGATCCAATCCGCCTGCCAACAAACCGCTCCACGTCAGTTGGACTGCCAACAGTTGCGACTGTTGGGCTGCCAACAGACACGACTGCTGGGTCGAAAGGGTGCAACCTTTCATTGGGTTCGAACCCGTTGGCCCCTCCTGGAGCGCTATATAAAGCGCTCCGATCTCTCAATTGAAGACACACCAGAAAACAACTCTCTCTTTCTATCTGAGTTCTGAAGCAGAAGCAAGCCTGCGTTCTGAACTGGGAAGTAGAGTTCCAAAGCGACTTCCAGCGAGAAGTGGAAAATCCGTAACTCGGTTTCCGAAGTGACTTCCAAAGAAGATTCTACAAAAATTCATTCTGAAAGAGGAATCAGAAAATTCAACATATTCTTTTATAGAATTGTTGTCTGAATCTGGTACTTCTGAAAAAAATATTCTTCAACCTTCCATCGTCCTCAACAGTGGATGCTCCTCCAAAGTAAAGGTAAATATTCATCCGAAATTTGTCCTTGTACCGCTGCTTCAACGATCCTGTGGAAGGTACTGGTTGACTACGGTTCGACCGTACGGTGATTTGGTAGTGCTATCCAAATACCGTGAAGGAGTGTTGTATCTTGGGAGACCAGCGTCCATTATCCCGTTAGCACCAGTGCGGGGGACGTAATTGTCTTAAGGAGATTCGCTCTAAGCGTACCTCACTCCAAATACTGTATAAGTGGATTAAGTCCTTTATACAGGGGATATACTTTACAGTATATCGAGACTGACTTAGATTCAGTCTAATTGGTGCTTTAACCAAGGAAGGAAATTGTAATACCCCTCTCCCGGAATACGTGCCTAGTTGCGTATCCAGTCCTTTGACCGTATTTTCCGATGTACCTTCCGTATTTGGCCGATTTTAATTTCAAATATCATTTTCCAATATTTTAGATTTTATGTGATTTTCTGGAATTTTCTGGAATTAAAATGAATTTCTTCAAAGCCGGGGTCGGCCAGTACCGCTGACCGATTTCCGAATTTTTTATCTTCCAAACTGTTAGGAATTCTTAGAAAGTCCTTTAGACTTTATTGCTTAGAATCATATTTCCTACTTATGCTCTTTTTCTGAGATTTTTACAAATTTATGAAAATTCTTTCGGAGTCGGTAAATAACTGATTCCGGGATTTTTAATTAAAAATCTATACAGTATTTCTTCAAACGAATTTCACCATTGGTCTTCAAATATTTTTCTTGATTTTTGGTAAAATTTTCAGACCATTCCGAAATACTTGAATTTCGGGCATTTTTCCAAAAATTACAAAATTCCTTTTCCACTTCAATTCCACCTCATTTCCCACTCACCCTCCTACCTAACCCCACTAACTCTCTCTCCTTCCCTCAGCCGGCCATGTGTCCAAGTGAGGGGACACCTCACCCCCACAATTTGCAAGAAAACCCTTTCCTTTCACATTAATCCCAACCCCTTCACATAAATCCCAAACTATAAATTCTTATCATTTGCAAACTTCCCCTTTTTTCTCATTTCTTCAAACAAGAGAAGAAATCTTCTCCAAAATCCCCTTCTCCTTCCTCAAGCAAACCCTAGCTCCAATCAACCCAATCTCTTCACAACCACCCCTAGATCACAAGGGATTCATCAAGGACTTCATCTAGAGCTTCAATTCAACCATCACTCCCAAGGCAACACCAAGGAGAGCAATTCTTCAACCCTAGCTTCAACTACAAGTGTGGATCGAAGCCCTCACCATCTCCATCCTTGGATCTAGACTCTAAACCAGCACATCCAGGTGAGTTCTTACTCACCAAGACCTAGCTAATGTTCCACATACTTAGGGTAGAGATCCTAGTGCTATTATAACCTAAAAATCCTATTTTTAGGTCATTAACACGCAAATCCAACTCTCCCATGTGAACATATTAATCACCATGGCTATTCTCTGTTTTAGTGTACTTGTAGTAGTAGATCAGGTCCTATAATGCCATAAAAATCCCACCTTTAAACTGTTAGAAACAACCCATGTGAAAATCAGATTTTCTGCCTTAACAGCAGCCTATTTCAGAGGATCGGTCGACCGGCAGTCGACCGATCACTCTACCGATGTGCACAATGTGCACGGATTTGAGCTGGCGGTCGACCGGCAGTCGACCGCAGACTCGACCGGCTTAGGAAATTAGGGTGGACCAGTCGACCGGCAGTCGACCGGCCAAAATCTGGAGCTCACGCACTCGGTACGGTCGACCGGCAGTCGACCGGGACTCGACCGCCAGTTATATCACCAGTCGACCGGCAGTCGACCGGAGGTCGACCGGCAGCCTATTTTCTGGGACAGATTTCTGACTCCTTTTCTTTTGACTTTCTGATTTTTCCCTGATGCATGTATATTACATTAGTCTTGTTTATGCTTCATACCTGTACTACATGACTTGTTACCTGATGGACTTTACTGTATTATGCCTCATGACATGTTGTTACATATTGTTATTCCATAACACGTTAAAATGGGAAGTACCACCAACCCTTCATGCTATCCCTAAAACACCAAGCATGATGTACCCGACTTTTATTAAAATACACCAACTTACATGGGGGACAGGGGGAAATATGCGGATATCGATACGTGTTCGTGTTTACAGTGGTATTAGGATGTGCACCATGTTTCCGGTCTTACCTGCGGTACTCCAGGGGACCGAGGGGAGTGCTTCCTCCCTTTCCTGTTTACTGTCATGACTTTCCTGTTAGCCTAGCGGCAGGTTCCGTCTTCAAGCAACGGAACAATACTGGGCCGTGGTCCCGGGCATGCACGGGACCCACTGTAAACATAGTTCGTCGATACAACCGCTGTTTCCAATAACAATCTTGCTTTACTATGATATGGATCTATGTGCTCTGGGACGCTGGGTCACATAGCTAGATATCACAGTAAGACAAGTAATAATAATAAGACGTCCATTGTAGAATTATTGCATATGTCTTTATCGTATTTAGTTTACGTCTCTTGTCACGCATTGTACTTAGTATTACTTCCTTATCTCTATTCATGATTCTTGTCACTTGGCTATTTTTATTTCTTGTATTATGTCTTGACCCTTTGGATTTGCATATTCAGATTCCGAGGCTTGGAACGAAGTGGAGCCTTCCACAGAGGACCGGGCTTACTTTTCTGAGCAGACTGACCAGCTCTAGTCCCATAGTGCCGACTCTTCTTTTTGGTTCACGGGATCCCCATCCTCACGTGAGCATTTTTGTATTTTTGATCGTATTTTGTCATTTTGGACTTGGGTTGTGATAAAGGACACTTGTGTAGTGATGTTGCTTATCATAACTGGTATAACTTTGTATTTATCTTTTGTATGTTGGCATATGAATATACCACGCTGTGTGTTGTGCTCTGATACTCGTTGTACTTAATGCTTAGCGTATATACGTGGGGGCACCATCTGACCTACGTATATGCGTTGCAGTGACGTCCCCGTATCATTGGGATCGGGGCGTTACAGGTTGGTATCAGAGCCTAGGCTCTCAAACCTAAAAGTACAACCAAGTGGCAAATTCTAGTGATTTGCTAATGCCAACTACAATGTACAAAGTTATATAGTCCTTCTTGATTCCTTCGTTGATCAATTCCTTCGTATCCTAAACTCCTTTCCCTTGTTTCCAATTCCAGATCTTATCCCTTCCGGTATGGAGAGACGTTCGGGTCGCAACAATGTCGGACAAGTACCGAATGGACCGGTAGGAGGAGAGGGTGCTGATGTCCTGAGGATCATTCAGACTATGCTGGGAAACCAGCAACAGCAGATGGAGAATCAGCAGCAGCAGACTGAGCTCCTCAGGCAGGAGTTGGCAGCCCCGAAGGAGCAGAAGCCGGGGAACATCTCAGACTTCCGGCGGCTGCAACCGGCCGTCTTCACGGGAGTCGAGAGACCATTAGAGGCTGAACAGTGGTTAACAGACACCACCGATCTGCTGAACGCCGCCAGGGTGCCTAAAGAGAACCAAGTGGAGGTTGCAAAGATCCAGCTGAAGGACATAGCCAGGACTTGGTGGCTTGCAGAGGAGGCTCGCTTGAAGGAGCCTATCTCTTGGGATACATTCTCCAAGAGCTTTTATAGCAGGTTCTTTCCCGCCACTGCTCAGAAGGACATGGAGGAGCAGTTCATCAGGCTTCAACAGGGGAACAGATCCGTGGATGAGTATGCTGCAGAATTCCTCAGGCTGAGTCGCTTTGCCCCTTACATGGTGTCAGATGAAGAGAAGAGGGCAAGCAGGTTTCAGCAGGGTTTACAGATGGAGATCCAGATGTTTCTGATGCCCCAGCAGCTGAAGACCTATGCTGAGGTTCTCACCATCGCTCGAGAGGTGGAGCGTGGGTTTCAGAAGAAGCTAGAGAACCAGGCCATGAAGAGGCCGTTTGTGCCGGTGGGCAGAGGAGGACCATCCAGAGCAGCGAAGGTCCAGGCCAGGCAACCATTCAGGACAGTTCCTTACCAGGTGGCTCGACCAGGTCTTATCTGCAATTTCCGCCAGAAGCCAGGACACTCCCAGCAGAATTGCCGGAGGGCAAACGGATGGTGTTTGGTGTGTGGAGCACGAGACCATGCCGTGGAGACCTGTCCGCATAGGAGGATAGGGTTTGCTAATCAAACCTTGCCGGCACCTCAAGGGCAGAATGTACAGAGGGTACTACCAGGGCCAGTTGGGCAGAGACACCAGGGACCAGTGGTGAGGAGAGCTCTTCCCCTTCCTCCACCGCATGTTGTTCGCCCAGTGCAGAGAGGAGCCCGGACAGCAGCAGGGCGTGGCAGAGGTCAGGCCTACAACCTGACAGCAGAGGAGGCTGAGGCTTCAGAGGAAGTGATTACAGGTAACATCAGAGTTCATTCTATACCTGTTCTCGCTCTCTTCGATTCGGGTGCATCCCACTGTTATATCTCCGACCATTTTGTGGCTGTTCATTCCATACCTGTTAAGGCTTTAGACCACAAGTGGGAGATAAGTACCGGGAATGGGGTAGTTATATCTTCTAGAGTTTGTGCTGGCTGTCCAGTGGAACTTTGTGGGAAGATCTTGGCCATAGACATGCTCGTACTAGACACCAAAGGGTACGACGTAATCTTAGGCATGACCTGGCTCAGTCAGTACTATGCGGTGATTGACTGTAGAGGAAGGAAGATCAATTTCAGAATCCCGCATCAGCCGGAGTTCCAGTTTAGTGGAGAGGTGAAGCCTGCTAAGAAGGAGATTCAGATGACCACTTCGGAGGTTCTGAAGGGAGTGCCAGTGTGGGATGAGTTTCCAGAAGTCTTTGCTGAGGTCTCAGGGTTTCCACCGGAGAGGGTAATTGAGTTCTCCATTGATACAATTCCAGGAGCAGCTCCTATATCCAAGGCTCCGTACAGGATGGCACCGGCAGAGTTGGAGATCTTGAAGAAGCAACTGCAGGAGTATTCGGACAAGGGATTGATTCGGCCAAGCACTTCACCATGGGGAGCTCCAGTGCTCTTGGCGAATAAGAAGGATGGTGGTAAGAGGCTTTGTATTGATTATAGGGAGTTGAACAAGGTCACCATCAAGAACAAGTATCCCTTGCCCCGGATTGATGACTTGTTTGATCAGCTTCATGGAGCCCGTGTATTTTCTAAGTTAGATTTGCAGTCGGGTTACCATCAGCTGAGGGTGAAGAAGGAGGATGTCCCGAAGACAGCATTCAGGACCCGATATGGCCACTATGAGTTTCTGGTTATGCCTTTCGGAGTCACAAATGCCCCTGCAGTCTTCATGGACCTGATGAACCGAGTGTTCTCTCCTTACCTGGATCAGTTTGTAGTGGTGTTTATAGATGACATCCTGATCTATTCGAAGAGTTATAAGGAGCATGCAGAGCACTTGAGGATTGTGTTGCAGACTCTTCAGCAGGAGCAGCTTCATGCCAAGAGGAGCAAGTGTGAATTCTGGTTGGACAGCATAGCTTTCCTTGGACACATAGTTTCAGCAGAAGGAATTTCAGTTGATCCTAGTAAAGTCCAGGCAGTGCAGAATTGGCCAGTTCCGAAGACGGTGACCGAGATAAAGAGCTTTCTTGGACTAGCCGGATATTACAGACGCTTTGTCCAGGATTTCTCTAGACTTGCAGCTCCGTTGACCAGGCTCACCAGGAAAGGGGAGAGATACTTATGGACAGAAGATTGTGATGCAGCATTTGAGCGGATGAAGCAGAGGCTTATCACAGCTCCAATCTTGAGGACTCCTTCAGGAAGAGGGGGGATGGTCATTTTCTGTGATGCATCAGGTAAAGGCCTGGGGTGTGTGCTTATGCAACATGATCATGTTATAGCATATGCATCTAGGCAGTTGAAGCCTCATGAGAGGAATTACCCAACTCATGACTTGGAGTTGGCAGCGGTGATATTTGCATTGAAGATCTGGAGACACTACCTTCTGGGAGACAAAGTGTTGATATACACAGATCACAAGAGCCTCAAATATATTTTCTCACAGAAGGAGTTGAATATGAGGCAGAGGAGGTGGTTGGAGCTTATGGCGGACTACGATATTGACTTGCAGTATCATCCCGGCAAGGTCAATACCGTTCCTGATGCACTGAGCAGGATGCCAGAGAACAGAGTGCTAGTCCACCTCACGCAGCAGAGGGAGTTGATTCAGTTCATCAGACTGGATTTGATGTTAGTGCAAGGAGGTGATAAGGCCGGGCAGTTCATGGCTTTACAGATCCAGTCATCATTGATAGAGGAAATCAAGGAAGCTCAGAAGGAGGACCCCAGATTGCAGACATTCAGAGCTCAGGTGGAGGCTGGATTGAGGACGGATATCTGCATTCACCCAGATGGTGCATTGTATTTTGGAGATAGACTTTGTGTTCCCCGAGGAGAAGTCAGACAGAAGATTTTGGAGGAAGCACACAGATCAGCTTATTCTATACACCCTGGGGGAAACAAGATGTACCAGGACCTGAAGAAGCACTTTTGGTGGAATGCTATGAAGAGGGAGATAGCCCAGTTTGTTGCCAAGTGCTTGGTTTGCCAGCAGATAAAGATCGAGCATCAGAGACCAGCTGGACTTCTTCAACCTTTGCCGATACCCGAATGGAAGTGGGAGCATATCACCATGGATTTTGTGACGGCGTTACCTCGGAGTCCCAGGGGTAATAATGCGGTGTGGGTGATAGTTGATCGCCTTACCAAGTCAGCTCACTTCATACCATTCAGGGTAGGCCAGTCGACAGAGGTTCTGGCAGATAAGTATATGAAGGAGGTGGTTCGTCTGCATGGAGTTCCAGTTAGTATTGTGTCAGATAGAGACACCAGATTCAGGTCTCATTTCTGGGAGAGTCTCCAAGAAAGTCTGGGAACTCGTCTGAAATTCAGTACTTCTTATCATCCTCAGACAGACGGACAATCTGAGAGGACTATCCAGATCCTTGAAGATATGTTGAGGGCTTGCATGATTGACTTTGGGGGATCTTGGGAAGACCATCTTCACTTGGCTGAGTTTTCATATAACAACAGCTACCAGGCAAGTATTAAGATGGCACCTTTTGAGGCATTGTACGGTAGGAAGTGCCGATCACCGATTTGTTGGGATGAAGTCGGTGAGAGGAGTCTTTTGGGACCAGAGATTCTGATGCAGACTACAGAGAAAGTCAGGGTTATCAGAAATCATCTCAGGGCTGCTCAGAGTAGGCAGAAGAGTTGGGCAGACACTCGGAGAAGGCCATTGGAGTTCCAGGTTGGGGATCATGTATTCTTGAGGATATCACCTACCAGAGGAGTGATCCGGTTCGGTACACGTGGGAAGCTGAGTCCGAGATATATTGGCCCCTTCGAGATCCTGGATCGTGTGGGAGATGTGTCCTATAGATTGGCATTACCGCCATCTTTGGACGGGGTGCATAATGTCTTCCACGTGTCTCAGTTGAGGAAGTATGTCAGGGATGACAGCCATATTCTGGATCATTCTGAGCTGGAGTTACAACCGGATTTATCATACCAAGAACAGCCGTTGGCCATTCTGGATAGGAGTGTCAAGACACTGAAGAACAGAGCTATTCCATTGGTATTGGTGTCATGGAACAGGCATGCGCCAGGAGAGTCCACTTGGGAGCGTGAGGACGTTATCCGGGAGCGTTATCCTCAACTTTTCACATCTTGATTGGGTAAGACTCTTTTCTTCTACTCTTCTTTACCGTTATCTTTCCTTGTATCCATATCTATCTGTTGCTTTTCCTGTTATCTTTCACCTTATGAAATTTCGAGGACGAAATTTTTGTAAGGTGGGTAGACTGTAATACCCCTCTCCCGGAATACGTGCCTAGTTGCGTATCCAGTCCTTTGACCGTATTTTCCGATGTACCTTCCGTATTTGGCCGATTTTAATTTCAAATATCATTTTCCAATATTTTAGATTTTATGTGATTTTCTGGAATTTTCTGGAATTAAAATGAATTTCTTCAAAGCCGGGGTCGGCCAGTACCGCTGACCGATTTCCGAATTTTTTATCTTCCAAACTGTTAGGAATTCTTAGAAAGTCCTTTAGACTTTATTGCTTAGAATCATATTTCCTACTTCTGCTCTTTTTCTGAGATTTTTACAAATTTATGAAAATTCTTTCGGAGTCGGTAAATAACTGATTCCGGGATTTTTAATTAAAAATCTATACAGTATTTCTTCAAACGAATTTCACCATTGGTCTTCAAATATTTTTCTTGATTTTTGGTAAAATTTCCAGACCATTCCGAAATACTTGAATTTCGGGCATTTTTCCAAAAAATTACAAAATTCCTTTTCCACTTCAATTCCACCTCATTTCCCACTCACCCTCCTACCTAACCCCACTAACTCTCTCTCCTTCCCTCAGCCGGCCATGTGTCCAAGTGAGGGGACACCTCACCCCCACAATTTGCAAGAAAACCCTTTCCTTTCACATTAATCCCACCCCTTCACATAAATCCCAAACTATAAATTCTTATCATTTGCAAACTTCCCCTTTTTTCTCATTTCTTCAAACAAGAGAAGAAATCTTCTCCAAAATCCCCTTCTCCTTCCTCAAGCAAACCCTAGCTCCAATCAACCCAATCTCTTCACAACCACCCCTAGATCACAAGGGATTCATCAAGGACTTCATCTAGAGCTTCAATTCAACCATCACTCCCAAGGCAACACCAAGGAGAGCAATTCTTCAACCCTAGCTTCAACTACAAGTGTGGATCGAAGCCCTCACCATCTCCATCCTTGGATCTAGACTCTAAACCAGCACATCCAGGTGAGTTCTTACTCACCAAGACCTAGCTAATGTTCCACATACTTAGGGTAGAGATCCTAGTGCTATTATAACCTAAAAATCCTATTTTTAGGTCATTAACACGCAAATCCAACTCTCCCATGTGAACATATTAATCACCATGGCTATTCTCTGTTTTAGTGTACTTGTAGTAGTAGATCAGGTCCTATAATGCCATAAAAATCCCACCTTTAAACTGTTAGAAACAACCCATGTGAAAATCAGATTTTCTGCCTTAACAGCAGCCTATTTCAGAGGATCGGTCGACCGGCAGTCGACCGATCACTCTACCGATGTGCACAATGTGCACGGATTTGAGCTGGCGGTCGACCGGCAGTCGACCGCAGACTCGACCGGCTTAGGAAATTAGGGTGGACCAGTCGACCGGCAGTCGACCGGCCAAAATCTGGAGCTCACGCACTCGGTACGGTCGACCGGCAGTCGACCGGGACTCGACCGCCAGTTATATCACCAGTCGACCGGCAGTCGACCGGAGGTCGACCGGCAGCCTATTTTCTGGGACAGATTTCTGACTCCTTTTCTTTTGACTTTCTGATTTTTCCCTGATGCATGTATATTACATTAGTCTTGTTTATGCTTCATACCTGTACTACATGACTTGTTACCTGATGGACTTTACTGTATTATGCCTCATGACATGTTGTTACATATTGTTATTCCATAACACGTTAAAATGGGAAGTACCACCAACCCTTCATGCTATCCCTAAAACACCAAGCATGATGTACCCGACTTTTATTAAAATACACCAACTTACATGGGGGACAGGGGGAAATATGCGGATATCGATACGTGTTCGTGTTTACAGTGGTATTAGGATGTGCACCATGTTTCCGGTCTTACCTGCGGTACTCCAGGGGACCGAGGGGAGTGCTTCCTCCCTTTCCTGTTTACTGTCATGACTTTCCTGTTAGCCTAGCGGCAGGTTCCGTCTTCAAGCAACGGAACAATACTGGGCCGTGGTCCCGGGCATGCACGGGACCCACTGTAAACATAGTTCGTCGATACAACCGCTGTTTCCAATAACAATCTTGCTTTACTATGATATGGATCTATGTGCTCTGGGACGCTGGGTCACATAGCTAGATATCACAGTAAGACAAGTAATAATAATAAGACTTCCATTGTAGAATTATTGCATATGTCTTTATCGTATTTAGTTTACGTCTCTTGTCACGCATTGTACTTAGTATTACTTCCTTATCTCTATTCATGATTCTTGTCACTTGGCTATTTTTATTTCTTGTATTATGTCTTGACCCTTTGGATTTGCATATTCAGATTCCGAGGCTTGGAACGAAGTGGAGCCTTCCACAGAGGACCGGGCTTACTTTTCTGAGCAGACTGACCAGCTCTAGTCCCATAGTGCCGACTCTTCTTTTTGGTTCACGGGATCCCCATCCTCACGTGAGCATTTTTGTATTTTTGATCGTATTTTGTCATTTTGGACTTGGGTTGTGATAAAGGACACTTGTGTAGTGATGTTGCTTATCATAACTGGTATAACTTTGTATTTATCTTTTGTATGTTGGCATATGAATATACCACGCTGTGTGTTGTGCTCTGATACTCGTTGTACTTAATGCTTAGCGTATATACGTGGGGGCACCATCTGACCTACGTATATGCGTTGCAGTGACGTCCCCGTATCATTGGGATCGGGGCGTTACAGAAATTGAAAGGTGGTTCTTAAATTAAGGAACGTTCTATTGAACGGAAAACCTCCCACCTGATATTTGCCGACCTGGCCAATTAGATTGTTGATATCTCAGTGATCTTGATTAGTTGTCAGATTGATTCTTGTTAAGCAGAATTTCCAAATTTCCAACAGCCGGGCTATAACTCGGCCCAGTTTTTCATATATTGTCTTTAAGTTTTTTCCCCCATATATTGTCTTAAATTTTTTTTATTTTGATTTTCTTTTGACAAATTTATTTCTACTTCTACTCCTGATTTAGTGGAGAATATTGTTTTACTCTTTTGACAAATTCATATAATTCATAAGCACAAGTTGCAGCCCGTCCCAAAAATTTTTCTGGTTTCGCCTCTGCTCCTATTCTTGTAGTAAGTTTCTTATCTTGAGCGACAATCTTTCAACTTGGCACTATCAAATAGTTGAGATCGACTTTCATTCTTGTCCATTAGATGGGTTTTGCAGACAAGCTCTTTTATGCATGATGAGTAAGTTTATTAGTTAAAAGCATATTTGAAGACGATGCTCAAATCCAAGCTATGGTTTCGATCACGCAAGTTTTCATGCATGCAACAAATTTAACCAAACTACCAATCTTAGTTTAGAGCAATCTTCCTGTAGAAGACAAACAATGATCCGCCCCAGGACCCCTCAACCTCCTAATGGTATGCAACTCATTTTTACTCTCACATACAGTCTTTTCCTAATCACAAGAGTGATTTGAATGTTGGAGGGGGTCACTGGAGCAATCTGGCCCTTGCTGACAATGTTATATCTGTTGCGCGTGAGGCAACAACCAGCGAGGAACCTAATAGATGCAACAGAGAAGTACCCCAAGAATAACAAGAACAAGAAATAAGAGAAAAAGCAAATACAATATTTAACAAGGTTCGGCAATTTGCCTACGTCTTGGGGCCAAAGGGGAGAGAGATTTTATTGATTCAACAGCCAATACAATTTGTACTTTGCATATAATTCAAGAGGGCTCTACCCCTTTATTTATACCCAGAGAGTCATCGAGTTTTAGGAAACCCCAACTGGGTCCGATTCCTTTTCAGAAACGAAGTTCGAATCCCAATAGGAGGAGCAGCTCGCTTGTTAGGAAACCCTAGTTGGATCCGACTCCTTTTCAGAAACGAAATCCTTCATCTCCTCTCTCCGACTCCTTTTCAGAAGCAAATTCTTTCATCTTCTCTCTCTCTCCCTCCCTACAATATCTTGTAGGATCTTAAATCAGGTATCCGCGAAGTTGATACTACATCAATGCATTTGTGCGAGAGAGTTAATCTCTATCAGACATGAGAAAACTTTTACACACCCTCGTTAACTTTTGACAAGCTCGTGCTCTATAGAAACTACCTATCGATTGTTTGTCCCTTAACTTGTAGATCATTACACAATACTAGAATTATAGCTCTTCTACAATGGTAACCACGATAACTCGAGGACTTGAAAAGAGCTCACCCTAGTTTTTTTATTAGCCTTAGAAATACCAAGGTCTTTAGGCCATTTTGAGATGCTTCCGTGACATTTGTGTTGGGAATATGAAGAATATATGTGAATCTTTGAATTGAATTATGGCGAGATCCGTTGATCGAATCAGTTGGATGATGGTTGGAGTGTGTTCTCCTTCCATTGTGGATGAACGTGGTATATTCACATGTTCAATTCCGACTTCGAATGAATGAGATATTCAAGTCTAAAGTTTGCCTAATTCAAAGTCAAAATGGGAGTAAATGTAGCTAAAAGCATTTAGTCCCACATTGGCCATGGGATGGAAGTTTGAAGTGTTTAAATAGAGAAAAATGGGAACAAAGGGTGTGCCATTTGGGTACTTGGAGTTTTCGCGCGCGATTGGAAGGAAACCATGCCCGTACATGCGCGCGCGCCGCTGCTGGCGGCGGCGGCGGCCGGTGCCGGGTCGGGCTCGGGCTCGAGCCCAGGACCGGGTCCCCTATCCAGTGCGGTTCTTTTTGAACCGGGTCTCACGGGTATGATCCGGGTCCGGGTTCGGGTTCCCTACCCGGTCCGGTTCTTTTTGAGCCGGGTCTCACGGGTATGGGTTACGCGGAGCATACCCGCTCCGCCATCTGGATCCGAACCGCCCCGCGCAACGGCTGTCAGCCAACCGCTGCGGACAGTTGGGCGGTTGCTGCGGTTGAAACGAACCGTTACAACAGTTCAGACCGAATCGTTGCAACTGTTCGGTTGGGTTCGGACCAAAATACCCCTCCCGGAGCGCTATAAATAGCGTTGTACTTCTCTCAAACAAAACACACCAACACAACAGAAGCAAAAAGGAGAAATAAGTTCTCCCTTTGCGTTCTGAAGTGGCTGTCTGCAACGCAAGCTCGAAGTAACTTCCAACGGGAAGTGGGAAATCAGCAACTCGGTTTCCGAAGAGACTTCCAAGAGATTCTGCAAAATTCGTTCTGAAAGAGGGCTCAAAAAATTCAACAGATCATATAATAGAATTGTTGTCTGAATCTGGGACTTCCAAAGAAGAATATTCTTCTACCTTCCTCCTTCCTCTACAGTGGGTGCTCCTCCAAAGTAAAGACAAATATTCTCCTAAAATTTGTCTTAGTCCCGCTGCTTCAATAATCCTGTGAAGGTACTGGTTAACTACGGTTCGATCGTACGGTGATTTGGTAGTGCTATCCAAATACCGTGAAGGAGTGTTGTATCTTGTGAGACTAGCGTCCAGTAACCCGTTAGCACCGGTGGCGGGGAAGTAATTGTCTTAAGAAGATTCGCTTTAAGTGTACCTCACTCCAAGTACTGTATAAGTGAATTAATTTTCTTTATACAGGGGTTATACTGATATTCAGTATATTGAGACTGACTTATACCAGTCTAATTGGTGTTTAACCAAGGAAGGTAATTGAAAGGTGGTTCTTTAATTAAGGAACGTTCTATTGAACGGAAAACTTCCCACCTGATATTAACCGACCTGGCCAATTAGATCGGTGATATTTCAGTAATATTGATTAGTTGTCAGATTGATACTAGAAACCAACAATCCAACAATTTGTGATCTATGTTTTGTGATATGAGATGAATATGAATCTGAATCTATGCGTGAGACTTAGAGAGAGACAACGAGAAAGAGGGATAGCGACCTTAAAAAAAAAAGAGAACTGAAGTGGTGGTGAAAATGGGTCTAGAGTTTAGCCTCGTTTTATGATGAGGGGGAAAAATCTTTTTAGGAGATGAGAGGAATAAGAGTCTAAATTATTTTATGAGTTTAAATATAAGAGAGATAGAGAGAGAGAGAGAGAGAGAGAGAGAGAGAGATATGTTGCAAATTCTTTTGGAGTTTTGTGTATTTCTATGTGTACATACTATTTTTTTAATAGAGAATGATTCATTTTTTAGTATAATATACTTATAAATAAAAAGAAATATTTAAATGTAAATGATAGGGAAAATATATGTTAAAATAAAAGCAAAAGGGGACAGATTACGCGCACGTGTTGTGTATTATTTGCTTTTGAAACTATTTGTGTATTACTTGGAGACTTCTCATCAGAGTATATTATTTTCTTGGTGAACAATAATGCAAAAGTACATCATTGTTAAGCAAATAGTTCCCTCCCAATCGCGCGCGAAAACTCCAAGTACCCAAAGGGCACGCCCTTTGTTCTCAATTTTCTCTATTTATACACCACGAACTTCCATCCCATGGCCAATGTGGGACTAAATGCTTTTAGCTACCTTTAGTCCCATTTTGACTTTGAATTAGGCAATCTTTAGACTTGAATATCTCATTCATTCGAAGTCGGAATTGAACATGTGAATATACCACGTTCATCCCCAATGGAAGGAGAACACACTCCAACCATCATCCAATTTATTCGATCAACGGATCTCGCCATAATTAAACTCAAAGATTCGCATTTATATTCTTCAATTCCAACAATAAAATCCATTTACGTGTTTCGAAACCATACAACTTATCGTCTGACAATTTGCAAATGAAAGTGAAAGTGTAAGATGTTGGAGTAAATTAAGAAATCAATGCCAGAAAGAACAAGTTATTGGGTCGAGGCACGATTCGTTAAAAAAAATTCGCTCCCACTCCGATGCAATGGGGATTGTGCGACTTGCTTTCGGGATACAAACAACTCAATACTTGTTGTTCAATCCTCTGCGTTGCACTCGCAGAGAATCAACCAGAATTACTTAATCTTTTTGTGCAAACGAAGAAGAAGAAGAGAGAGAATAAATGTTTATGATTTGCAAAATAACGCTACTTTATATTAACAGTAAAGAACCCTCAATATGACTGTTGAGAATAGTTATAATTTTTCAAAAAAACTAGCTGTTCTAATAGTCAAATAAAATTAATTGCTTCAATAGCGAGAATATGTAAAAATATATTAGTGATTTAACAGTCATGATATATAAAAAATATGACTCTGATTTGAGCTTTAAACTCTATGCCAAGCGTCATAAAAAAGGGCCCTAAAGGCCCATGACTCGCTACATAAGTAGAAATAATTTAATAAACTTTTCAAAATTGAATATGTCAAAATTCAAACTCCAATGATATTAATCTTTCTTTTCGAGACTCATTATCATACTATAAAAACTTTGTATAAAACATAATAATAAATGTATATAAACAAAAAAACTAATTTAATGTATTGAAATTAATTATATTATCAAATAATATAACATAAGAGAGACTAATTTTCAAAACATCAAATGGAGCTGTCTCTCACGTGGTCCTGTATTTTACGATGTTCGCATTTTCGGGCCGTTTGTTTCGCGTAAAACTCCGTAATTCGTAAATAACTTACTACCCAGTTACAACTACATCGTTTGTTTGGACCGTAATTCGTAAAAGACTTACGTAACTCAACTAACACTCACTTGCAACCCAGTTATCACTCACTTACAGCCCAATTATAATTAATTTTGTGGTCATACAAATTTGTAATATTTTTTATATTAATATAAATTTTTTTTAATATTTAACTTTTTTTTATTTATTTGCAGTATTAAAACTTTTAAAATCATCAAATATTTAATTTTGTGGTCAACTTTTTCACTTACGACTTATACATTACGACAACCAAACACCATAAAGTACAATACACTTTCCCACTTTACAATTTTATATTACCAACCAAACACCGTAAAATTTACATACATGTAACTCATTTACAATTGTAAAAGACTTTACCAATTACAACTACGAATTACGGCCAGTTACGACAACCAAACAGACCCGTCTCACACTCTAGAGACTAAAGTGACATTTACTTACACATTGCTTGCTAAATTTTCTACATGGTATCTTAGGGCGTGTTTGGTAGGTTGCAAAATGTTTGCAAAATGCAAAACATTTTGCAACTTTACCATGTACACTTGTTTGGCTTAGTTTGCAAAATGTAAAATGCAAAAACTTTTACAACTCTTCTTTTCCTACTTGTAGTTGCTACAGTTAAATTTGTGGTTATGTAAATCTCACTTTTACACTCATATTTTCTCACTTGTAGTTGCTACAGTTAATTTTGTGGTCATGTAACTCTAACTTGTAGTACACTTACAGTTCAAAACGGTTACTTGATAATCAATATATAATTAAATATTATTAATTATTTAATATTTTAATAGTGTTCAATTTCTTATTTAATTATTTAATTATTTTATATTTTAATCTTTAACTTTTTTATTGTTTTAATATTTAATATTTTACTATTTTAATTTAATATTTTAATTTAATATTTTATTATTTTATTAGTACTTATTCCATTTTTTATTATTTATTTAGAGTTAATATTTTATTAATATAACAGTATTATACTTTAATATAAAATTACTATATATTTAATTCTTTATTTTTTAATATAAAAAATTACTTTATTAATATCATAATATATTTTATTATTATATTAATATTTTATTATGCTAATATTGTAATAATAATTCAGTATAATACTACTATAATGATAATTTATTATTAAATTATAATTATATTTTACTTTATTAATTTTATATTTCTATAATATTAAAATTATATTATAATAAAATTTATATTATAATAATTTTCAAGTATTTTTAATATTATAATATTATAACTATATTTTATTATTGTTGTAACATTTTTTAATATTTATATTTTATTAGTATTCTTAAAATTTTATTAATGTTCTTTAGATTTTCTTAAAATTTTATATTATTTATTTAGTTAATATTTTAGTAACATTTTACTATTTATACTAATATTTTATTAATATTATTGTTATAAATAAAATATTAAGATTATTAATTTTTTATCTCAAATTTATTAATACAATTTAATTTGCAATAGTAGATTTAATTTAATAGTATTTATAATATTTAAATCACTGTTACAGTTAGTTTTGTGGTCAACTTTTCCACTTACACTTTTACATTACCAACCAAACACCGTAAAACACAATTACTTTACCATTTACACTTTCACTTTATCAACCAAACACTGTAAAACACAATATACTTTTCCATTTACACTTCACTTTATCAACCAAACACCGTAAAACACAATATATTTTCTCTGCTACAGTTCACTTTTTCCATTCTCATTTTACGACTTACGACTTGCGACGTTTTGCACCGAAACAAACAGGCCCTTAGTTGGTACCACTTTCACACTTTTCATTTAGTTGCTAATATATTTTCTCTGTCATTTTCCTAGTACTTAGAAAGAACAACACTCGCATTTTTTATTTTTGACGCTCCACTTTTATAATTGTCAAATACTTTTAACAAATTTTTTACATCAAAATTGCTTCTTTGGTATCAAAGTCATGCTCCCTGAAGAGAGAATGATTTACCAGAGATTTGAGATTCAAGACTTGAGTTATGGGCTTATAGTTTTTTTTTATTAAAAGACGTAAGAAAAGGGAGAAAGAAAGAAGTAAAAGGGAAAAAAAATAGAAAAGAAGTAATTGTTCAGGGGGATTCCTGTAATTAAATACATATTGGGGTACATAATAAAATTTTCCGCAGCCATTTAATGAACCACATTTTCACACTCGTCAATCCTAATCAAAAATCTGAAGTCTCCTCCCCGAGGAACACTCTTCTTCATCCTCTAATAATAACTTTCAACTTTTCACGGAACCCCTCGTTGATTCGCGGCTAAACTTAGCATCGGATTTTGGTCTAGAATGTAGAAAAGGATAGGCGCAGAGCCTTTGAGAACCTCCTATCTCCCTCTCTCTCTCCCTCTCTCTGTTGTCATGGCGATCGTTGTGGCGCTGGTGATGGTTCCTGTCGGCGTTCTGTTTCTTCTTTCGGGGTTGATCGTAAATCTCATTCAGGTTATGGGTTTTCACTGTGATCCGTGAAATTATATATCTGATTAATTTTTGGTTATTTGTATATTTTTGTGGGTTTGGGTTAATGATTATTTTTTTTCTTTTGCTGGAAGTTTGTCGGTTTTTTTTTGGGGATTAATGGGTATTCTGATTTTCTGAGAAATTGGGCCAGTGAAGGCTTTTATCGTAACTTTTTGAGCTGGGTTTTCATGAGAATTTACTGAAATTAGCTGGGACTATTGTTAATTTGAATGATTGAATGTTTCCTCTTATTTGTCATGCTAGTAATTTTCTATTTTGGTTATTGTCTTTTACAAAGTGTTTTATGCAATTTATCTGTCTATTACTTTTATGTTGAAAGTTTCAATTCCATGTATGATGTGAGGTTTGTCTCTGGCCCCTTCTCCGTGTTTTCAGATTAATACTTATTTCATTTTCACTTTCTTATGTTGATAATTTGATATATCAGTTCATATTTAGATCCAATAGTGCATGCTTTGTATAGGAGGAGCATTACTACACCGAGGTTTTTATATTCGTTCCAGGATCTCCATATGTGGTTTTGATTTATGTGATGACAGGTTGCCTGTAATTTTGGATATTTAGTTGTTGTGGATTAGGGTGTTCCGATTTCACAGTAATTTGTAAAATTTAATCTTTTCTTTAGTGGTTCAAATACTTAACAGGTTTTATTTTTGTATGGCTTGGTTTGTATTTAGTTTGGTAGTTCCTATTTGTTGTTTGATGTTTTTTTTTGTTTTCGTCTTCTACTTTTTGGATAAAAGTTGAATTAATACTTCTGAATTTCTTATAGTAGAGTTATTTGTATATTATTTCTGGGCACAACTTTTCCCCGCTTCAGTTAAAAGGATTTCATTTCTTCGGATAGGTATTTTATAGGTACATGAATTTTTTTTTTTTGCAGGCTACTTGTTTTGTTGTAATACGCCCTTTGTCAAAAAGCACATATAGGAAGATCAATAGAGTTGTGGCTGAATTGTTGTGGATTCAACTTATCTGGCTTGTTGATTGGTGGGCAGGTCTTAAGGTATTCCTCTACAAACATTCACAAAGTTTCATGATTTTGGTAATGCTCTGGCAAAAAATTCTTGCCCTGTTCTATCTTTGCAATGATTGACGATACCTAGAAATTTTTATATGCTATTACTATTATCTTACAAGTCAAGTGTGTTTTAGGAAACCACAATCATCATCGTTATTTAAGCTTCCCATGGAAATGATGCTGGCCATGAAATATAAATTGGTATCATCATCCTCTTTTGTTGAATTTAAACATAATAATTACAAAACTTTACTCTAAAAAAAATAACAAGACTTTGATAAAAGTGATTTGGACCACTCTATACAACAACAACAATAAAACCTTATCCCAATTTTTTGGGGTCGACTACATGAATCCTCCTTTTCCATTCATCTCTATTAAGGGTCATCTTTTCAGTAACGTGAAACATTAACATATCCTCTTAATTACTTCTAACCAAGTTTGTCTAGGCCTCTCTCTGGTCCTTATAAGATCTTACCATAGTTTCAAATATCGATCTATATCAATATATATCGACAATATCGTATCGGGTTTTAAGATACTTGATACAATATTAATTCTATAATATTAACCGATATGGCCAAAATTGCTGATACTGATGATATTCATACTAAAATCAATTGGTCGATACTGATACCGATACTGAGACCGAGATTTTAAACTATGGATCGTAGTTTGTTTTGGTCTCCCTCTAGTCCTCTTGAGATCATATTTCATTTTGAGAACTAAATCATTTTTATATATATATATATATTTTAAAGAAAAAGAGGACAAAACTTAACCTGCTTAACTAATGATGAATTATGTGCAAAAAGAGGTCATGAAAGAGTGGGGTTACATAGAGGGAAAATGTACACTTCAGATTATTAATAGTATACTGCACATGTCGATTTGGTATTGACAGCATCAAGCTCCCTTCTGCTTCATTGGAGTGGAAGATTAACCGATAGGCGTCTATAAGTTTCTGAGAGAGGGTACAAGCGTACAATCGATGATCATCGATGATTGCTAGGCCTTGTTTCTCAAGTACATGAATTGCCTTCCTTGTCAGACCAACCAGCAAAAATCCTCATAATTCACTCTCTGAAAAAGTGAGAGAGGTGGCAGAACCTACTGTGTTGCCTATTAGTCCACAATTCCTCAGAGTCGTCAAGCTAGGTGTGGGTAGAAATTGAGCTTTGAGTAGTGGAAGATATTTCAGCCGTCTTTTTATGTGTGCTGATGTAGCAAAGGGGAAATAAGGATTCTATGACCGGCTTGAGGAGGTAATCTGGAACTAGGAATTTGTTGAAGCAGGCTATGCATACTGAGATTTCACCTTGTGAGGGGCAGAAGAAGATCAAATCGTTGCAGAGATGGAGCTGGAGGAGAATTGGCTTTGAGGGAGTGGTGGAGAAAACTAATAAAGTACCTAATTTTTTTTTTTACACTACTGATCTGTCCAGTGATGTGACTCAAGTAGGGCTAGCATTTGAAAGGCTCATGCCAAAGGGATGGTTTAATCCATCTACAAATTTAGAGGCCAAGTGCTAAATTCCGCATCTACCTCAGTTTTTATTGAATTTTAGTAGCTGATCTCAATATAATTTGAAGAGGCGAGAAAATTAGATTCACAATACTATATCTATCAATCCAATTTCTTGCCAAAATCATGTAGTGAAGTGATTCTAATTTCTGCAAGCCGAAGCCTCCCTTTTTGCTTCACTCATGCTTCCTCCACTTTCTGCAACATTGTGCTCGAGAGAGGTATCACGAAATTATTATTATTATTATATATTATATATACTATTATATATATGTATATTATCTTTCTAGTTTAAAATTACACAAATACCATTCTAAAAAGCGTATGTATGCATATACATGCACACATGACCGCAACATGCACACACTCAGAGAACACAATTTTTTTTTTTTTTGGGGATTGATCATATGTTACTACCAATAGCCAATCTGAGTTCATCCTGGTGACTAGTTGCTGAGCCCCTATAGAATATTCCTGTGGCCGGTGAATTGGTCCTGAGAAATGTTCCTGTGGGCAAACCAAATTGCCTAAAAGACCAATTGTCATGTAATTTCTCTTCATAAATTAATAGTTATATATTGTTTTGCTTCTTTTGTATACCGTCATTCTTGGACTTCGCTAAATTTGGATTATACAAGAGAATCCTATAAATCTGTGGGAGAGTAGCAACACTTTGCTTTGGCAATGTATCTGATGTTGTCCTCTATTGTCCATTTTTATTTGATTTATTTCCATCACTTGAATTTGAATCAATTGCGTTTGAGTTGACAAATTTAGTTAAAGATGAGTTTTTGACGTTAGAAAGTCATGTAATGAAAACAAAGATATGATATGATACCATATCTTATGACGTCTTCTGGTGCGAGTATTAAAACATTATGGGTTGTTTCTTCCTATTGCAGGTTCGTGTATATGCAGATTCTGAAACTTTTAATTCTATGGGTATGCATTTGAAAATTTAAGTAGATCTATGTAGCACATGAAGAAGATATTGTTATTTAATTTAATTCAGAATATTCTGATGTTTTTGTGATCTTATTATTGAAAAATATTCCAGGGAAAGAGCATGCACTTGTCATCTGTAATCACAGAAGTGATATTGACTGGCTTGTAGGATGGATTTTAGCTCAGGTGCCTGCTTTTGTCTTCAGGAGTTATCAATATCCATGAGACAAATTTATTGAGAATATTCAGTCCCATCTTGCTTTTAATTTTTTCTAGCATTTTGCATGAGAGAAGAATTTACTCATCCCTCTTTGTACAGATTATTCAGCTTATTTATTCTTTATTTATTTGATGATTCTGTTTTCTTATCAGCGCTCAGGTTGTCTTGGTAGTGCATTAGCCGTCATGAAGAAATCATCCAAATATCTCCCAGTGAGTTCCCATTAAATATATTGCTGTTCTGTTTCTTCTTTGATGAAAAGATTTCATGCAACTAATCACTTTGGGAAATTAATTCAATTCTTGCCCCAAAAAAGGTTTTTACTCTGGTTATTCTTCATAGCACATGACTTAAAAGAAATTGAATATTATCTAATTTATTCTGAGGAAATTAATCTCTAACTAAACAAACTCTTTTTTTTAAGGGAACTTAAACTGCAAACTTGAAAAACTTAATCCATTTATTGCATACTTAAATATAATATAGTCTAATAACAACCAACCATTTAATATGTTAATTCTTTATGATGCTGAATGATCATCAACATCAATTTCTCATGTTGATGAATTAGCTCTTGTATAATTTTGATTTTCTTAGCCAACGTAATCATGAAGTTTGCCACAAAAAAACCCTCATGGATGTTGTTCTTGTTGGGAAAGGCTTTTTTTCTTTTCTTCATTTTTTTAAGAATAAATTATTCTATCTTAAAGGTTTGGTAGATTGTTAGCAAAGATTGAGTGTTCATTAGGACTTTTTTAGGAATGAGTGGCCATTAGGCTTCAGTGCAAGTGTTGTCCATTTTATTGGTCTAAAGTTAGGTTTGCTGCTGTCATTGTGCTTAAATACTAGATTGTTAAAACTGACGTTGCAGCTGGAATAAAGTAGTGGAACTTTAGTATTTTCTTTAATTTTCAAGAACCAGTTTTGATGAATCTGATTACGATTTACAAAATCATATACATAGACAAAAAAAGCTAATAAAGAACTCGTGTTTCCTTTCTTGTCCCGGGGCTTCTAGTTGCTGTCAAGTTCTGTTAAGACCTAAGGTATGATAGTTTGTAATAAGCACACAATTCTGAATCCATAGTAGACAAAATAGTGTTCTTTCACTTGAATGGTTCTGGATTTGATGGTAAAGCGGTAGATCGACAAAGGTGACATTAGGATTTGAATCTTTCAAGGGACACAATATAACACCTATATTCAAAAGACAAACAATAACAATAGTACTATATCCATGAATAATAAAAAAAATGATGTGCTATCACCTTTTCTTTTCTAATTTGAAGATAACAGTGGATACAGCTCCCAGAGATGCAAATGGCTTTCAAACATTTTGTTCACACAATGCACTCATGGCAACACCAGTAGAATGAAAATAGTGTGCTTTCACCTTTCTCAGTTATTAAAAATGGACTATTTGGAGCTCAATAGCATCTCAGAGAGGAAGTTTAATCCCTTTTCTTTTCTTAACCTGCTGCGAAGGCCTGGAAAGGGCTACAAAAGAGTTGCTAATTAGCCTTTCTAGGCCCCGATAAATAACACAAAATGCCAGATAGTAAATTGTGCATTTCTACGAAATGGACATAATAATTAGAAGTGCGTCTCTAGTTTTCACACAGAAACAACCGGCAAACCATTTATCCGAATTCTTTGGAAATGGTTTTGTGAATCTTGTTTCTTCAATCATTTTGATTAAGGGCCATTTACTCAGCCTTCATATATTTCTTTACAGCTTTATCATGTCCATCTAGATCTTTCCTGTGTCCTGCATCTCCAGCTACAATCCTACCCTTTGCACCTGTAGGTGTCTGTTGTACATGTCGATATCACCTCAAATAATGTCCCTCATATTATCCTCAATGAAGCTACCTCTAAACCTCATAAATGCACTCATTTCTTACTTTCTTGTTTTCTATCCCCTTATCCATCTCAATATTCTCGTTGCGATTACACATATCTGTTAGCTCCAGACCCAAGTTTCAAATCTTTTTTTGACTCTAAATCCTTTTTGCTCCCCAGGGTGAAAATAGGCTCTATGTAACTGTAGACCCGTCTATGACATGAATATTAAACGTGAGTGGAACAAAAGATATACTCTTCTGGGGTTACCGGCAGTTACGTCTATTATCCATTTGGAGTGTTCTCTATTCCTAGCAATTTTCTATCTCTGGCTTCAGAAACCTTCCCCGTGTGGATAGGCTTCTAATTGGATGCTTGATCTTCCAGCTTGGCCCTTATATTGTAATATGGGGCTGCCTGGTCTGATGCTGAGTGTGACAACGGAGGTGGGAGTTTTCTCCTTCTTGGACTTGGCCTGCAGTGTCGTTCCAGATGCTTTGAGTTGAGCTGCTAGAGGTAGTGCTGGACTGAGAGATTCCCATTTTAAGCATAGTCAGACGAACTTTTGTTTTGGCCTTTTCTTGTTTAATCTTTGAGGCTTGTCCATCTATCTTATGCTTCTATATGAAACCTATTCCCGTCATACCTATGGATATCTTGGCCATTTATTTCTCTCCTGCTCTCTTCATCCTTCACTACTAAAGCCGTTTTCTTGGGGAAAATTTTTCTTTGGCAAAGAAAGTGTTCTTAATTAATGAGAGAAGCTTGTTGCAAACTCGTTATGCCTTACCATAATAATGAACATCCAGGTTCTATTAAAAGCGAAAAAGTGAATGGTAAAGATTTGAACTAGATTACAAATAATGGTGCATTAGCATCCTCAACATGATTCTCTGAACATTTAGGAATGATCTGTAAGCTAAACTTGTGGCCAGCTCTACCATGCTACTTGTGACAAGCTCAAATGTGCAATCATTCTCAAGAAACTCATGATTGACTTTAGTTAGATACATTATTGTGCTTTTCTAACAGATAACCACCTCAGTTGAAGTAATGGCGTTTTTGTACCATGCTGGCTGCCTCTAATTCTCCTGAACTTTGCTAGGTTAGCAGGCTGGATAGGTCTCTTTGTGCAGATGCTTATCAAGTATTTTCACCTTCCTCCTCTCTGGGGACTTAAGACTTTTGTTAGGACAAATAGAAGTGTTTGTTCCCCAGGAATCTTTTTAGCAGGACATACTTCACTAATGCTACCTATAACTTTATTTAACTTGTTTTTGTAAGGCCACCTTTCTCTTAAGATTATATAAAATCTCATTATTACATCGTTTCAATTTAAGTAATTTCAGATTTTATTGAGTGGTGATATTCATAACAAGTTTAGTGTTTGTTTCTTGCTGATTGTACCACCACTCCTTCAAAACACATTCATATGATTAGATATCCATGCTTTTGTGTCACTTTCTTTAAGCTTTTGAAAGCAAAGTTAATTTCAAAATATTATCATTTTCACTTATTTGATGTGGGTTACTGTTTAGTCGAACTTCATTTCTCAGTTTTCTAAGGGTACAGATTTGATTGTGTAAGCAGGTAATTGGTTGGTCTATGTGGTTTAATGAATACCTCTTTCTCGAGAGAAGCTGGGCGAAGGACGAAAACACATTGAAGGTATGATCTGCTGAAGATATGTCTCTTAAACAACTGTTTATGTTTTTTATAAGTTGTACTTGATTGATCATGCAGTCAGGCATGCAACAACTGAATGACTACCCTCGGCCTTTTGGCTAGCTCTGTTTGTTGAAGGCACTCGGTTCACACCAGCAAAGCTTTTAGCAGCTCAAGAATTTGCAACTTCACAGGGCTTACCAGTTCCTAGAAATGTTTTGATTCCTCGTACTAAGGTGATTTTTTTTTAACCTCTAGTACCGTCAATGCCGGCCTTTCATGCTCTCCTCTTCTATAATCTCCTTTTAGTTTTATGGCTGATAAGAGTATACATGCCCTTTCGTTTAACTTGTCTTTCAATCTAAACCTTTTTCCTATCAAAATGCGGTTGATATGGGGCACAAGACGTAACAAGAAATTAAGCCAACATCAATCTTCAACCTTCTATGTTGGTCCAGGGTCCTGTTTAAATATTGATAAGAGGGACTTTTCCAATATCCTAGAAGGCTTTTCTTTTAAAAAAAAAAAATTATAAGAAGGCAGTTGCTAAGCAGGGACTTACATTATTGGTTGCTGGTTGTGCGAATACGCTCATACGACCAAGGAGCAATCTTCCAAATTTCTCTTATTCTAAGATTAGTCTTTCGTCTGGAAGAAAGGGAGGATACACACACCGCCCGTGTGCCCCTCCTGAAATTCCTCTGGACCCTAATTAATCATCTCTCTCTCTCTCTCTCTCTCTCTCTCTCTCTCTCTCTCGACCTAATTAACCATCTCTCACTCTCTCTCTCTCTCTCATGAACACTGAAAGTCCTCTTTGTGAACCCTATTTACTAGTCCTAATTTACGTAGAACGTTAACAAGTTACTCCAAGTCTCCATGTTCTTGTTAACTCAGTTATGTTGATTTCAATGTTTCTTACATGCTAAAGTCTAAAACATCTTGCATTATCCAAATATGTTCCACCAGATTGTTTATCACCTTACACCAAAATCATAATGTATCATCATATGATTAAAATGCTTGTCGAGTGTCAAATTTTGTTTTACCTTTTCTACTTATTCTGGAGTTTATGCTATCTATCACTGAAGGTGCTAGCTATATAATTTGGCTCAAAGAGATCTGGCTCTAGATAATGGAAACAAAATGTTGGTTATTTGAAAAACCCTAGCAGATAATTATGTTTCACCTTAACCATGTACCCATCACCACAATTTTACTATTTTTCATGGTTTGGCTAGTAACTATAATTTCCATACATTTTGGCATTCTGCTTGAGCCAACCAAACGAGCTGAGGATGCTGCATTCTAGTTGAGCTTTGTCCAACTAGCTGGTCTGATCATATGTTGGAACGAAGTTCATTGCTTTAGAGATTGAGGATTTATTTATGGAATGTAACCAGCATAATCAAGCACCTTTTCTCATTATTTTGTTGCTGAGGATATAACATGGTTTACAATATAAACCATATTCTTTTTTTTTCTTCCTTGCATGTGCTAATAAACATGAATGATGTTTTAGAAGTTTAAACAGGCTGTTGTAGTAGTTTAAAGTTGAAGATTTTAACCTATGGAACAAATAATTAAAAGTTCATACTTTTCGCGTTTATTCCAGTACTTTCGAAACTTATCTATATACCTAAGATACTAAAAATAAATTAAAAATGTACCCATTCATATAATATCCTTATGACATACCGTAAATATTAATATTTTGCCCTTGGTTTAAAAAATGAAAACTAATTGGGTATAAAATAAATTATAATGAAATAAGAAATAAATTTCAAAAATCATGTTCTTATTTTTTTATTTATGTAGTAATTTTTATTTACAATAAAAATATTTTTCCTATTTTAAAATTAATCTATTCACTTTATAAATTAATATTTATTGTTTGTACATTTCTTTTATATTCTTCATAATATAAATAATTGAGAAAAAAATATTAAAATTGTGATTATGTCTTAACAATTTAAAAAAAGTTGCTATAGTTATCCCAAAATATTTTTTTTAAAGAAATATACTGTCATCGATAGAAGTTTGCTATATGTATAAAAAATATGTCGTATGTAGAAGAGCTATACTATAAATAAAAAAGTTATAATTTAATAAATAAACCACGCTTTCCAAAGTTGTATTATATTTTTTAAGGCACATGATTGCAAATCTAGAGATCTCAATACGTACTACACCATGACATGTTTACAATATACAAGTAAATAAACTATACAAACAAATGGACTAAGTGATTACTCCAAGAAGTTACAAACAAATGGTTATAATATAATTTCAAACAAATGGTCCCTCCCAACATCTTTTCTCTTTTAGGATTAAGCTTCATTTAGTTAACTGCCACTTCATGCCCTGCATACTCATGAAAATCTTTATTCCTGAAAAAGAAAGATTACCCATAGGAGAAATCAATAAATTCAAAAAAATATAAAAAGAAGCTATACACAATAAAGAAAATTATATGTAGTGAAAAATAAATATTATACTCGCCTCAAGTATAATATAATTACTGAGATGTCGTTATACTTGTAACAAATAGCTATAATTACCAAAATTTGCTGTGCATGCAACAAGTTTGTTATAGTTAGTAAACAATTGCTATAGTTGTAATAAATATAGTATATATAGTGTAGATACTATAAATTTGATATATCTGCAGAAGTACATTATAACTAAATTTTGCTATAGTTTTGACAAATATATTATAATTATAAAAAAGTTTGCTATATTGTAATAAATATACTATTGTTACAAAAATATTTCTATATTTTAAATAAATATGCTATATTGACTAAATATTTCCTATATTTGTAGCACACATTCTATAATTGGTAAATGTTGTTTACTTGTAACGTATATGTTGTAGTTACCAATACTTTTCTATAATTTTAAAGAATATGCTACAATCACTAAAGTTCTGCCGTGTATAAAATAATATATTATGTTGATCATGTATTAAGACTACATCAAAAAAGATTTCATAGTATATTCAATTCTACATCTAAATAATAAAATGATTTAAATTGTAAAAATAAATTCAACCAGCGAATCACATTTACTTCTAAAATTTGACCAAATTGTAAATAAAAGTATATTAGCAGATCACCCTATAGTTACTGAAAACTAGCTATAGCTGGTTAATATATGCTATGCAAAATTTCAATTTCCGACGAAAATGAAAACCCAAATTCTAATTCTAGCAAATTTCCTTCTGCAAAAAAAAAAAAAATCTAGTTTCTACATAAAAAGCTCCAATTCACTTATTGTTAAGATTTCATAGTACAATTCCACTCAGAGATTAATTAAGATAAAAGTTTTATTTGAATTAACCTAAAGATCATACTGATCTATTTAGTTACTGAAATTCCCCTAACTCAAAGTCCTTGAAATTTCTTTCTTGCTACCTGTCGTCATCCTCATGGCAGGATCCACTACCTATGCTTGTGATCCCCTCACTTTCCTGTGCTCGTGTCCATGTCGGCAAATTAAAAAACATATTCTTTTGATAAGAAAATTTGAAAAAGGAAATAAAATAGATGGACAAGTCAAAACTCAAAATACTATACTATCACTATAAAATTTCAGAGTAGTAGAAAATGAGAGAAAATGAATACAAAATACAATAGTAACTCTACAGTATTGGTCGAGATTGGATTCAATATTGTCGATATGGCCGATATTGACAGCGGATATTGTAGATATTGGCGCAAAAAATCATTGGATAATGTTGATATCATTACCATGATTTTAACCATGTTAAAAACCTTAGCATCCAAATTTGCCAACCATGCTTGCGACCTGGCACGTCGTCGACGCACTCGCTACCCCGCCGCCCTCATAAGATCAACCATCTACTATTGGTTTGTTTGAGATATTAGGGGAAGAGTTAATTAATGGAGAGGCATTTTGGGTTTTTTTTAAAAAACCATATAAAACAAGCTCATATGTATTGGGTGAAAGGCTCATGTTTTAAAAAATAATAGAGGGTGGAGTTTTTGGGTATATATGTAGATTAAAAAAACTATTGGAATAAAGCAGGGAAAAACTGGGTTTTAATTAATTTTTTCCTTAACCTATACATATTGCCAGTTTATAAGGAGTCGTCGTACCTTTCAGTTTCCGTATACTGTATTTCTTTTTGTAACTATATATAGATCAAGCAAACAACAAATTTACTACAATTTTGTATTTGAATGTGGTTTCGGAATTGTACATCTGAATGAGTTTAATGTGATTCCAATTTGCAATTGTATTTATGACATTTCTATTCATTTTTCCACAGGGTTTTGTTTCAGCTGTAAACAATATGCGTTCATTTGTTCCTGCTATATATGACTGCACAATATGTGTTCCCAAAGATAATCCCTCTCCTACAATGCTTAGGATTTTGAAAGGGCAATCTTCAGTGGTAAGTGTAACTGCATAGCAAATATGTTGTTTCCTTGGTCTTTTATTCACTCTTTTCATGAGTTCCTTTTCAGATTTTGAATTGTCGTGGTGTGTGATTTTGTTCTCTTTCTTTTTTCTTTTTATTTGTGAAGTTTTTAATGTATCATTGTTTGAAGGAAGAGTTTAGTTTATCGTTTCCTTTATGCTCCTTCACTCTTCGATATATATTATTGACTGTGGAAACACTAGAATTTTCTGCTCAACCTATTAACCGTGGTACCAGAACAAGATGTGGTGACTGCCAGCACAATACATCCTAATAGATTAGGGAATTAATAACTTGGACACACAATTATGTGATTGCATAAATATTGTGAAGAACGATAAACATTAACTTGTCATACATTTGTATTATTCTTGATTATCCAGTAACTTACTATAGACCTTTATTGAAAAATATAGTTTAAATGAGATGAAATCAGAGGGGTCAAAATTTGTAGATCCCAGGTTGTCAGGGACTACTATGAAATAGAATTTGTGAGAGACTAATACAGAATATGATATTTGTGGAGGACTGATAAAAAAACCCCAAAGAAGAAATCATGCGAATTGTACATCTTGGTGAATTAGGGATTACCTGAGTTGCTATCAACGGGAAAAATCACACAGAAATCAACTAGTGATCAATATAGGTGTATCTATGAGGGGTGTTTGGGGTTGGTTTGTGTTGCTAGCTTGTATGAGGATGAAGAATAATGGCAAACAGATAACGGAAAAAATCACAAAGAAATGAACAAAGTGATCAATACAGATGTATGTTCTGAGGGGTGTGTGGGTTCGTTGGGTGTTGCTAGCTAGTAAGAGGATGAAAAATAATGGCAAACAGATAATCTGCAAAAAATTGATTATCAGTAATTTCAAAAGCTATGGAATGCAACATTACCTTTTTCATCGATCATCATGGTGAGTCAATCCTAGAAATGGTTCATAGCAAGATTGTTATGTTCACATCAACACCTTGCCACAATCTTCTACTATAAACATCAACCTAACTGATTATAAGGGAAAACAGGGGACAAATTTTGTTAGCTTGCATCTTTTGCAGCTTGAGTTCCAATTGTCTTCTAAAACTATTGTTTTGTTAGGTACATGTGCTTGTTAAACGTCATTTGATGAATGGCTTGACCCAGACAGATGATGGAGTGTCACAATGGTGTAAAGACACATTTGTGGCAAAGGTACTTGACTGTTTCATAGTTCGCATATAGAATTGAGAAATTATGGAACTTGTAGAATATAAACTTGATATGCATGATAGTATCTTAGTTTCTTTATATCTGATCTAATTTGAACTTTATATATTTGCTACTTTTGGTTTGTATGTTGACAGGACACTTTACTCGATAAGCATTTAGTGGAAGGCACTTTTGGTGAAGAGTTATATAAGCCAATTGGTCGGCCCATTAAATCATTACTGGTAAGATAGTATCCATCATGATCATAATTAAACACTTTTCATAGTTCAAACTAGAAGTTATTCAACATTGGTATCCATAATTCAAACTGTAAATTACTTGGTTAACGTTCTCTTATATTAGTCATTCTGCTGGACCATATGCCAGATAGACGGACCACAGAGGGAAATACTTTCTTGATAATTTATATCATCATAGTGCAATACAGTTACTTTTTATTTTGATGGTGCAGTACTGTTTCATGTGCATATAGTTTCTTTTTCATATATATTAATAGCTTTGTATGCCTTGTAAAGAATTATTTGTCACATTCATATTTCAGAGACATTCCTTCTTAAGGACCAGAAATTATTTATTTGGATTCTCCTTAGGATTTACATTGCCTGTTACTGTATTTATACTGAGAAGACCTTAACCAATCTGGAACCTCTGAAGAAAATAATATAAAAAGTTCCATATATTTCCAGAGATTTGTATGCTCTTCAGTACATTAATCCTTACATAACTCTATTAACATCCTCAAATTTGTAAAATATCAAAACATCCTTCTCTTGCAAGCCCTTCTTCTTCGCAATGTCTCTTATAACATGTAAATTTTACTGCTCTTCCAGTGGAAACTGTAATGTGCAGACCTGATTTTTCTCGTTAATTTTTTTTGCATCAACTCCTGCTTTTCTTTCGACTGTGCTGGCAGATATTTGCTCACATTGTTATGGTTGATCCAAGATAATTCTTGTTGATGTCAATAGCCAGGTTACCTTTTTCAAACTTCTTCTTGATTCAACATTATGGTAGGATCATGGTCAGTGATTGTGTCGGCAGTGTACTTTGACATATCAGGTTGTTATGTGAAAAACTGGGAACTGCTGGTCTTGTGACTGCGTGGATATGGATACAACATGACTACAGTGTGCCGTGCCTATGGTGATGACAGGTACAGAGAAAACAGGTAAATTGAGGTGGGGCTAAAGGTCAGGGACTCGGGGTTGGGGGGGGGGGTGGGGGGTGGGTTAGGGTTTGTGGTGGAGATTTTGTGAAATTGGGGAAAAATAATAGAATTGGGAATTGGATATGATCACGGATCACAAGTCGGATCTTGGCTTCACTGCTTGTTCGATTCAATATATGAGATTAGACCAAACAACACAAGTTTCTACAAGGGAACCAAATTTTAATTCAAATCATCAATGACTTTAAAATTCAGTACATGACTATGTATAACTTATAATACGTGCAATTACCGATAAAATCAGATCTATCCAAATCAAATTCAAATATCTCCTAAATCTTGATTAAATCTACTAAATCTAAATTCAAATTAAATACTAAATCCTGCTAACTTTGGACCGTTCGATTCTCCATCATTTTCCCTGACTTGAAAACATTCATCCTCGATAAATGTAGTGGAGGTGCAAAATAAGCACAACGAGGTTGAACCACATCACACATTCTCAATCAGGTCAAGGTGATGGTCAAGAAATCATCACTGATGGATCATGCCTGAACCAAGATGATGGAGGTGAAATTGGCTTTGTGACAAATCGTCTGTGAAAGATGATAGGTCGAGCCAATTACAGGTAGCATGCATATGCGAATCATGATGAACACTGAATAGACTATAATTCACACCATGAGTAGATTAATCTCTTGTGATCCTTTCTCATGTAAAAAGATCTATAATGTGTCGTAAACGTCAAACAATCTCAAGGATAATAAGGCTCTCATAGCTGTTAAAGATAACACTAGTTTCCTGGTAGGTTCTGTTGGAAGACCTAAAAGAGTTAATAAGATGCTCTCACTTTTGGCTCTAGTTTTGCCTTATCAACAACTTTTGAATTTGACTCATTAACAATGTCTGGCTCAACGAGGACTGAAGGCTCTGGATCTGAATCAATTTTTGCAGTATAGCTTGCTAAGAGCTCCCCCACGCCAGCTAGGATCTTCTTACATTCAATGACTTGATCACTAAATTGTGGCTTCTCGAGCTCAAGCTCATGCTCAACATTAGGTTCTTTGCAATTTGCCTCAGATGCATGAAGTAGGTGTGGAGGATACATAGTACAAAGATGATATTGTAAGACAAACCAATGCTGATCGTCGATATGACTGTCTTTTCACCATCAATAAGCCCGTCCAATCAACTTCATTTAAGTATAGTGATACTTCTGCTCAGATGTCAAAACAAAATAACTGAAGAAAACTTCAAGATTTCGTTCCCACTTCTCATACCCATAATGATCATTAGAACTCTAAAAATATGAGTCGCATACATATCCTATTCAACTTCCCTTTCATCACCATCAGTATGTATATATCTACCATAAAAGTAAAATTCATGAAGAAAATTCAGTGTATAAAGATCAGAAGTTATCTAAGAATCCAACGGCTCAGACTAGGCTCAAGCAGATTGAAAATGGGGTCTGAAACGCTAATCTTCTTCTATAGAAACTGTATTGGCACTAAACACGAGCTTGTGGAGGTCAAATCTGCTGAGCTGTGAAATCTTTCAACAAGGCACGGGACTCAGTCACGCATCTAACGTTCAGACGAAACTCAAATTGAAATCTGTACGGGCTTGAAACAACTTCTGGACTGCGACTGTGCCGAGATTAGAATAATACGGCTCAGATTGAGCTGCTGTGAACAGTATGACTCAGATGAGCCGTAACTCGAGCCGCTGGGATCGGCTCGACTCCAGGCGGTTGGTTCGACGCTAAGATTGGCTCGGGGTCGGCTCGCTCGATGACATCACACTCGAGCTGATGACGTCAGAGATTAGTCGATGACATCATCAAATTGAGCCGGCTAAGGGATCGGTTCTGGACAGCATGTTGGGTTCGGGTTGCGTATTTGGATCCGACCTAAATTGCTAATGGGTTTCAACTTAAACCCGAGTTGGTTCGGGTGGGTTAAGTTGAGGCGGGTTTGATCTTTTGAACCCACAACCCACTTAGACTTTCTCCTCTCTCTCGATCAACGACAGCTAGGTTTGAAAAACCTTGGCGGCGGTGGTGGTGATCACGATGGTCGTGCAGACAGTGGTCATTGGTGGTGTCGGCATGTCGGCGTGGTGTCGACAACGACGACGAGGGGAGCTGGCGAAAAAGGTGATGGCGGCAAAGGCCGTTGACGGCGGGAGGTCCTCCGGTGAGATTGCGGGGCTTGACGGAAGTCTGACGAAGGCGGAGAAGTGGACGACTGGTCGGCGATGATGCTTGAAGGCTGTCGAGGACGTGGTGATGACGGTGGAACTCCGACGAGGTTCATTAACTAGGAGGGGTGTGGCGAGGTCATGGCTTGCTTGGGGGGGGGGAGATCTCGACGACGAGGTCGCCGCTGTGTTGATCTATCACTAGGCTGTCGGCGAGGATGCAATCTCGTTATTGATGAGATTTGGTGGATCTGAGGGAGGAAGATGGAGTTGGGTGTTGGCGGCAACGGAAGTTGGGGCGGCGGAGACCGGTAACGACGGAGATGGTTGCAGGAGGCGGCGGGGTGATGAAGGTCCAGCGAAGGCAGGAGTAGGGTGACGATGATCGACGGGGATGGTGGAGGAGATAAATAATTGATTTTTTTTGTGCTTTTCTTTATTTCTTTCTTTTTCTTTTCTTTATTTCTTTTCTTTTTTTCTTTTTTATTTCTTATATTTTCTTTTTTTTATTTCAGGAGCTTCGGCTCTGATACCAAATTGATGTGAGACGGAGGGGAGATTAGGGTTTGTGGCGGAAAATTTGTAGATTTAGGGAAGAACAATGGAATTGGGAATTGAATATGATCACGGATCGTAACCCGGATCTTGACTTCACCACTGATTTGATTTAGTTAATGAGATTAAAACAAACAACACAAGTTTTCACAAGGGAATCAAATTTTAATTCAAATCATCATTGACTTCAAAATTCAGTACATGGTTATATATAGCCTACAATACGTGCAATTACCCATAAAATCAAATCTACCCAAATCAAATTCAAATAACTCTTAAATCTTGATCAGATCTATTAAATCTAAATTCAAATAAAATCATAAATCCTGCTAAATCTGTACCGTTCGATCCCCGTCACAACTACTCATAGATTAGTCTACATTCTTCGCCAACCTTGCAATATCCCAGCCGTGATACTTAGTTGCTGCATTGACCTGTCCAATCATTTCCATCTTTGCTATGAATTCTCTAATCCTAGCCTCTATTCAGTTTCTTGATGGCCTGCTTTGTGCTCCAAACCACTTAAGCTGTCATTATGGAAGCCATTAGTGGCGTCCAGAAGATCCAGTAAGGGTATATACTATAATCTCATATTTCTTCGCTTCTCTGTTCTCTGTTCTTTGTGCAGTTAGGCTTTGTAGAGGGAGGGAGGGGAAAAGGATGTAAATTGGCAGTTGCTACTTTGCAAAATAAATAATCATCGATTTCTCCCTTCTAATCCGTTTAAAAAGGCATTGTCATGTGCAGCAAAAGATTTATGGGTATGTATGTCCATGGGATCCCCAAAGTTAAGGGGGCATTAAGATGATTAAAAACATAAAGAAGGGGCAAATAATGAAGAAAAGTTAGGAGCTGTAAAGAGAATAATTCGAAACAAAACAGTGATATGGATGTATCTTTCCATAAAAGAGCGAAGAAAAAAAAAAAAAGAAAAAAAAGAAAAAAAAAAGTAACTGGAACATGTTGGTAAAACCATTTGTCTGCAGGGAAGAACACTATTTCACCGTAACCAGTATCCTGGAATGATTGTTATGCTCTTAAAACCATTCTTGACACTCTTACTTCCTGTGCTCTTAAATTTCCTCCTCTGTTATTTAATTGCTCTGTTTTTCGGATGCAACAGGTCGTCATATTTTGGGCATCTCTCTTGTCATGCGTCGCTTACAGATTCTTCAGGTGGACTTCACTCTTGTCGACCTGGAAAGGAGTTGGCTTCGCAGCCCTGGGGTTGTTACTCGTCACCACACTTATGAACATGTTCGTTCTCTATTCCCAAGCCGAGCGTTCATCAACTGCAAAAGCTGCACGGACAAGGACAAAGAGTGCTTAGTACACAAAACCATTAGATTCTTTATTACGAAGAGGAAATCCACAAACCAAAATTGAAAACTAGAGGTATTCCTCAAATTGATGTTTGCCGAAGATGCAGCCATTGTTCATCTACATGATACAGATCAGCGTGTAATTGGGTAGGAAATAGTAGAAAGTGTGTTGAGTCTTTGTTTGTATTTTTGGTATTTTTGATGTGTGGGGATAAGCTATTTGTAACAGATCACTGTTGGCATGCATATAATTTCATTACGGTTTGGTTGATTGCTAGAGAATTGCAAATCTTTCAAACAGTGTTCAGTGAGGGGGGACGGAAAGTGAATGAATTGTTTCTTCTATGTGTGTACAAGAACTTTTGTGGCTTTGAATAATTTCTTAGCACACTTCTTTCTTGGAGTAAAGTGAGAAATCAATGACGAAATTAACAAGATAATCGTCTAAGACATGTTTGACTCTATGTTTAAAACAGTATTCTCTCCAGTATAATAAAAAGAAAAAAGAGACTTTTCGCTACACCTCTTTATGTTGAACCGTAATTAAGAAAAAACTTAGCTTCATAATTTTGTTTGCTTCAGCCACCTTTTTTAAAGAAAGAAAGTGTGCCCACATGGCAAGCGCTGAAGCGCTCATCAATGGCGAAAGACGAAAATGTCCCTAAGTAATCGTTTAAAAAAAAGGGAACGCTTCGAAACTGCCCTATTTCTGAGGACTGCGACTATGATCGCAGTTCTCACAAAATGATCACAGTATAGAGGACTGCGACTATGATCGCAGTCCTCACAAAATGATCGCAGCCCTATTTCTGAAGATTGCGATCATAATCGTAGTCCTCATAAAATGCACTATTTATGAGGACTGCGACCATAATCACAGTCCTCATAAAAAAATTATGTTTCTGAGTCTTTATATGATTGCGACCATGATCGCAGTCCTCTTTATTAAGACTGCGACCATGATCGCAGTATTCACAAAAATGTCTTATATTTGAGTCTTTATGAGGACAACGATCATGAGCGCAATTCTAAAAGAGGTCTGCGATCGACCATGGGCGCAGTCTTCACAAAATGTCCTATTTTTGAGATTTTGCGAAGATTGCGATCATGATCGCGACCCCTCACAAAATGACCTATTTCTCAGTCAGTTTTTTGAGGAACTCATCGCGACCTTGAATAAAATGAGATCAGCAAAAAGGTCGATCCCAAAAAAACTCTCCGCCCCCTTCCAACTCCTACGATGACCTGGCCGCACAGGTCAACCCGCGAATTACTCTGCGTTGGGGTCAAAGTTGAGGGGTGAGCAACGTCAGGTGCAATGGTGAAGGGTAAAATATGAAAAGAAAATATATAAACAAGTGGTGGTTGGAAGGAATCGGTTTTTGCTGGCGTGAATGAGGCTGTAGCGAATCAAATCATGACGTTGAGTTTTTTTTCCTAATTATGAACCAAAATAGGTGGCATAGCAAAATATTCCAAGAAAAAAATAATTTAATATATTGACTCACTAATGTTATTAAATTTTTTTTTTAGAAGCTTCATCTACCCCCTGTGTAGAGGTAGAGAGAAGACGGTACATAATTACATGGAGTACATGGAGTGGTTCCCATATTTAAATAACATAAAAATATGTACATGGAGTAGGAATAGGAAAACTACATTACAGCAGGAAAAAAAATCCCCTGACTAATACTAATATTACATAAGTAATCTTCGCTATCATCTTCAAGCTTGAGCATAAATACCAATCATGTCAACTTGCTACAAAGAGGAGTAAAATTTTGTAGACAAACTTTAGTAAAGATATCATTGAGCTAATAACTAAACATAAAGAACAAAGCAATGTTGCATCATACTATAATTAAGTGAGAGTCAACTTTAATATACTTTGTCCTCTGATAAACAACAAGAAAATAGGCAAGTACATGCCGCTTGATTTTCACAACGCATCATCATGTGTTTGTCAGCAAAAAGACCCATCTCATAAAGAAAAGATTAAATTCACATCTTATGATAAGTAGTATTGAGCATAACAATAACACTTGCTTTTTATTTTGTCACGTCGCTAGATTACCGTGCAATAACTCTTAATAGAGCACTGATCAAGAGGATATCCAATTCAATCAGCATCAAAATAACTCACAATATTCAAATGAGATTGGAGTCAATAGATCAACCCTTTACTAGGAGCACCCTTGTGATATCGCAAGGCAAGAGAGTTGATAGTCCAATAAAGCTGATATGTAGTTTGCATATACTGACTTAGCACACTAAAAAAATGTAACATTAAAGTTACTCATAATCAAGTAAATCAATTTACCAATCAATACCTGATATTGACAAGAGGTTCCCTCAATACTAATCAAAATAAATATTAAGATCCATGAGTATCACACTCTTTAGGTTCAAACATACCCATTTCTTCTAGTAAATCAGGAAGATACTTTCGCTGAGACGAAGAAGACCTTTCTTTGACCTAACCACCAATATTACTATCAAAAGAAAATATCTCTTAGACCGAACTTATCAGATGAACATAAGAACTTAAATAAGTTCTTCAAGTAAAGAATACATTAATCATTGCTAGTGATGAACAATGCCATCAACATAGGCGGCAATAATAATGGTGCCAAAAGCAGAATGATGCATAAAGATGGTGTACTCAGAAGAGATTAGAAGAGCTTTGCTTCAATCCATATTATCAAACCATGCATGTGCAAACTGCTTCACTCTATAGATATCCTTTTAAGTTTGCAGAGCTTATTTGGCTCCTTCAGACCTCATAGTCAATGCCTAAAGCATGTACATCTCTTGGAGATCACTGTGCAAGAAAATATTTTTAGTATCCAACTGATATAATGATCACTGCCAAACTAGTAACAAAGTCTACTAATAAAAGAAGCTAAACAGGACACAAATGGTGCACTTGGGGTCAAGTCTCAAAATATCAACACTTGACGGGCGTGTTCGGTTGCAAGGAAGTGGGCTGAAGTAAGGAAATGGGGAAGTATAATTGCTCACTTTCCTATCTATCCAAACACCGGAAAAGAAAAATGAGAAAACCCTTTTCTTTTTCTCTTTTCCCTTTTACACAATCACTTCCTCACTTTCAGGGTGCTATAGTTAATTTCGTCATGTAAATCTCATTTGTAATAAGTTGTAACTCAAAACAGTTAATTTTGTGATCATATAAATCTCACTTGCATTCTAATTACAATCTAATTTTTATTTCTTTAATTAATTTTTATTTTAATATTATTTTACGGTCAACTTTTCCGCTTTCACTTTCACATTACCATCCAAATACCGGAAAAGACATAACATTTTTCAAATCACACTTCCCAACAACATCCAAACACTAGAAAACTCACTGATCAATTCTCAAGTTCCAAACGGAACTATTATGAACTTCCTCACTTCCACCCTAACCAAACAGCCCGAAGAAGAAAATAAAGGATGTAAGAAAAGAAGAAGCCAAACAGAATGAAAATGGTGCACTTAGGGAGTCAAGTCTCAAAATAATCAACACTTGAAGAAGAAAACAAAGGAAGTAAGAAAAGGAACGAAAGAAAAGGGAGAAAGAAGAAAGGATGATAAGAGAAAGAAGGAGAGGAAAAGAAGGAGAGGAAACCCTTATTGGTATTATGGGTACTTCACATTCATTGGAGAAGACTTTACAACAAGATGAAGGAGATTCTAGAAAAATTTAGCAGCAAAAAAAGTGCATAAGATATCACAGGCTCAGTCTGTCGACATCAGCAATGGCCGTCGACAGTTAAGCCAGTGCGGTCGACCAAGAGCTAATAGAGACTGAGGATGACTCAGTTTGTCGACATCTATGTAGTTGCCGATAGCTGAGCACTGTTGTCGAAAGCAGTCGATAGGAGATCGACCGTGACTTGAACAGAGACCAAGGCGTGTCTTAATCTGTCAACAACTGACACACAACTGTCGACAACTACGAAAAATTTTAGAATTCAAACTGTTTTCAGATTCTGATTTTGAAAAGATTTTTGAATCTTTTCTTTCAGAGGCGATTGATTGGTCGACTAAGATGGTTTTGCTGAAAATTAGAAAGGTCTAGATTTACTCTAAATGTTTATAAAATCTCTAGGGTTGTGAGTTTTATGTATTGTGCTCAAGATAGAGATTTTCAGCTTATATTTAGTTTGAGATATCCCAGAGAGAGATCCTTATAAACTCTTATATTGCTTCTCAGGTTAATAAGATTTTCTCTCCTTCCCTCAAATCTTGTATTTTTTTGATTTATGTTCTTCCTCTTATAGTGATCAAGATATATTACTTGCTATAGTAGATCGCTCGGGGCTTCTGTGACAACTCTTATTGTTTGGTGGTATCTATCACAACAATTGGTATCAGAGTGATGACTAGCAAGACGACCATAATAAAGTTTGAGGTGGAGAAATTTGACGGGAAGAATAACTTCATGTTGTGAAAAATGTGGGTAACGGCGTTGCTCGTGAAGGAGGGCACTCACAAGACTCTACTTGGTGCTGAGAAGAAACCATCCAAGATGGAGGACGATGAGTGGATAAATCTCGATGTTCAAGCCAATGCCACTATTATACTATTCTTATCAGATGAAGTTCTTTGCAATGTAATGAACGAGAAAACAACCACATGTTTATGGTGTAAGCTGGAGAGTCTCTACATGACAAAGAGTTTATCCAAAAACTCTTTGAAGAAGCAATTGTTCAGTCTTTGGATGAAGAAAGGAACACCGATTTTGCAGCATCTCAATGCGTTCAATCGAATTTTGAGCGACCTGTTGGCACTGGAGGTGAAACTAGAAAAGGAAGATAAAGCTCCTTTATTATTGTTTTCTCTTCCTCCAAGTTATGATCACTTGGTGACCACCATCATGTATGGAAAGACGACCTTACAATTGAAAGATGTCAGGCAGATGATTCAGAATAATAAGCTAATGAAAAAGACTGATTTCACAGAGGAGGCCTCAGGATTGCCAGTCAAGAAGCAGAGGGGGAGATCACAGAGTAGAGGACCCAATTAGGATACTAAAGCTTCTAATAAAATTTTTGATTGCTATTACTGCAAACAACTAGGGCACAAGAAGAAGAATTGCTCCAAGTACAAGGAGATGCTAAAGAAGAAGGGTGGTCCAGGAGCTGATTGGGCTATTACCAGTGGGAAATAAATGAATCAAGCCGGCATATCCGAGGAAGCAGTTGAAGAACCATGTGATGTTCTGTTGGTGAATCCAGGCAGAGGTAAAGGAAGGTTCTTGGATGTTTGATTTCTTGACTCGGGATACACATACCACATATGCCCAAGAAAGGTGTGTTTCAGCACATATGAGCCTTTTGAAGGAGGCATAGTTCTGATGGTTAACGATGCTGCATGCCAGACAATTAGAATAGGCATTATCCACATGAAAATGTTTTATGGATGGGTGCAAACACTTAAGAACATGAGACACGTTTCATACCTGAGGAAAAATCTTCTCTCGTTGGGAGCCTTAGAAACTCAGGGATACAAGCTCACAGGTAAGGATGGAGCTCTAAAGGTCACTAACGGTTCCATGACGGTCCTCAAAGCATAGCGTACGACAAACTCATACAAGGTGATCGGAACATTGGTGATTGGTGATGCTTTCGAAGAAACAGAGATGGAGAATACTACAAGACTTTGGCGTATGCGTTTTGGACACATGAGTGAGCGAGATCTTCAAGCCCCACACAACAAAGAAGTTCTACTAGGTATTAAACACTACAAACTCAATCTATATAAGTTTTGCATTATGGGTAGATAGTCAAGAGAAGCTTTTACCACTCAGTGCACAAAACTAAGGGCTTGTTACATCTTGCACACATGGATATGTGGGAACTTCGCCAGTTGTATCCATTGAGGGTGCATGTTATTATGTTATTTTTATAGATGATTTCTCTCGCAAAGTATAGATGTACTTCTTGAAGCAGAAATCATAAGTGTTTCAAAAGTTAAAGGAGTGAAAAACTAAGGTGAAAAATCATAAAGGGCGAAATGTGAAATTCTTGAGGTCAGATAATGGGGATGAGTATACATTCTCGAAACTCAAAGAGTACTTAGTTAATGAAGGTATTGAATACCAACTAACTATACTAGAGCGGGCAGAACAAAATGGAGTAGCAAAGCGCATGAATCGGATATTTACAGAGCGTGCTCGTAGTATGAAGTTACATGCTGACATGTTAGAAGTTTTTTGGGAGAGGCAGTGAGCCATGCGAGATGTTTATTGAATAAGTCACCATATGCAGTCGCTAATCTTCAGATCTCAGAAGAGATATGGAAAGGAGAGTCAGTGGACTATTCAACCTTATAGATATTCAACTACCTGACATACAATTTGGTTGATAGTTAAAAGGGGAACAAGCTGGAGTTCAAGTTAAAGAGGTGTTACTTCATCGATTTCACCAAGGGAACCAAAACATACATGCTTTGGGATCCAAAGAAGAAGAAGGTTTTTGTTAGCAGAGATGCGATCTTTGATGAAAAATCAATGTTGCAAAAAAGTCAAAGACATAGGACAAGACGCGAGGTGAAACTTCAGACAATTCAACAGATTCTCAGGCTAAGGAGTTTGAGTTTTCAAATTACCCTAATAAGCCTGTCGGTCAGATGAAGACTCCTCAAATTCAGATGAGAGACAGACAGTAAGCTACTCAAGAGAAACAAATGCAACCTAGACTATTGACATAATCAAACAGAGTTTCAGTACCACCAATCAAATATGACTGGGATGAGGACCAAGTCTCTTTTGTATTAGTAATGGAACCTGGAGATCCTAATAGTTACAAGGATGTAATCGAGATGGATGATAGTGACAATTGGTCATAGCCATGAAACAGGAGACAGAGTCTTTGAAGAAAAATCAAACATGTGATTTGGTGAGTCTAGTAAAGAGTTTTAAAGCAATAGGTTGCAGGTGAGTCTTTGAAATGAGAGCAATGAGCAATATAAGAAAAAAACTCAGAATAACAACAACCACAAGAATAAATGAGTTCAAGAAAATTTTATTGAATTTCTTTCAGAATTATGTCTGAATTCTAATTTTTAGTTTGTGACCTTTTTCTACTTCTGTTCTTTGAACAATTGGAAGATACGAATCAATTTTGATTCAACTGTATGTGATTTTACAAAGTACTGCGCAGAACACGTGAAAGAGTATTGTATTTAGGAGACTAGCGCTCATTATCCCGTATGCACCATAGCAGGGGACATAATTATCTTAAGGAGATTCACTTTACACGTATCTCATTTTAAAATTTGATTTTATTCTATTACTCTGTCTGTTTATACTAACACTCAGTGGTGGCAGAAATTATTGAATTCTAATATATTCTCCGTTCTCTGTCTATTTGAACTAACGTTCTTGTTATAGAGATTATGCTGAATAAAGTATTCATGCTAGAATATTTATTTTAATAAGTATTATTGCTAGATAAATAATCATTTAATTATTTATCTTGCTGATTTATTACTAATACGAGACTATCTAAATACCAGCCCGATTGGTGTCTAAGAAAGGAATTTGAAGGGTGGTTCTGTAATTAAAGAACGTTTAATTGAATGAAAAACCCCCACCTTATTTTCACCGACATGGCTGATTTGGACCGATTGATCTTGATTTTGAATTGGACGATCAAAGATTAACAATAAACCTTTCGATTGTAACAGGTGCAACCCTTCCGAACAGATACATCTGTTCGGTTGGAACGGACGCAACCGTTCCGAATAGACACATCCGTTCGCCGAATAGACATATTCATTCGGTTATAACAGGTTGTCCCCGAACAAACACATTCATTCAGTCGGAACAGGCGCAACCGTTCCAAATAGACACATCCGTTCCTATACCATTTGACCGGAAGTAGGAAATATTTTTGAGAAATCGGATCATCCTTGAATGTCTCCTCATTTCTGATATCCTTTACATTGCCAACATCATACAGGTGCAGGAAAATTGGTAACAACTAATAAGATATCTAAGAGCATGCCAAAAAAAAAAACATATTTCTGTCAGACTCACAAGATAATAACTACAAGAATAGCAAACAAAAAGAAGGAAGACATAAGAAGTCATCTCGTCAAAAAGATACAAGCGAACAAATGGACCACAGCTTGTTCTAAGCTATTAGGTTAGCCACAAAGCATAATAAATTTACACCTTGTGGCTTTATCTTGCTGAAAAGTGGGCATGACCATGAGTATGAAGCTTATTTCGCATCAACAGTTCAATATTGTGCATGTCCTGTGCCGAATGAAATAAAGAAATAATTTTGTATCTACCATATACTTCATGATAATATACCTGACAATATTTGTAACAAGAGAAGCACACTTGATTATTATTCAGAATACAGAAACATACTTAATAATTTGTTATTCAAAAGGAAAATAACAAATGAGATACATCAGGGAAATACATTTTATTGGATGGTTCCATCTTCATTGAGCTCGAGTACTATGTATACTTTCTTGAATAGATTGTATGCATGTTGCAGAGAGGATTAAATTTTCACGCTAGTAGTAGGGAGGTGGAGGTGGAGACTTATAGTGGTAAGGAGGTGGTGATGGAGACGGAGGTGGTGGAGACTTGTAATAGTAGGGAGGAGGCGGTGATGGCGATGGAGGTGGAGGTGACTTATAGTAGTAGGGAGGAGGCGGTGATGGGGATGGTGGGGGAGGAGACTTGTAAACATAAGGAGGGGGAGGTGAGGGAGAAGGGGGAGGTGGTGACTTGTAAATGTATGGAGGAGGTGGGGAAGGAGAAGGAGGTGGAGGTGACTTGTAAACATACGGAGGTGGTGGTGATGGAGATGGTGGAGGTGGTGATTTATAATAATAGGGAGGAGGTGATGGAGAAGGAGGGGGTGGGGACTTGTAGTAATATGGAGGGGGAGGCGAGGGAGATGGAGGTGGGGGAGACTTGTAATAGTATGGAGGAGGTGGGGAAGGAGAGGGAGGTGGAGGTGACTTGTAAACATATGGAGGAGGTGGTGATGGAGATGGTGGAGGTGGTGATTTATAATAATAGGGAGGAGGAGGTGATAGAGAAGGAGGGGGCGGGGACTTGTAGTAGTACGGAGGGGGAGGCGAGGGAGATGGAGGTGGGGGAGACTTGTAATAATATGGAGGAGGTGATGGAGATGGAGGAGGGGGTGATTTGTAGTGGTAAGGAGGGGGAGGTGACGGAGATGGAGGCGGCGGAGAATTGTAGTGGTATGGAGGGGAGGCGATGGTGATGGAGGAGGCGGTGATTTGTAGTGGTAGGGGGGAGGAGGATATGAAGATGGCGGCGGTGGCGACTTATAATGATATGGTGGTGGTGGTGATGGCGATGGAGGTGGTGGGGACTTGTAATGGTAGGGAGGTGGTGGTGACGGTGATGGCGGAGGTGGAGACTTATAATAATATTTTGGAGGTGGTGGTGAGGGCGATGGTGGAGGAGGTGATTTGTAGTAATATGGTCGTGGTGGTGATGACGATGGAGGAGGCGGCGAGTTGTAGTAGTAAGTTGGTGGAGGGGGAGGGGAAGAGTAAATATATGGTTTATCCCCGCTTCTGCAACCGCCGCAATCAAGCAGATCGCCACAGCAAGGACTAGTTGTAGCATTGGTCTCACCTTGCGGTGATCAGCCATGGCTGGCTTCCAATTTATCACCAACAGAAGAGCTACTACGACTTCTCTAAATCCCTAGAACTAGAGATATTGAGCTAACTCAATTGTGCATGAGAGTGCAAGTGATGGTCCCTTTATATAGGAATCGAGTTCCCCTCTTCCTATTGAGCAGCTTCTTTTAACGGGTCAAGCGAGCTGTGTTTATTTTTTCTCCCAAAGTTTTTTCCACACCTACTTGAGTGGTGGGAGCCCACTATGTGCATCATTTCTCAGCATTTGATATGGCTTCTGGCAGCCAAGTGGTGATCAGAGACTGAGATTAGTGAGAGATTAGGGCAGGAATTCTTCTGCAGAGAGAGGAGTAGGTAGACATTAAGAGGTCGTGACCAATTGTCTTTGATTGTGGCCTGATCCCACCTTGTGCCACATCTGGCAGCTATAGAGGAATTTCCTGTATAGAAGCAAAAATTAGTTTATATGCAATCTAGTCTTTCATAACTAATTACTAGTAACTACATTATATATATCTCTAATGATCACATCATTATCCCAACAAATCTTTGATATTGATAATGCATTGCCTGCAAAACAATTTGGAGGACATGTTGGATAGGAGGCATGACACCAACCCTAGTATCTTGTGAGTGGTGTCACCGAGGGTCCGGTTTGGTTGCTCCGGAGTTTTTTGTAGCTTTCTTCAGGAGGTGCCGTTTATTTTGACGTTTGGGGTTTCGATTTGACTGTTAATGTAGTTTTTCTTTTTGTGATTGTTCTTTTTGTTTTGTTCTCTCCTTTTGCATCTACGCATATGTTCTCTTTGTTGGGGGAGTTTGTGCTTTAATTCTGATATATTCTCTGAGATGTTTTCATTAATTTTTTTTTTAATGAAGCGCGGAGAACTTTACCAGTTCACCGTTTTCTCTCAAAAGAAATTTATATGTAATTTGACCTTGCTTAGGCTAGCTCCATACTCTGGTGAAGTTTAAACTTTTAATTAGCCTTGCCAAACTTTGGCTCGAGGGAAGGGTATACAGGAATAAGTCTTAGTTTTGGTGTTTATTTTTCCTTATTGAGGAGAATCAATTTTGTCATTTATCATCGTATTATCTTTATATAAGCAATAAGAAAGTACCAGTAAAAGTCGACTCATAGAACTCGAAACAAGCAGTGTGTCTTTTATGTCATATGTCAGCGCGTCTTACTTCTCCTTGGGGGAGATTTCTGATGTTCCTCAAATGAGTCTTCAATGAGTTTTCTAACCAGCTTTCACTATGCATGGGAAATATAATTTGCACCTTTGCTTACTTGTGTTTGGGCAATTCTTATAAAGAAATTAATATACCAAATTGAAATTTTATGTACACTATGCTTCAAAACAAATGAAGCTTTAAGGATTAAGCAAGAATCGAACAACACTTTCTTAGCCTAACCAAATCTAAATCCTTCAGTTTCTTTAGGTCGATCCATAGGAAATGTTTACATCTCTTTATGTTTGGTAATACTCTTTATGAATCTGCAAGTACTTGTTCATATTAGTCATTGGTAAGGAAATGTAATACAAAGATAATGACTTGTTTGAAAACTGTCACAACATTAAAGACGGCTGAATTTTTTTTCAAAATTTGTTTGGCATATTATCTGCTGCTCAAGATACATTGAACTGGCAAAACTAAACCAAGTCACTGGCATAATTACTATAAACCATTAATTATACAACTTAAAAGGAGAATAAAAGGAAGACGGCAAGAAGGAACAAAGAAAATGTTGCTTGTATTCATGGCTTATTTGTTACAATAGTGGGTACCAGCTCAAACCAAAATTTGACTAAATCTGCAAGGGAAAAATTGTTTTCAATCCTTGTAGTTGTTCTAATACAATTCTTTCTTTTTGAAAGATTAGGTAGTATTAATGATTTTATTCAAACTTTTATTTTATTATAAAGGTAGAAGTACAACTGACTCATTCCCTGAGAGTGATATCTGCATTCTGAAAGTGCAAGTAGTACCATTAGTTTGATTATTAGGGAAGTTGAGGTTTCTTTTCCAAAAGAGAGTAAGTAGATGGCCAGTTTCATTCACACGGCATATTTTAATCTCTAGCTACATTCATTTTTCTCCTAGCCATTCTAACTTTCTTATGTGTGTGCGCGCGCGTGTCCCATAGTATATATTATATAGCTTGCTTTGTGTAGACTGGTTGCATAATTTTATTATCTTGAGATTTTGTAGAAGGAGTTGAAATGAATTTCACGTTCAAAAGTTGTTTTTAGAAGAGTTATCGCCATTTTACACTGAAATTAATACTGGATATCATTGACAAATTAAGAGCTTACTTCAACATTCATGTTGATCTAGTCAAGGTATAAGGAATTACAATCTGAAGAACAAGTAAATGAGTAATTAAAATCCATGAATCGTAGTCATTGTTGTACAACAAAGTTGACGCATTACTTGTAATTTTTAAAATGCTTGATTTTCTATGCATATATGTTTCGTAGAGGGTAGATCAAGATGAATGATATTGATCTTCATCATATAGAGATTACATTAACCTCTGATACTAATAATGCAAATAAAACGATGATGCATTGCCTGTGGAACTAGTTGTGTTAACATTTAATTTGCCTTGCCAATATCCTACTTCATCTCAATTTAGTGGTATAGAATATTCCTTGATGATCAGGGTTCATTGACTCTACTTGAGTGGTGGCAATATCACACAAGATTAATCCCTTAATTAGGTTATAATCTAAGTGTTTTCATTGATCTTTTCTCTGAGGTTAATGGATTTTGTCATTGAGCATTAGGGTTTGCCTACCCAAACCAAGAATTTTGACAAAGTCTGGAAGGGAGAAGCTAGATCTTATAGATACTCTACACGCAAGTTTTTTTTGAAAGTTTGGTAAATGAGCTTTTAGACATTTTTATATATTTTTATGGAGACGAAGGATGCAACAAATGACTTCGCCTATTTTAATCTTTTTCTGCGTCTAATTGACATGCATCAGATCAACATATAGAGTTATTTGCCTAATTTTATGATGTTGACCTTGTGAAAGAAAATGAGGCTCAGAGAAACTTTAATTTGCCAAGTCATTTTCAATAAAAACTGTCACTTTCACAAGCAGTCAGCACCTACTGTATGAGTGAATATATGGGAAAAATATGCTCACAATTGCCTGCAATTTATTCTTGGCCTTGCGGCCGGTTTGAGTAAAAATTTTATGTTGGAAGATTGGAGGACCTTACATATTTCTGACACTACTCATAGGATCTGGGACATACCTGTAATGAGCACAACCTAAGAACATTCCAAGTTCATAGTAATTCTGCTAGAGGAGTGACTCATCAGGTGTTATTTTATTCCAATCTTTGGAGACATTCTCTCATATCTTCCATAAAAACCGGCTTTGATAATTGAGGAATTATTCTAGGACACCATGGGGTTAACACGGCCCTCCAACAAATGCGGAAACAACTCTTAACCCAAAAGCTTGATCTTACAGGTTTTTATCTCTTTTCTATTCACCTTCTCATTGGTACCACATTCACGCTTGAATATCTCAACAAGTCCTCACACTTCTACATGTGAAACCTCAAATGTCATTTATGTGTAATTGACCTCTGTTCAAAACTCAGTAGCATTTTGAACTCTTCAGATAAAGAAGAGGATCATATTTAGTCAAGGGCAATCCTTTGCTTCATTGAGTCTCTAGTGCCATTGAGGTTTATGGGTTGGCTTTCAAGATCTGACCCGAAAACTCAACTTGAAACGACACGCTACAAACGGATATGGGTCAAGCATATACGTGTATAAACTGCATACAACCAAACTGAATTCCCCGAGTTTTAGTCTGGATGGCTTACGGTTAACTCTTTTATCAGCAAAAACAACAGACATTCCAAGTTCTTGTTGTGACGTCCAGAGGAATTCTAACGACACGCCAATCACTGAGATCAGTGTTCCAACGCCGAGTCACTCATGAACCAATTAGCACGAACACAAATACAAAGAGAGAAAACGAGAACAAATGATTTTAACGAGGTTCGACAACTTGCCTACATCATCAAGACAAAAGAGAGAAGATCTTATTCAACCAATAGAGTTACAAGGGTTACAGAGATGATCCGAAAATCCAACTAGAGAGGTTACGCACTAGGCCGCAGAAATCTCACAAAAAAACTAACCATAATACTCTTAATACAATTGTCTAACAATCAATTCAACAACCGATACAATTTGGGGTGCAGAGATCCTCCTTAAATAGCTAGATGGCCAACCAATATAAGAAAGTCCAATTCATATCTAAATCCAATTCAAAAAACAGAAACATGAAACCAACTCGTATAGCACATAAACTGACTTGCAGTCAACCGGCTCCATCTAGTGGTCGACTGTCGGTCGACCGCTAGTTCAAATGTTCCAACTGGTCCTGTGCAGAGCTCTCGGGTCGGTGGATCGAGCGGTCGACCGACTGCAGTCTTCTTCTTTCAGCGCCTTTGGCCGGTCGACCAAGCGATCGACCACTATTTCCTTCTTTCCAATCGTGCACACCTGTGCACATGCAGTCGACCGGCCGGTCGACCGCCCTGCTTCTACCTCTGCTTTTTCAATTATTTAAAAAACTCTATCAAGCTTTTATTCTCTGATCTTCTCCCCCACAATTCTCCACCTTAGTGAAGATTACTCAAATCTGAGCCGAACACATGAATTGCTAACTTCAGCTCAGCAATTGACCATGCCATTACGGCTGCCCACGTACTCCTGTCCAAGGGATCAAGAAATACATAGTTCATCTAAACGAGCGCCGAAAAGCTCAACCATCAACTGATATCAAATATGCAACAACGAACCCAATTGGTTGAGTCATATGGATCTCACCATCTCGATCATTATGGAGAATAATGGTCTTCAATTTAAGTTGATCTAGCTCATCAACTTGAGATTCACGCTTTTCTTCCACTTTCACGGAGTTCTTTTAGCTGCAATCAAATTAGCCTGTTCCAATTGTTCAATATTCAAAACAGCTACATGATCTCCATTCGGTATCACATCTTGTGAGATTCCAACTGATATTGAACCAAATGAAAATGGTGAAGTAGCATCAACGTCCACCCGCTGAGATACATCTTTAGTTTTCATCCTTTCCACCTGCTGAGAGATGGTAAACTTCAACAATGAAGCCTCATCAAATATGACATACCTATTTTACACAATCTTCTTGTTTTCAAAGTCCCATAGCTTGCAACCTTTCAATTTTTTTAACTCCCAAAATACAAACTTTTTTGTTCGGAGATTCAACTTGTCATCTTTGACACGGAAGTAGGTCGGACGTTCAAATACTCGCAGCAAACCACAATCTTGAGCAGTTTCACCTGACCAAATATCCAACAGAGTTTTGCCCCCTATCACAGTTGACGACAATCAATTCATGAGATGGCTAACATATTCCAAAACTTCAGCCCAAAATGATTTGTCTAATGATGCATTAGGCAACAAATACTGAACATTCTCCAGTAACGAACGGTTCATCTCTTTAGACAACTCATGTTTTTCAATTGTGAAGTGAATACCAATACCATTATTCTGGTCAAATAGCAGGAATCGATCCTTGTACTTCTCAACATGATCAAATTGGAGCACCTTGATCTTCCTGCATGTCTGTTTTTCCATCAAATTCTCCACTTCACGAACAAATTTAGGATTTCAAACCTTTTTCTCATAGGGTATACCCAACGACGTCTAGATGAATCATCAACAAAAGAGTCAAATTATTGATGGTTTCCAAGCGGTGCGATCTTGGTAGGACCCCAAATATCAACGTGAATACAATCAAGAAGACCTCCCGAACGGTGAATAACAGTGTTAAATTTCACCTTCATCTTTTTGTCCAGAACACAATGTTTACCAAATTTCAAATTGCAAGTCAACACACCTTTCAATACTCCTTACTTCACCAAAGCTTGCAAAAAATCCAAACTAAAATGTTCGTGTTTCATCTACCATAACCTGATAGAATCACCTTCCAACTGTTCTGAAGCTGTCAAATTTCTAGTAACTGCACTACCCTTCAAGTAGTATATGTTGTTGCTTCGAATGCTCTTCAGAATAACAAATAAGCCACTGGCCATCTTGAGAATGCCTTCTCCATGTGTCCCTCTCAGGCCTTGTGCCTCTAAAGCTCCAACCGGGTTGTGAAATGTACAAGGTTAAAGTTATAAAATAAAATGTGTTTCTCTCTTGCTTTCATATTAACTAATGATAATATATGTGTTTCTGTGTCTAAGAATCTTGTGAATGTATTCCTTAATTCTTTTACAAATTTATGTCTTTTATTAATTTGTTCAGTTCTCATCAAGTCAGCCGACAAGCTAAATGGAGATGTGTATTGTTACAGGCTCGTCATATTTAACGTTTTTATGGAGCCTCTACATGTTGGACGATGCAAGCATATGGACCTAATGCAAAAAGTATAAGAGAAAAAAGAAAAAGATATATATTATACAAAAAGCACATGCATCTTGAAAAAGAAATCTTGAGTTATTCACTTTTGCGCCATTCGGGAATTGAGACAAAGAAGAATAAATTAGAGGCATCAAACCAATTTTATTCAGTAATAAAAATTAACTACAAATTACAATGCAACCATGTATTTATATAAACAGAAATATAAGTACAAATTTTGAACCAAAAGAAACTACTGAAAAAAGGTTTGTCAAAATGAAAAAGACCTTTACTTCAGCTGTATGGATGATCCAGATAGGAAGATGACCCTCCGTTTCTTCTTACAAAGATGAGAGGATCCAAATTCATACTTGGAGGATGAGATTTCTCCCCATTCAATGGTATTGATTACTATTATTAAAAAAAATCCTAAAAAAAATAGTAGAATGTCTAGTCTACTTAGAAACCCACTATAATTATTAGTAAATCCAACAAAAAAAGGTAAGATCTACAATTCCCAAAAAGATCTCACTTTTATTGATGCCTCCTTTCTAAGGGGGCGTTTGGCCGCTGGTATGAGAGGTAAGGAAAAGACTGTAGGCCTCCACGTGTCAGATTTCGTGTCAGATTTCAGGCATTTTTGGAGCTTTAAGCTCAAAAACCTGACACGATAATGCTTGGCTAAAAAGTTGAGGTGGAGAAGGAGTTTTTTTTTGCCTTAGCTTTCACAGTAAACAAACACTATGAGGGAAAGGAAAAGAGTGTGGGCCTACAATGTTAAAGGCAAAAAAAGAGTTTTCCACCAACTTTCAGGACAAACAAACAGGCTTAAATCTAAATCCTAACTCAAGGTGTGGAGGGTATTTGGTCGGGCCCAAGTTCCAACTGCTCTTACAAGTTCCCGTTTCGCAACCCTTCTTTCGTTTAAGAGGAGGCCATTTACCCACAACCCATTCCTATATATCCACTAGATCCACTCAGAGACTGTTTTTCGTTAAATCAAACATTTGTAGTAAGATAGCATTTTTATTTCCCGCAATGTTTCTCAAAAGCCCGTAGAAGTCCTGGTTGGTTGAGAGAAGATCGATTAGCTAGATCTGCATGCTTGCATATACATTGTATGCATAAGCATCGGCTCCATCTAATATCAAAGCTTTGATACGAATTCGAGGGAGGTGATCAAGAACACACACATATACATGACCAGATCAAGATAATTAGTTTAGCGAGAGTTGGTGAGAGCTGTCTCAATAATCCCTGTGTTTCGTTTTGTTAGTATAATCACTTGGACATAAGCCTGAACATAAGTTTGAAAATGGGCATTATGTAATGCATTAGTTTTTTCTGTTATTTTAGAAAACGGACATGTCTATTAATACTTAAAATTTCAGCTGTAACTGTTGCTGTTTCAAGTTGCTTAATTTCTATCAGATATTTACAAAGTTGATGGGATGGTTGACCAACTATATATGTGAATGGTGTAGGAAACAGACTAGACTTTGTTTCTAGAGAAGTTTCCCTCTTCTCTTCAACTACCCACTAGAGGTTCTTTGATGCTAATGTATGTTTACTATGTACCAACGATCAGTTACCATTTCAAAGTCTCTGGTAATACTGGAATGCCAAAAGAAACACATTTTATTTGACTCTTTGTCTCTAGGTACGTTCAGAAGTTGAATGCATTTAATTTATCATATTTTTCTCCCTATATATGCATCTTCTCAAGTATACATAGAAAAATTTAGAGAGCATCAATGGATATTTTAAGTTGAAAGCCCTTTTCTTGTCCATAATTCTTTCATCAAGAAGCAGTTGCTAGAGTCGACAGGTGATGGTAAATTTATTTTCAAAATTTTCATAAATATTTGCTCCATAGTCGAACGTATCTTTATGGGAAAAAAATTAGATGATGATGATGAAACTAAAGGAAAAAAATCATTAGGGTAACCATCAAAGTGGACTGTGAAAAAAAATGTAGTAGGTAATAAAAGATGGATAACCAACACAATAGAAATAGTTAAAAGTAAAGTTTAACTTGCATTGTAGGAGCTTTGCTTCCTATCTAGAGGGGCAAATCGTTGCAGTGATCAATGCTAAGTTGTGGCACTCCAAAAAAAAAAACTGAGTAGCCATGGCAAACAATTACCACAAGATGCGAGCAGTGATGAGCATACTTCTTGCTTTGGCCATTTTCTTGATTCTAACTGTGTACAAGCCACCAAAAGCCATGCCTTCTCCCAACTACTACAGGATTCCTCCTGCTCCTGTTCGCAAGGTACCTTGATCGAAGTAATCCTTGTAATAATGAATAATTGGCAACCAAGCTCGCTTGATGAAGGATGCCTGCCAAAAATCATGGAGTGATGGAGTGAGTAGTGGTGAAGTTTCATCTGGTTGGCATTTTCTCGGGATGTGCTTCACTTGTTTTAATCTCTTGCTTGTTTGGTTAATAATATTATGCGTGTCATTTGTGTTTTGAAAGGTGCATGTGTTATTGCTTGTGATGATATGCTGCCTGACTATTCTCATGCCAAAGGGGTTAAATTAATAGTTATAAGTGCTATTATAACATAGTGGTAAAACCTATTTGCAACGAACAAAAATGTAATTGTTTAAATACTGGTTACACCATGTTATATGCTAAACACCGTGTGTGTGTGTGTGTGTGTGTGTGTGAGAGAGAGAGAGAGAGAGAGAGAGAGACTTCTCTTTTTCTTTGTCACCACTGCAAGTGACTCAACTCTTTCAGAAACACCATGAGACCAATCAAGTTTTTCCTTTTTCTTTTATGTGTTTCTTTGTAAGGTGGTGGATGGGGGGATAACGGGTTGTAGCCTGCAAAAAATAAGATTTGAATTCTAGATCTTTTATTTACTGTGAATAGTTTTTAAGAGTGTTCTATAATAGCATCTACAATGAGTTTGGTACTCGATATGAGGAACTAGGTCCTACCCTTCACAAGTCACAATTGAATCTAGAAGTGTTAACTGGGTCAGGTTTGCACCCACCCAATTTGAAATTATGGATAAAAAATCCAACCCAAACACTAACCTAACAACCTGAACCCAAAACCGAAATCCACACAGAACCCAAAATATACTCCCTGGACTTGCACATGTGCAATGTCTGCTGGGTGAAACACTTTCTATTTGACTCTTGGCTCTATGTGCATCTAGAAGTTGAATGCATTTTTTTATAAAAAAAATTATCATCTTTTTTCTTTTCTTTTAGACAATAATCTCAAATTTAGATAAACTAGATGTCAACTGGCCTCCTAGAATCGTGGCAAGCCCTCTCTTCTCCATAATTTTTTGTCAAGAAATCGGCACTATGAGAGAAGAAGTTTAGAGATAATTTATTGCAATGAGTTTAAAAACAAAAGAAAAAGAAAATGTGAGTTTCAAGAAATGGGCTTCAACAGAGGGATTACAATGTATTTTAATAGCTTTGAATAAGTCGGTAGTAACAGTAGTTTGGAGAACAGATGTGTCCACAGCAATAGTAGTCACAATATTAGATAATAATGAAGAAAAAATAGTAGACCAAAAAGAAGCAGTCAGTTTAAATAAATTACACTTTTCAATACTATGAATAAATAAATAAACTATGTATTAATAATGACTAAAATAACTATATATATATATATATATATATATATATATATATATATATATATATATATATATGTATATGTATATGTATATATATGTGTGTGTGTGTGTGTGTGTGTGTGTGTGTGTGTGTGTGTATATATATATATATATATATATATATATATATATATATATATATATATGGGTTACTGTACCTCAGCCGACGGTTGAGAGGGTCTCTCAGCCGGCGGTGACGTGGCTGAATATATGCCACATATCGGCCGCAGAATGTAGGCGCCAAAAAAATCAAAAAAATCCCGCATAAACAATCGTGAAACAAATTGACAAAAATACCCCTTTTTTACTTCTAAACTAGCATAAACTCATCCACAAACAAAATTTACCTACAGAATTTTCAGCTGAATATATCTACAGTTATAAAATTCTTAATTCTACTACAGACGAAACATGATATCGTTCAGCACTCCGAAGACAGACGCTGTCTTTTTTCACATGCCTTATGTAACAGAATTCTTACCATTTTACAAAGTCTGCGATCGTATTTGCAGTCATAGTATAATAAAACTTTTGAACATTGCGACCATCGTCGCAGAATTAATACAATATAACTTTCAATTTTATATGACGACTGCGGCACTAGTCGCAGTCATAGTATAACAAAAAAATTTTTATATCACGTCTGCGACCATAGTCGAATTCCTTATTCCCATAAAATAACAGACGAAACATGCTATCGTTCAGCACTGCGACCTCGTTCAGAACAGCGACCAAGGTCGCAATCTTTTTTCAGCACTGCGACCAAAGTCGCAATCTTTTTTCGCATGCCTTATGTAACAGATTTTTTATAAGTTTACAAAGTAGATTAGCACTGCGACCCTGAGATCACTTCGCGTATATCACATCTTATAAAAATACTATATTAATTATACTGAATTAAATGAAGTAATTAATATTCTATCTACCGTGATACAATAACAGTCTCGAAAAAAGAGATGCACTAATATTAATCTCGATAAAGGAAATATGAGCACCATACGTAATCTAAAGATATAGGGAAAACATTCTATAAAAAGTTAATTTGTACTTCACGAGTAAACCTCTGGAAAAAAGGAACTCTTCGGATTCTCCCGCCATAACTCTTCAATTAAATATTTAATTTTTTTTATCACTTCTTCCCATACTCAACCGTCACCTATAACAATTATTATTACTATTCATATTCTTTCACATTCTTTACCTTTATATAGTGCTTGTAACTAATATATTATCTCATATCTAAAAACTATATTTTTGCTCTTCCTTTTCAATTTGATTTCAAAAACTTCCAGAAAATAATTCATTCTTGAATCATGTCTTCCCCATCTTCTTCCTCTGAACACTCAGATTTCAACTTCAATCATTCCCCCACCGGTCCTCTTTCTTTAGGGTATTCTAGTGAATCTGATACCAGTCTGGACTTCACTCCTTTTGACTATATCACTACATCAAATAATATTTTAACTGATCCTCCTCTTCATGAGGATGATGAAGTTTTCATGTAGGTGAGTGAGGAGGAAATTATTTCTCAGTCACTCGACAGAGACATGCTTGATGAAAACATGTCCTCTGATACTGGAGGCTCACTTTCTCGACACGGATCGGAGGAAGAGCTTGATAGAGACGATCCATTCTGAGAGTTTATCGATGAACAAAAAAACCCTCAGGAAGATGATGAGGAAATAAGTGATGAACAGGAAGACGAGGAGAATGAAGACGACGAATCTGCTTATGATGGTGATGACGACGAGAATTAGGATTTCCTGATCTTCTGATATTCAACGTTATTTTGTCTTCTGTTAACAGCTTTTAATGCTCTTTTTTTTGTAAGGTCTCTTTCTGACCATATTATGTTATAAATAAAATTTACTTCTATCTGTAAAAAAATCTTTCATATTTTTAAAAATACATATAAAGTATGCCGTATAGTTATTATTTCTGCATCCCGCGATAATGGTCGCAGTACTCATATAATAATTACATATGAAACTGCGACCATGGTCGCTGTCCAAAATTAAACTATATAAACAGATAATACTGCGAACATGATCGCAATCCTCTCAAATCAGTATATTTCACTGTATATCACAAATTAGAAAACTGCGACTGCTGTCTTAAACACTGCGACCATAGTCGCAGTCCTACTTCGCATGCAATAAGTAAAAAAAATTCGTAGTTTATAGGCGGCTGAGACAACAGTTACAGTGAAGAGTAAACATATAAAACCATACGTAAACTGCGACTATAGTATCAGTTCTTAGTCACCGTTATTACATTTAACTTAGAAAAAAATTATCCAAAAAAATGCTGTCGTGAGTACTGCGACCATAGTCGCAGTCCTTGATCGCATGTTATATGTAAAAAATAATTTAATAGTTCATAGGCGGCTCAGACAACAGTAACATTGAAGAACAAATATATAAAATAATACGTAAATTGCGATTATACTATCAGTTATTAGTCACCGTTATTACATTTAACCAAGCAAAAAAAAACGTTCACGACTTGCTCTCGTTAAGCACTACGATCATAGTCGCAGTCCTTGTCCGAATTCAATATGTAAAAAAATAATAATTATACATTACATGCGAAAAAAAGTAAACTGCGACTATATTAAAAATCAGTAAATTTCAAATCAGATAACAAAAAAATTAATAAAGAAGCATTCAAATTAGTTTCGTGATTTGATAAAAATTGGTTGCAGTTTAAAATTTTTTTAATAATTTATACATTACATGCGAAAAAAAGTAAACTGCGACTATATTAAAAAATCAGTAAATTTCAAATCAGATAACAAAAAAATTAATAAAGAAGCATTCAAATTAGTTTCGTGATTTGATAAAAATTGGTGGCAGTTTGGCCGCAGTTATTAAAGATAATTGTGACACATCACCGCAGGGGTATTTAGTAATTTCAACTGTTTCAATAGGCGGGGCGTCCTTTCTAGTGTGGCTAATAATGTGCCACATCACCGCAGGCTGAGAGGGTCTCTCAGCCGTCGGTTGATATACATTTTTCTCATATATATATACACACACACACACAATCTGTAATTGTATTATCAATATAAATACGTGTACACCCCAAATTTTCTGGGCTTATTGGGCCTAGGGCTGAGCCCAGATCGTGCTCTCAAGTCTTAAAACAAAAACCAATAAGTGAGCTTGGTCCAAGGCCCAAACACTGCTACCAGGGCCAATGGGCCATCTCTCTTCCATCTCCATTTGGACCGCCAAGAAAACAAAGAAACAGGTTCCTATAATTAAACCTTAAAAGAAAAGACTTGCAAATCTTCTCTCACCAAGAAAAAAAATAAGAGGGATTTGCAAAAAAAAAGACCTGTGCAATGAAAAAATAAATGGAGAGCTTTTTTCCTTTGTGCAATTACAAACACTATTACTAATTCAAACTAAGCTTCTTTTTCTCTAAAAATTCAATAGTAGTTAATAATTTGCTTTGAATTGTGTTAGTGGTCCGAATTTCAAATCCTGCTTATCAGGCTCTTCTGTAAGCAGATATCTAGGAGAGAAAAAAGAAATATGATCTATAATAAGATAATCACAAGTTCAAAACATATGACAATCGACAACAATTTCAAAAATTTCCTACTTGTATTAGAACGGGCTAGAAAAATAGACCCATTTTATGTTTTATGAGAAAAGAAACTGTCCTGATGTAATGCTTCAAAAACAGAGGATCTTTATCAAAGAGAATACACGACATAGAATTCTACTTTTGGCTAACCACAACTAGCAAAGCACTAAAAAAGGTTTCTATATGTTCACTTCACATTGATCCGTAATTAATTAGAGTATTCTAGATGGAGAATAGTCCAGAAGAATTGACAATGTCAACTCCTTGAATTACATATATTATCTCATTATGTATGAGATAACAATCTCATTATATGTGAGACAATCCTCCTTCAATAATTTTTATATATGTTATTTTTTTCAAAAGAAGACATTTAACAGTTCAACATACAGCTTCCCTATTGGCCCTACAAATGAATACAAGGCTCCAAAAACATTGTCCAACTTCACATTATTGGGATATGTATGTGGCCCTTTAAACAACCAGATTCAGTATCTCACTAAAAATAAATAATTAGGACTGTATGTCCTACAAAATTATGAAAAATTTGTCATTTTCTTATCTTATTTTCAACTCATGTCACTGTTTTCCCTAACTAACATGTTTAATGATTTTCTAATATGACTCATAATGAGTTGTTTTCTTCTAAATAAACAAGGAAATTTGATGTGTTGTTGCGGAGTAAAATGGCAAGTAGAGTTTGAAACCAGCATTGAGAGAAGAATGGGCCTCTTGGGGAGCATAAAAATCTTAACAGAGACAGCACAATTTTGACCAAAAAAAGTTAGACTAACAAGTCTTAACTCTAAAATCTAAATAAGGACAGGAACAATTCTGACCCAAAAACTTTAAACTAACAGAGATATGAATAGGTGAATTACAAGATGTCCTGATTACTTATTTGGCAGATTTGGACTATTTAGTGGCATTCTTGCGCTATGATCTTAGAAATAATCATGATCTTGTGTTGTATTAGACTTAATCGTCTTACTTTTATGTTTTGGGATCAGATTGTGTGAAACATTTCACATATATATGTTTATACTCTTCTAATAGAAAGGTTCAATTAAGTTTTATTACTGGAAATACCGAGGGATTTTTGCCTCACGGTTTTATCTCAGGAAAAAAAAAAAAAACTTTTAACTATAACTTTCTATTCAATCATCACTTGTCTATTCACATGTAAATATCACATAAAGAAACTAATACAAACAGGAAGAGAGAGTTTTTCTCAAATGCGAGCAGGGCACTTAAAATCTTGGAGCACCAATAATTAGAGACTGCATGCATGAACCCAAGGACAAGCAAACCAACCACCCTTGACACCAATGGTGGAATCGTAGTGCCTGTCTTGCAAGTTGCAGGAAGGAACAAAGGCATGTTGCCAACCCTTCTTTATATATTTATTCTGATGCATAAAAATCAAAAATGAAAAGACAAGAAGAAAAGAGAAAACGAGAAGGCCTGAAAACGCGTTCAAAGGAATGGAACTGAGGAAGGGGCTTAGTGATGTGGATGCGCACTGCATCTCTTAATCCCTGCCAGACGTTATCCAATCGAGCATCAGAATATATCCTTCACAATGACTAGTCTTTGCTTACCTGTGGGTTTTGTGGGGCTAATTTTAATTGTAAATATCAGACTTCTCATAACCTGACTCCACGTCGTCTTTATTATCAAGTCAAGCTACAATATGCTACATCATTTATGTTTGGCTTCATGTGATCACAGATCTTTTGAGAGAAGAGATAGGTTTGGGGCCTATCATAGCTCTCTAAAACTAGTCAGATGTAAAAAGTATCTCCAAATATAAAAAAAAAGCAGATGCCCCGAGAGAGCTCCAAGGGAGGGAGAAAAAATAGAAAATACAAACGATCTCCAAATTAAAAAAGAAAAACATAAAAATCAAGAAACATATCTGAGTTGCAAGTTGTAGGAAGGAGCAAGTCATTGATCCACAATCCTTTCTATTATAATGGAAGCAAATATTGAAAGCGTGTTCTAGTTTCTCAATGGTGCAATTAGGTATGGGTTTATCTACAGTGCCCAAATCAAGGTCAAAATTACTACCCGAGGCCATCAAATCCCTCATAATATAGTTTTGCTAAAAAGATCTAGCACATGGATGGATTGTTGGGATGGTGGGAGAGGGACAAGAATTCATGTCATATCAGCAAAATTATCTGTTCCGTCTGTGCGTGTGTAACAAAAAGGGAAAAAGTATATCGATAAGGGCACTACATTACACCACACACCAGCATAAAATAAATTTTAGAAAATACACAAAAGAGAAAATTATCATGTATAATATGTGTTTGTCAAACATGTTCAACACGACATGCTCCACATTTGAAGTTTCTATGTCAGCTAGTTTATGATATAACTCTGAGGATGTGTTCTTTACCTTGATGTCAAAGTTTTTTGGAAAAAAATGGATATCTCCATATAATAAATCAAGAAATGTGTTGAGAAATATGGCATCCTCCATTTCTTCTGGTGTGTCTTTCTTCCCGTATTGCTCTTCTGGTCAATAATAGCAAAGTTTTAACTTACGACTGGAAGTCGACCTAGTGACAATGGAATGGATCTACCACTTTCAATTGCCATTCCAGTGCGATAAATGGGCTGGATCCGTTCCACTCTCACAAGGTCGAGTCTCAGTACTTGCTTTGAACCATCGCAATTTGTTAACGATTGAGTAATTCACAAAGAAAGAGAGAGAATTAAAAGTTTGTGAACTATTTACTACAAAAAAAGAGACGAACTAATTCACACATAATTCACTTCCTGACTATTGTGAAAAGTTTGTGAATTGTAAGGTTCTAACATAGGTAGAATTCCGCTTTAGTACCGAAGAGAACAGGAATCCACAACATCCACTTAGTATGCAGCTGTCTATCTGTAATACTATAAATAATTAATAGATAAGTAAATACAGTACTAGGCTACGGACTTTACTCAAAAGAGAAATAAATGCAGCTTCCTCTTAAGGTCGCCAAATGGATTGCTGAATGTTTTTCAATATCTCAAGATATTTTTCCAAACTCTACCCTAAGAATAAAAGGATTTTTCGAACTCCAAACATTAATAGTTATCGAATTATTTCCAAACATCGAACTCGTGACTATGGCTAAAACACATAAAACTAATTGAAGCATTCAAACCTCCCTTTCTTGCACAACCACAAGAGATCTTGCCCTTGAGCTATCACAACACTTGATGCAAGAATTTTCACTCATAATCTCACTCTTTAATCAAAGTGGAAACTAGAGCACCTATACTAGCTAGAAGACAGTCGAACCCGAGTAAGATGAACCAGTAATCAATTAGAAAAATGAAAGCAGGGACTACCTTCGTAATGTGCAAATGAATAGTACTCTAAGGGGCTGCCATAGTAGAGTTAAAGCCTCAAGTACAGACAAAAATACAGAGATTTGTACCTTCACAGTTCCAAAGTCTTTGCTCGCAACTTGGCCACTAAGCCCTCTACCTTATCTGAGAAAAATAGGGCAGTTGATTGGAACCCACCAACGATGGCTGTGGAGAATGTGTAGCAGGTGAAAATAATTCAAGCAGACAGCTTGCATTTGTCCTTTTTTAAAAGGTTTGGCATCATTGATCAATGGATTCCAAAGTCCCTATATAAAGGGGTATGAGCATTGCAACCATGCAGCCAATCAACCAAGCTTTCAAAGCTTAGGAAACAAAGAAAGCAGCCCTCCAGCAATGGGGACTCTGAAGAAGCCCCATATAGTCCTTGCTGTTGCTATCTGCCTGATAGCAACAATTGCCGCAGCCGACGATAAGCCGTACATCTATTCTTCTCCTCCTCCGCCGTACTACTATAAGTCGCCTCCACCGCCTTCACACTCGCCTCCCCCTCCTTACCATTACAAGTCACCCCCACCTCCGAAGCACTCACCTCCTCCACCTCCGTATCATTACAAGTCTCCACCTCCGCCGTCACACTCGCCTCCACCTCCTTACCACTATAAATCACCACCCCCGCCGTCACCATCTCCACCACCACCGTATCATTACAAGTCGCCGCCACCACCGTCCCCTTCACCACCTCCACCGTATCATTACAAGTCTCCACCGCCACCTTCACCGTCTCCACAACCACCGTATCACTACAAGTCACCACCTCCACCATCTCCTTCACCACCTCCACCCTACCATTACAAGTCACCACCCCCACCGTCTCCTTCGCCGCCGCCACCATACCACTACAAATCTCCACCACCACCTTCTCCGTCTCCATCACTACCTTATCATTATAAATCTCCACCTCCACCTTTACACTCACCTCCACCACCATACCATTATAAATCGCCGCCTCCACCATCTCTGCCACCGCCTCCACCATACCACTACAAATCTCCTCCGCCGCCTTCCTCATCTCCATCGCCGCCTTACCAATACAAATCTCCACCTCCACCTACACACTCTCCTCCACTACCATACCACTATAAATCACCTCCTCCACCATCGCCATCCCCACCACCACCATATCATTATAAATCACCACCTCCACCATCCCCTTCACCACCTCCATTGTACCATTATAACTCTCCACCACCACCATCTCCATCACCACCCCCACCTTATCACTACAAATCACCACCACCACCTTCACACTCGCCTCCGCCACAATACCACTATAAATCACCTCCTCCACCGTCCCCATCTCCACCACCACCACCATACCACTACAAGTCACCCCCTCCACCATCTCCTTCACCACCTCCACCTTATCATTATAAGTCTCCACCACCACCATCTCCATCACCACCACCATACCTCTACAAATCTCCACCTCCACCCTCACCTTCACTTCCACCTTCATATCACTATAAATCACCTCCACCACCATCACCATCTCCGCCGCCACCATACCACTATAAGTCACCCCCTCCGCCATCTCCTTCACCACCTCCACCTTATCATTACAAGTCTCCACCACCACCATCTCCATCTCCGCCACCGCCTTACCACTACAAATCACCCCCTCCACCATCTCCTTCACCACCTCCACCTTATCATTACAAGTCTCCACCACCACCATCTCCATCTCCACCACCGCCTTACCACTACAAATCTCCACCTCCACCTTCACACTCACCTCCACCGCCATACCAATACAAATCGCCTCCTCCACCATCCCCATCTCCACCACCACCACCGTATCACTACAAGTCACCCCCTCCACCATCTCCTTCGCCACCTCCACCTTATCATTACAAGTCTCCACCCCCACCACCTCCATCTCCACCACCGCCTTACCTTTACAAGTCACCACCACCTCCGTCTCCTTCACCGCCTCCACCGTACCACTATAAATCACCTCCACCACCATCTCCGTCTCCACCACCACCTTATCACTATAAGTCACCACCTCCACCATCTTCTTCACCGCCTCCACTCTATCATTACAAGTCACCTCCACCACCATCTCCATCTCCTCCTCCTCCTTATCACTACAAGTCTCCACCACCAGCATCACCATCACCACCTCCCCCATATCATTATAAGTCCCCACCGCCACCATCACCATCACCTCCTCTTCCTTACTACTATAACTCTCCACCTCCTCCAAAGAACTACTGAAGTTATTCATCATATCCTAAGGAGTTTTAGTTGTATGAAACAAACTACAACATTCTTGTAAGTCTAAACGAGTGTCTTTGTATGCTTTATGTTAACAGCACAGGTATTCTAACTAACTTTTCTTTTTTATCTTGTTTCTGTTACAGCACAAGTCAAGCACTGAATAATTTAGCTGGGGAGCTCAATTTTAGTTATCTACGTTTGATTTGCAGCATTTCTTTTTCAGTAACAGTTAAGTTGTCAAACATGGTGAATCGAGACAAAAGGAAATCCTCGTGAAGCCATGCAAAAGAAGTTCTTGAGTGTTTGTTCATGAGTAAAGCATATTTGTATCCACCCATTTCTATCATTATAACATATAAGTTCACTGTACTATCCTCAAGAGATAAATAATTCAGTTTTCGTTGTTAATTATAAGCAATCTGTTTGGGTATAAGCATTGTGTTTATTCTCTACTATTATTTAGGACACCAAAAGGCATAAAATATGTGTGCAACGACTGTCATGTATATCTACTGCTAAGACTTGGTTTATAATAAAGGGACAGAGTACCACAACCCATCCGATATCCTTTGCCGACTGAGCATAGGCGTACCTGGACTTTTCACCAGCCTATTAAACTGGATGATTGGATTATGATAATTTGCACTATTCATTTTGATTGCACATTATAATATCATCGTTCTAAGGTAACCACTGGTATATAGAAGAAAGAAGAACTAACATCTGAACAAAATAGTATAGACTCTCTCTCTAAGCAGTATATCAACCATATATTATGTCATATACTTCCCAAGGGTTGCAAAAAATATGTTCTAAAATTATTCTGGTCAAGACATTAACTTTTTGTTATTGGAAATTCTCATCTGAAGCATATTATTATATTTATATTTATTGGTCTACAAATATGCAAATTGGGATATTTTCTTAATAGATAGTTAATGTTGACTCAGATCACTGGATTCCTTAAAAAAAAAATTGTTTAGGCAATAAGCTATGAAGTCCTACTTAACCCTTGAACTAACATGTTCTTTAAGTACATAACCTATTATTTTTACAAGTGGAACTTGAGTGCCGAATCTTTTCGGCATGTCCACTTAGATTTAAATCAATACTTAACATTCGTCAAAGCACAGTAACCAAAACTAACTCTAGAAACACTTCAATTATTTAATTGCCTGACTGGTGATATCTACTGGTTAACAACCAAAATGCAAGATTAGCAATTTCTCAAAGGACAGAATACAGAAAGAAATTAGAGGACAAGCAAACACAAACAAATTTTTTGATACTCTATAATCAGTTTCAATTTCTTAGAGTGCTTCTTTCCTTCTAAATTGAATTACTTGCTGGTTTGACAGTAATCCATAAGATTTGTATAACTTACATCATGACGAAGGAGGGAAGACAGAACGGCAATGATGGCACCCGAAGTAGAAGTTAAGCGCGTCAAAGCTCCAAGAAATAAAGAAAGAGCTGTCCCAAAAAAATAATTATTGTCATCAATCAATAATATTCGAAAACACATGTTATCATCATTTAATACGAAATTAGTGTACAACAATAACTTGAAGATGTTAGCCACAACAAAATTTTACATCCTTATTTAGTCATGCACACCAATAAACTGTAGCGAAGTTAACTGGTGGAAAAAAAAATTGACCCTAACCTTTTTCTTTCCATATCGAGAGCGTGTTGCAAACGGTGGAAGTGAAAATGTGATAGGTGATGTGTAAACACGTTGCCCAAACCAAGGTCAAAGACCCCAACCAGACATCCAATCATGTTGAAGAATGTACTATGTTAATGACTCTTGTTTGCAGGCCACCTCTGCTAATCGTACTGCTAATGAGGGTACTAAAATGTGAAATCAAGAAATTCCCAAGTGTAGGCCCCAAATTTACTGTTAGAGCAAGGTTGGCCATAATATTATATTGAGGTCTATCCCATGGACATACTCAAATTGAATCAGTGATTGGTTAATTGGTTTGTTAGATTTCGTTGTAAACCTAATTGGTTACTTCCAATTATTTAAATCAATAGCTGCTACCAACGATGCTTGTTCGTAGTAATTCGTACTTAGAACTGGAAGTCTGCTTCGTGCAAAGATGAAAGAATTTGAATCCATAGTTATTGATATCTGTATCATCAATAAGTATGATGAACTGGTAACCTCTCATTTTCATAAGAAGTTGTTGACAGTCATCTCCCATCTACACTCTTTTATGATTATAATCAGATTATGCATGAATAAACATGTACAATGAGTAGAGCGCCATGTTTTTTGTAAGAAATAATAGACAATCATATTTCCATTTTGCCATTCCTGTTATAATCATCGGTCATTGTTTGATTGGTTTATAGATTTTTTTTAAAACCTAACTGGTTACTTCCAATTATGTAAATCAATAGTTGCTACCGACGATGCTTGTCCGTAGTAGTTTCGTACTTAGAACTGGAAGTCTCCGCAAAGGGGACATCTAGTGACGTAGTTTATTTTAGTTGGTATTTTTTTTTATTACTTATTTAGTTGTTTACTTTAATCTCACATTGATTGTGGTGAGAGTTCTCTTTGGATGTAAGCATATATAAGACCAAGACTGTTGTTGAGTTATGTAGTTGATGATGATGATTAAAAAATGCTTGTTTCTGTTATAGCACAAGTCAAGCACTGAAATAATTTAGCAGAGGAGCTCAATTTTAGTTATCTACGTTTGATTTGCAGCATTTCTTTTTCAGTAACAGTTAAGTTGGCAAACATGGTGAATCGAGACAAAAGGAAATCCTCCAGAAGCCATGCAAAAGATGATGTTGACTCTTTGTTCATGAGTAAAGCATATTTGTATCCATCCATTTCTCTCATTGTAACAAATAAGTTCACTGTACTATTCTCAAGAGATAAATAAGTTCAGTTTCGTTGTTCATGAGTAAAGCATATTTGTATCCATCCATTTCTATCATTGTAGGGGTAAATTCCTCGTGAGAATTTATCTACACTCAATTTGTAATGGGATTTAATAGAGAATAGAACAATGCAAACGCTAGAGAATTTACGTGAAAAATCCCGCTGGGGGGAAAAATCACAGTGTCAAAAGAGAGAGGTTCTACTAAAATAAAAAGGTTATAGTGGGACTCCAAGATTTGTTACAAACTTTTTCTCTAGGACGCGGTCCGTTGTACAGAAGGAGAGGATCGATTTTATAGTTGAGGGGTAGTGGGACGAGTTCGGCTTCCAAGATTTCCGCCTCCGAATCTGCCCATGATCATAGTTGTGTGTAACGTCCCAGTTGTAATTGGTTACACGTGATGTGCAATAATCGGGAGCGTCTTGACCAGCGAGAATTTGGATCCTGGTCTGCCTTCACATCCCCACGTGCTCATTAGTTGTAACCAAGCGGGCTGCCAAGTGGATGGCCAGGATCTTCAGGCTGTAGGGCGATCCGGTGACCATGTGAACTGTATCGTTTGTCAGCTATCACATTTTTGACCACTACAGATACCCCCTCCGTCTCTTCCTTCTGGAGCCTTGAGATGGGAGGGAGAGAATGGACTGGATTTTCCGAGTAAGTCTTCCTTAACCTTCTTAGGGCGAAGGGGTCGGGAAGCAAGTTCCCGAGCCGGTCCTTTCTCTGCCGCTATAGGACAAAAAGGGGAAGTCGGTGCGATGAAAAAGGGAATCTTCGCGTATCTCTAAATTTTTCGGATCGTCTATGGGGCTGTCAATCGAACAGTCTTATCGGCATATGCGTCGTACTGGTTGCCACAGCTTAAAGTTGTTGAGATTTGTGCGTCGGATCGAATTTGCTAGTAAAAAAAGTGACCGCCTTTTCAGTGTCATCATTACGATGATGTCAGCAGGGGTTTGAAAAAGAGAATGGAGGAAGCCTCCACTCAAATCTCTAATTCCTAAATCTTCTTTGAACCAGCGGCTCTTCGTCGTCCTGTTCTTCGTCTTTGCCCTCAATCCTTTCAACGAATCCAATCATCCTTCTGAAATGGCTGGAGTTGAAAGAAGAAAAAAGAGGTCCAAGCATCGTACCAGGACGGTCATAGATTTTAATCCGACGTCGAAGACAATTTGTAGCCAGGATGAGGTTGAGGCTTATCTGACGAAGTATGGCGTTTGTCTGCCTTCAAATGTCAAGACTGAGTGGTGTCCTCCAGACATCGAATACACAAAGGCTCCTAAGATTGGGGGTGTATACCTTCATCCTCAAGTGCTGCCTTTGGAGCTGACGTTCCTTATGACAAGCTTCATCAATAAACATCCTACGTCACTACTGCGTGGCGCCTTCCAAGTTGTTGGCAGGGGGTTGGCACGCAGTTTTGAGTTTCTAGGCCCCCTGTAACTTATGTCTCTCTGATGCTTATCGGGTTGATGACTTTTTCGGCCTCTATACGAACCAAGGAGGGTACTCGCTTCTTTGGTGCGAAATCGAGTTGAGAGAGGCTGATCGTCAATTGACAGACAGTGACCACAAATGGCGTGACACTGTCATCCGTATTTATAGGGCCTGGGAGACTGCTCAACAGAGGGACCAAGGATCCATCCGAACGGTATAGAAGAAGAGAAAACTGCACACAGAGAAGTGTTGGCAACAACGGAAAGCGAAAAAACAGGTACAGAAATTGCTCCAAATTGGGATCAATTTTCGCAATTGGAGCTGGTTGTTAGATACAAATCGGCCTTCCGTTCCTCCTGATGTCCCGGTGGCCAAGGAAAAGGAAGGCTCTACTTCGGCGATCAAAGCGCCCGTGGAGGAAGGTACTGAGGCGAGCGTCATTTCGCCCCCGGGGGAAAGTCCCTCAAGGTGAGTGCACAATCTCGATCCACAATGCGCACGAAGAGGTCTGATAGGACCAACTCATCCTAGAAAAAGGTGGTGACTATGCCTTCTGTTCAGTCTGACGAGGAGGAGGAGGTGGAAGAGACTGAGTCCGAGCTTGTTCATCAGAAGTGGAAGTCATCATCCAGGCTGGTCCACAGGTAAGGGCGGCTTTGTACTGGATATCCTCTTTTTGTGATAGATTTCGTTATGATCAACGTGCTTCTTGCTTTTGTAGGAGAAGAAGACCTGATTCAGCTATGGGTCTAATTAGGAAATCATGGCGTGACGGCTGGCGGCAAAGAGGATGGCCCCTGGTATGGCATCGGGAACAAAGTCTCGGGAAGAGACTTCCTCAGATGGTGCTCGGGAAGAGAGATTTGCCGAGGCCGAATCCGTTGAGCAGGTAAACTCCCCTATTGTTCCTCCCACGCAGGAAACTCTTGCTGGGTAGATTTCCCGAGGAAATATTTTCGAGGTGCCTTCTTCGGATGATATGATTCCGCCCCTTCTCTCGGAGCCTTTCGGTGAGATTCAGCGGCTTGGGGGAAATGCGTCTGGTGGCGTTCCGATCGTTCCTCCTTCGTCGGGGAACATTTCGTTCGGGGCTTCGAATGGAGAATGTTCCTACGCATGGGAGACCATGATGTAGCCCTTGCGCACGGCAGCTTTCTCCAAGGTCAAGAGGAATTTGAAGGGGTCCCGTCAAGAGCCCGAATTAGATCACTAGAGAATGATGCCTTTCGGGTGAGTTTTAGTTGTAACCTGTCCATCGGGCATATGATGACTAGTGACTGTCCTTGCACGTTGCGCTGTCTATGGTTCAGTCCTTGAGCCACCAACATGACGCATGCGGGAGAGAGGTTCCAGCATCGTCATCCTCCAAAATAGCTTGAGGGGGCAAGAAAAGAGTATGACGAGGAGCTCGCCAAGCTCCGTGAGGAGCTCAAGGGGAAGTCCTCGGAGTTGGAACAAAAAGACTTTGAACTACATTTATTTGGGAACAGCTGACGAAAGCTCGACGCTTAGCCAAAGACGCTCAAGCCAATCGCGATCATGAAAAGGAGGCCTTCTAAGCGAAGAAGGAAGATTTACTTGGCGACTTAGAAAGGTGCGGGCCGGTGAAGTCGAGGCCAACAGGAATATTGCCGAACTCGAAGATCAAGTTCGGGAGAAGGTCTCCTTGTTCAATTTTGTGAAGTGTGAGCAAGGCTACAAAGACCGGGCATAAGATAAACTGCCGAGGTATCCCCTTGAGATGATGTTATTGAAGGGGATCGAGTTGATTTTATGCCTTTGTGCCGTCTCCCCTTGCTGTCCCTGAGACGAGTTGAGTCTTTCTGGAGTTCTCCCGTTAGTGGGGTTGCCGCGACTCATCTTGTAGAACCTGCCGCCGAGACTGTTGATGATATTGTTGGGGTTGCTCTCACAGGATCTACCTTCGAAGCTGCTGAGGAGCCTCGTCTAGATGTATCAAATGTATGAGATTCTGTGATTTCCGATTGTATCTCGTAATTGCCATGAATGAAAAAATTCCTGAATATTTGAACTTTGGATTGTCTCCTTATTCTAGCTTTGTTGTTTCTTGTAGTCTGATGAGGTTGAGACCCGACTTGAGGATTCCCCTAGCAATGAATCCTCAGGTAAACCATCCTGCACTGGTTGGAGTTGTAGAGCCTGATTGCTGACCTTGACAGAGGAAAACCCTCGGAGAAGTACTACGCTAGAAGAACTGCGAGGCCCAGTTGCAGTGGGAGTTAGGAGGACGGGAAGTACATCCTCGGTGACTTGGAGGCGAGGCCTCGGGAAGAGTCTCCCGAAGACTGGACCATCCAGTTAACTCATCGAGTAAAGGCGTACTACAGGTGAGGGTGGGCAAGCTTGGAGTTTCAGATAGTGGCATGTTCAAATGCTCGGAGGATCACTCGGAGTCTCAGGAGGAGCACTCCGAGCGATAGAGCAGAGGAACATCCCCGAGGCGTAGTGAGGCACAGCGAATGCGATCCAGCCTAGAAGTTTCGCGATACAGGAAACTCAAGTCACGTATCAAGGGCGGTTTAGGGATGTCACAATTTATAACCCTAGTTTTCTCTATAAAATAAGATACATAGTAATTAGGGTTTAATGAAGTGGTGAGAGCTATTGTAAAGAGCGCCTGTGAGGTTTTCTTCTTCTCCCTGTAATCTCTCGATAATAGTGGATTTACGAGCGACTCCGTGATTTTTTCCCTGTTTGGGTTTTCACATAATTTCTGGTGCTCTCTGTGTTTTGTTTTGTGATAAATCTGTGATCTTGTGCATCATTTTTGATCTAATCTGTTCTTGTTCATCGCCATCGTGAAAGCTCTTGCCCTAACATGGTGACGATCTTGGTGTCTTCTTCCCTTTTCGGGATGATTTTGATACTCTTTCGTCGATATCTGATTTGAATCTCAGCCCAGAGCCTGGGTCTTTGTTGGAATTCTTCTGCGAGAAATGTGGTGTGCTGTTGAGAGGACGTCTTCGTCCCGAACTCACTGTGGAGGTTGAAGTGATATTGTATGATAACTTTATCTTGCAACTGAAACACGAGATGACTGTCTCCAAAGAGAAGGAGAGGCTCATTTTGGAAAAATGGTATTGGTCAACCCAGAAGGCATTGGATTGTCATCGGAAGGTGAAGGAACTAAAGGCTTACCTCTAGGAGATGACGAGGGAACTGGACGCAGCGCGTGACGAGATTTGTCAGTTACTTCAAACGATTCAGAGTCGGCAAAATGCTGTGGATTTCAAGTGCTCTCGCCTAGAAGAGGTGCAACGTGAAAATGAGAAACTGCGGAGACGAGTTCACCGATGTGAGCAGGAGATGGGTCAATGAGAACGAGGCTAGATGCAACTCATTTGATGTCTCATTTTTATCCCTTGTAACTTGTGCTTTATCAGCACGAAACATCCAAGTTTTGTTGTATCCCGTTTTTTGATCGAATTCAAATCCTCCAAAAATGATTAGAGTTAAATTTTTGGAGAGATACCTTTGGGAGCCTAACATCGTCAACGTGCGTAAGTTGTAGGAGCTGTAGGGAGGACTTTTTGTTTTCTGAGGGTCTTCCATGTAGATTCGACTATCAAGGCGAGAAGCCGATATATGCCATTTTAGGCGAAGACCATCTTTCAAGAGACTCCCCGAGAAAGGGAATAGCCGTCAGGGCGAGGGTCCGCTATAGACTGTTCTTCAAATAGCCGTCAGGGCAAGGGCCCGATATAGGCTGATCCCGTGGGCCTCCATCTTTCAGGAGACTCTCCGAGAAAGGGATAGCCGTCAGGGCGAGGGCCCGTTATAGGTTGTCCGCCGAATAGTCGTCAGGGCCAGAGTCCGATATAGGTCGTTTGGGTGAACCTCTGTCTCTCAGGAGACTCTCCGAGAAAAGGGATAGTCGTCAGGGTGAGGGCCCGATATAGGCTATTTGGGTAAGGCTCTGTCTTTCAGGAGACTCCCCGAGAAAGGGGGTAGCCGTCAGGGCAAGGGCCCCTATAGGTTGTTCCCCGAATAGCCGTCGGGGCGAGGGCCCGATATAGGCTGTTCGGGTGAGCCTCCGTCTTTCAGGAGACTCCCCGAGAAAGAGGTCGCCGTCAAGGCGAGGGCACGATGTAGGTTGTTTGGAATACTCAGGAGAATTGAATGGCAATATGAACTTTCATTGAATGTGAATGCGGGTTACACATAATAGCGCTTTAAATGAAAAGGGCTTCATTGTTTACTGAGTGTTCTCCCATTTTGATCAGCAAAGGTGTAAGAGTCATTGTCATCTCGTGTCATCACGAAGTATGAGCCCTCCCAGTTTGGTCCCAATTTTTTCGAATTTTTCTCATTGGTGCTTTGAATGACCTGCTTTAGAACTAGGTCGCCAATTCGGAACTCTCGGGATTTGACCTTCTTATGGTGGGAGGCCTTAATTTGTTGTTGATAGGTGGCAATGCGTATTTGAGCCTCTCGTCATCTCTCTTCCGATTGATCTTGGACGAGATCGAGTTGAATGGTGTTCTGAAGCTAGTCAATCTCTGTTGTGCGAAGCATGGGCATACAGATGTCAACATGGATGATGGTTTTCGTCTCGTAAGCCAATGAGAACGGAGTTTCTCCCATTGGGACGCGCTTGGTAGTCCTGTATGCCATAGTACCCCCAGGAGTTTCTCCACCCACTTGTCTTTTACTTTGTCAAGGCTTTTGCGTAGGCTGTCAAGGATAATGCGGTTGATGATCTCAGCTTGACCATTACTTTGTGGATATTAGGGAGTGGAGAATCAGTGGGTAATTTGTACTTGGAGCAGAAGCTCGTCACCTGCCTGCTCGCAAAGTTGGTCTCATTATCGGAGATGATGGTATGGGAAAGACCGAAGCGACATACGATGTTCTGCCAAAGGAATTTGACAATTTGCTGCCCTGTGACATCGGAGATAGCTACTACTTTTACCCATTTTGTGAAGTAGTCTGTGGCGAACAGTAAAAATCTGAAATGGGGCTGTGCACGGGAAGAGGATCTACCACATCAAGCTCCCACTGCATGAAGGGTCATGGACTTCGCAGAGTATGAAGATTCGCGCTAGGTCTCTTGGAAGACCGGGCGAACCTCTGACATTGCGAGCATCTCTTCACATATTTCTTAGCATCTTTGAACATCTTATGCTAGTAATATCCTTGGTTGATGGCTTTGTGAGTGAAAGACCTTTCACCAGCGTGGTTTCCACAGTCGTCATCGTGGATTTCCCGCATCACATTCTTGACTTCTTCTGGCCCGAGGCACCTCAGATAGGGATCGTAATGCAACCTAAAATATAACTTTTTGTATAGGAGCTCTACGATGAGTGTGTACCTGGTGGCGATGTGTTGCAGTTTCTAAGCTTCAGCCTTGTCTTTGGGGAGTGTTTCGTCTTTGAGGAAAGATATGCTGGGATCTCTCCACCCTGGAGAACGATCCAAACGGAAGACTTCCTTGTCTATGAATATTCGGCTTCAGGGTGTGCTCTACGGGGATCTCGCGCCTGAATTGGAAGTCGACAACCGAGGCGAGCATAGCCAGAGAGTCTGTGGCTGTTCTCGGATCTCGGAACCTGTTTGAAGTCGCAATGGGAGAGTTTGGCCTTCCAAGCTGTGACTACCTTCAAGTATGCGGCCATCCGACCGTCTTTGGCAGCGTATTCTCCATTGACTTGACTCACTATAAGTAGCGAGTCACATCGTACTTCGAGCTCCATGACCCTAAGGGTGGTTGCCATCTTGAGACCTGCAATGACAGTTTCATATTCTGCCTCGTTGTTAGTGGCTCGAACCCGAGAGTGTAAGACTATTTAATAATGGATCCGTCGGGTGGTGAGCACTAACCCAATGCCTACATTCTTGCTATTTGATGCTCCGTCTACGTTCAAGACCCATCCTTCCAGAGGAGTGTCCTGAGGTGAAAGTCCTAAAGTGAATTCGGCGATGAAGTCAGCCAAAATCTGTCTTTTGATCGAGGTTATCGGCTCGAAAGTGACCCCGAGTGGTCTAATTTCTGTGATCCACTTCGCAATTCTACCGCTGGCCTCGAGATTTTTCACAATAGCTCTTAGTGGATACTCAGTCAGGACGATGACGGGAAAAGATTGAAAATAGTGCTTCAGCTTTCTCACAGCAATGAAGAGAGCTATCACTAGCTTTTCAATCCTTGTGTACCTTATCTTGGCATCGATTAGAGCCTCGCTGACGTAGTAGACAGGCTTTTGGATGCCCTTGTCCTTTCGGATCAATGTTGCGCTCACTGCAGTGTCTGACACTGCGAGATAGAGGAATAGTATTTCGTCGGGAAGAGGTTTGGAGAGGAGTGGGGGAGATGCCAAATAAGTCTTCAAATTTTGGAATGCTGCTCACACTCTTCGTTCCAGCAGAAACATGTCCCGTTCTTCTTGATGGTCAGGAAGAAAGGCTTGCACTTGTCAGTTGATTTACTGAGAAAGTGGTTGAGGGCGACGAGGCGACCATTGAGGATTTGAACCTCCTTGATGGTCGTTGGCGACTTCATTTCAAGTATGGCGGATATCTGGTCGGGGTTAGCTTCAATTCCCCATTGAGTGACTAGCTATCCGAGAAATTTACCAGAAGCTACCCTGAATGTGCACTTCTCGAGGTTAAGCTTCATATTGAACATTCGGAGGAAAGGAAATGCTTCCTCCAAGTGCTTCACATGATCAGCGTGAACGAGACTATACACGAGCATGTCATTTATGCATACCTTCATCGTATTTTCGATTAGCTCTTTGAAGATCTCGTTAACCATCCGCTAGAAAGTGGCTCTGGCATTCTTCAAGTTGAATGGTATGACTCGGTGGCAATAGATGGAGCGGTCGATGGTGAAGACAGTCTTGTCCTCGTCTTCCGGATGTCTTAATTTGGTTGTACCCGAATAGGCATCCATGAAGCTGAGGAGTTCGTGGCCCGCAGTTGCATCGACCATTTGGTCTCTGTTGGGCAACAGGAAGCTATCCTTAGAACATGCTTTATTCAAGTCGGTGAAGTTAATGCATACTCTCCATTCCCATTCTTCCTTTTCACCAGGACTGGATTGGCAAGCCAATCAGGATAAAGTGTTTCTCGGATGAGGCCAGCCTTGAGGAGTCGGTCTACTTCCTCATTGAGTGCTCGAAGAGGTTCCGTATTCATCTTCCCGGCTTTTACTTTACTGGCTTTGCTTCAGGGAGAATGAATAGTCGGTAGTAGATGATGGAGGGATCTACTCCAGGCATGTCAGTTAGAGACCAAATGAATCCGTTGAGGTTCTCGGATAGAAACTTCGTGAATTGATTCTTCTCTTGATCGAAAAGTCTCATGCCAATCCGGAGGACTTGATTTGGGTGGTCAGGATCCAGCTGAAACGGCTCAGCCCCCCCTCCAACTTGTGATCGGTACCGTCCTCCGTTTCGGAGTCAAAGTCGATGTCAAGGCTGTCGACGTACTGTGATTGCTATTCGTCTTCAGTTTCTTCCTCTCGAGGGAGGTCTCCTCAGAGACTGCTCTGGCCTTCTTTGATTTCCACCCCGACCTCTTCTGAGTGACTGCCGAAATAGTTCTGGCCGCGGCCTGATTTCTTCATCGGCTGTCTCGGTTGGAGTGGGATATCGAACCATTTAGGTGGTACGTAAATGTACGGCTTTCATCATATGAAGTCAGGGTCTCCCAAGTATCACATTGTGGGGGGACTCCACATCTACCACGTAGAATTATGTGATAACATTGTCGGAGTCCGCGACACTGGTAGCGAGATAGGCCTGGGAGAGCGCGTCTCATTCCCGTCGGACCCATATAGGTGAGATTGAGTTTGACAATTGATCAATGCTTGGGCGGCTTCTTGGGAGTCTTCCATCCTGTGAGGGCTCCTCTGTATAGGATGTTTACGGAACTCCCTCTGTCGACCAAGACCTTGGACGCCCGGCAGTTGTCGATGAGCATTATGACGGTTAAGGCATCATTGTGCAAGAAATGCACAGTTGATGTGTCAGAGTCAGAGAATGAAACTGCTTACTTGGAGCTAGTGGTGGCCCAGTTAACACCATGGGATAGATGGCCTTTCAAGCCTCGCCGATATAGATGGACCGCTCCCGAGAGGTGAAACCTTCGAGCGGAGAGGCGCCGAAGAGGGCGTCAACCTTCCGATACTGGATGACTTGGCTCTCTGGCTGGGAAGCTTCAGGGAGACCTTCACATTGACTTCCGACAACTGTTCTGGATTGAGGATGAACTCTCGGAGATATCCTCGGTCCACCAGCTCTTGAAGTTGTCTCTAAAGGGAACGGCAGTCCACGGTGTGGTGTCCTATACTGTCATGGAAGGCGCAACACTCTCCAGCATCTGGACCCTCTGGGTCGGGTGGCAGCGGTCTCAGATGCCTAATGAAGTCTTGGCCCTTGATGGCGTTGTACATCTGGTCCATAGAGATTTTGAATAAAGTAGGATCTACTTCGTCCCCGTGAGTTTTGGCGATATTTTGAGCCGACTTGTTAATAGCTCTGACTGCCCGACTAGGAGTCTTCTTTGGGGGACCGAGTTGTACCTTTTGTCCCTCCGATTCGCACCCATGCTTGGGGGAAGCGGTTGGCAGAAACTCGGGTGGCATCCTCAATTTGGATATACTTTTGGGCGCGGGTGAGGACGTTCCTCATCTTGGTGACTTCATACTTCACCAAGTGCTTGTAAAATGAGTGGGTAGCTTGCAGCCCACTATGAATGCGGCGGCAGCTACGGCGTAGTTGCAGTTGTATACCAGAGCCATTTGACTCTGAAAGTAACTGACATATTGCTTGAGGCTTTCTCCGGATTTCATCTTGATGGTAAGAAGGTGGTTGTTAATCCTTCTCAGCTCCCGTCGGAAAGCATATTGGTGGTAGAAGGCTCTCCTTACTTCTTAGAAATTTTAGAGAGATTGACTTGAAAGTGAATAGAACCAGTCGTAAGCGGCGCCTTTAAGATTGGACAAGAACACACGACTCAGGAGCGCATCATCGTGAGAATGAACCGCCATCTTATCTTGATACTGGAGGAGATGTTGGATTAGGTCAGTCGCTCCCGAGTAGCATACGAAACTTGGCATCACGAACTTCTTCGGGAAGCAATGAGAGGTGATTTCTTTCGAGAGGGGCGAGTTGAGGATGCTCAAATTGTCGGGTTCCATATCCTTCTGGAGCAGCTGGCTAACTCTTTCAACCTGCTTCCTGACGATTTCCTCTATGTCTTTTACTCGGGGGATCTTCGAGACCTTCCGCGACTCTGAGTTCTCGAGAATCTGGCTGTCACTCGGGAAGAGTGACCTGTCGTGTTTCTGATTGCTCTCGATGCGAGCGATTTTCGCCGACGAGGATGGAGACAGAGGAGGTCGGGAACCCTCCCCCTTAGGATGCTCGGAAGGCTGGGACTTTCGGAGGATCTTGATATGAAGAGTTAATTTTGGACACGGACGGTCGCGTCTTTTTCCAGGGCAGCCTACTCTTATTCACGAGTCGTCTCCGCTCGCTGCTCTTCTAATTATTTTTGAAGGCTGGCAAACATCTTAAGAAGTTGACCTTCAGTGGGGTGCGGTGGTTCAAGCTGATTTACCCCCACCTCGGGCATGATAACTGGAGGAGAGAGTTCTCCGTTGACTTCTTCGACGTGAACGTCTGAGAGGATAGGAGGTTGACGGCTCCAGTGCCTCCAATGACCACCGATTTTCCTTTAGAGGTTGCTGCAGCTGTGGCTCTGGAGGAGCTCTTATTGGAAGTGGCCATCTCTGATATCGACGAGATTTTTTGAGGAGGGTTCGAGAATGGAAGAACTATGAGTGTTAACTCAAAATCTCAACGGAAGCACAAAATGTAAGGGTAAATTCCTCAGGAGAATTTATCTACACTCAATTTGTAATAGAATTTTGAAGATAGAGAATTGAACAATGCAAACACTAGAGAAATTACGTGAAAAATCCCGCTGGGGGAAAAATCACGGTGCCAAAAGAAAGAGGTTCCACTAAAGTAAAAACGATTACAGTGGGACTTCAAGCTCTTTTACAAACTTTTTCTCTAGGACGCGGTCCCTTATGCAGAAGGAGGGGAACGAATTTTATAGTTGAGGAGTAGTGGACGAGTCATGGCTTTCGAGATTTCTGCCTTCGAATATGCCTATGATCATAGTTGTGCGTAACGTCCCAGCTGTAATTCTGTAATTGGTTACACGTGATGCGCAATAATCGGGGGTGTCTTGACCAACAAGAATTTGCATTCTAATCCGCCTTTATATCCTCCACGTGCTCATTGGTTGTAATCGAGCGAACTGCCAAGTGGATGACCAGGATCCTCAGGCTGGGGGGCGATCCGGTGACCCTATGAACTGCTATGATTTGCCAGGTGTCACATTTTTTACCACTACAATCATCGTAACAAATAAGTTCAGTGTATTATCCTCAAGAGACAAGTTCAGTTTTCGTTGTTCATGAGTAACGCATATTTGTATCCATCCATTTCTATCATTGTAACAAATAAGTTCATTGTACTATCCTCAAGAGATAAATAAGTTCAGTTTTCGTTGTTAATTAAAAGGAATATGTTTGTGTGTATAAGCATTGTTTCTTCTCTACTATTATTTAGGACACCAAAAGGCATAACTGTTGAAATAGCTCTTGAAACAATTCCTTTATATTTTTCTTTCTTCCAAACAACAACATAGCTTTGCAAATGGCATTTCTTTTAGTTCTCTTTCAAGTGTAAAAGACGTTTCTAATAAGACAAAAGAAAGCATATGGAAAGGCGTCTATTCTATTATGAATTAAGCAAGCCTACTGAAAGATTTCAATATGGATTTTGTTTAAGTCCAAAATAGAAAAGGAAAAAAAACTCAATTATCTGATATATAAATTTTATAGCCATAAAAATATATAATGAATAATTTTCCAATCTTTTAAACTCTTTTGCAATCAAGTGAGAATTCTTTCCATTCTTTCTTCTAGATTAGTTATATAAACCATTTGAGCATAACTATTTTAGATTACATAATACTGAATATTTAGATAATAATCAAATTTCTCTCAATATTCTTACTTTATCATGCTTAGACTAAAATACTGTCTCCTTTTCTCCTTTGAAGAAAGATTAGAGATACATTATGTAAATCATAAATATGACCAAAACTATAGAGTATTTTACTAATAACTCTTTAGCAAAATGCTTTTTAAACTGAACGACTTCGCATGTGTTTGTTGTACTAGCTTCCACAAGGCAGAAATAAATATAAGACAAATCTTAAACCAACATAGGTTTATTAAAGTTCTATAATTCCAGCCCAATTGCATTTTAATGTTTTTCAAACTTTCAACATTCAAATTCATATGACTAGAAAATTATTTATGTGTGTTGAAGAGTTTCAATCGATCTCAAAATGAATGGTGTTTAAATAAAAGAATGCATTAGTCTGTCTTCTTGTGTTCTAAGGGAAGAACTTGGGCTTATTCATCATGTCACATCACTAAATCTCATGAAAATAAATAATAGGATTGGTCTACAAATGTGCAAATTGGGATATTTTCTTAACAGATAGTTAATGTTGATTAAGATCACTGATTCCTTAAAAAAAATTTTAGGCAATAAGCTATTAAGTAACCCTAGAACTAACATGTTCTCTAAGTACATAACCTATTATTTTTTACAAGTGGAACTTGAGTACTGAATCTTTTCGGCATGTCCACTTAGATTTAAATCAATACTTAATATTCGTCAAAGCACAGTAATCAAAACTGACTCTAGAAACACTTCAATTATTTAATTTCCTGTCTGCATGATATTTACTGGTTAACAACCAAAATGCAAGATTAGCAATTTCTCAAAGGACAGGATACAGAGAGAAGTTAGAAGACAAGCAAACATAAAAAAAATTGGTGTTACACTATAATCAGTTTCAATTTCCGAGAGTGCTTCTTTCCTTCTAAATTGAATTACTTGCTGGTTTGACAGTAATCCATAAGACTTGTAAACTCACATCATGACAGAGGAGGGAAGACAGAACAGCAATGATGGCACCCGAAGTAGAAGTTAAGCGCGTCAAAGCTCCAAGGAAAAAAGAAAGAGCTGTCCAAAAAAATAGCTATTGTCATCAATCAATAATATTCCAAAACACATGTTATCATCAATTAATATGAAATTAGTGTACGACAATAATTTGAAGATGTTAGCCACAACGAAATTTTACATCCTTATTTAGTCGTGCACACCAATAAACTAATGTAGCCAAGTTAACTCGTGGAAAAAAAATAACAAAATAATTGACCCTAACCTTTTTCTTTCCATATGTAGAGCGCGTTGCAAACGGTGGAATTGAAAATGATATAGGTGATGTGGATCCACGTTGCCCAAACCAAGGTCAAAGACCCCTACCAGATATCCAATCAGGTTGAAGAATGTATTTTGTTAATGACTCTTGTTTGCGGACCAACTAATGCTGATCGCACTGCTAATGAGGGTACTAAAATGTGACATCAAGAAATTCCCAAGTGTAGCCCCAAATTTATTGTTAGAGCCCTTAAGTTATGGAGGTTGGCCATAACCTATGGAAGTGAGCAAAACTTGATTGAACTGTCCACTCATTGGATAGGAGACAAGATTGACCAGATTTTGCTTCCCAAACTAAGATCTGACTTCTCACCACTGATTTAATCAATCGCATCCCACCACCTCATTGCAAATTGATTATTCCATAGAAAACTCTTTCCACCAAACCCAAAAAGAATACATGTAAAGTAGGTTACTTGATTAGTCCAAATGCTCAAACGTGGAAAAGTCTGAAAAACACTTCCAGGAAAGGCATTTCATGTTTAGAAAACACTAGTCATAAACCAGAGGCTCTTAGCATCACTTATGTACAAAAAAAATTCCTAATGTTCAGTTAGCAAGTACAATGGTGTGCTACAATTGGCATTCCCCTTGTAACAATCAATAGGAAAGTCCATATCAGCAAAAAGATCGTGCACACCATAGAGGGCATGCCTGATAACAAGGTTGGATGTTGTTTCGATCGGCATGACTTATCATTGTTGACTACTAAAAGGGTTTGAGTTACAGAACTACTATTGTGCTCAAAATTAGCTGCAGCTGCAGATCGAGTTTTATAGTTACCTATGTTATCCTTGGCAGTTTATAGTTGAATTTTTGCTCCAGAGGTATGGCCCTGGCCTAATCGATGAGCTTTAGAACACCCGGTTAGAATTGCGTTAATAAAACTAAATAGGCTGCACCCGATGCATACCGTTCTACCTAAATTTGATGTCTGAACTGCTATATACAGACCAATGCATGGAAAATGAACCTCCTATACTAAAGATAGTCAAGCCGAGTACAAGAACTTTTATTATCCCAAAGGAAAATGAAATACTAACTTCCTAATACATTATTTCATACAAGAGATTTTGAATCGTTACTGTATTCCAGATGCCTTATTCTCTTCACGCCTGCTTCACGATCAAAGTACCAAAGAAATTATTAGCCCCCTTCTAAGTCTTCTTCCTCAACTTGATACTGGCCTTACAATATCCGAGAAAATAAGGGCAGTTTGATGGGTACTCACTAAGTGTGGTAGGTGAAGATAATTCAAACATACAGCTTGCATATAACCCTTTTAAAAAGTCTGGCATCACTGAACAATGACTCAGAAATTCCTATATAAAGGGCTAGGAGTGTACAACCATGCAACCAACCAACAACGCCTTCAAGCTTAGGAACACAAGATTAGCCACCAGAAATGGGGACTCACGGCAGAGTGCGGGCAAAGCTGCACATAATCCTTGCCATTGCTATTTTCTTGATTGCAACGATCGTAGAAGCCGGAGATAAGCCTTACATCTATTCTTCTCCACCTCCACCATACTATTACAAATCACCTCCACCACCTTCTCCATCTCCTCCTCCACCTTACCATTACAAGTCACCACCACCACCATCACCATCTCCACCACCACCATACCGCTCGCCTCCACCTCCATATTATTATAAATCCCCACCTCCTCCATTGCACTCTCCTCCACCACCGTACCACTATAAATCACCTCCACCGCCTTCTTCATCTCCACCACCGCCTTACCATTACAAGTCACCGCCGCCACCATCCCCTTCACCACCTCCACCATATCATTACAAGTCCCCGCCACCACCATCCCCATCTCCACCACCACCTTACCACTATAAGTCACCACCCCCACCTTCTCCTTCACCACCTCCATCATATCATTACAAGTCTCCACCTCCACCATCTCCATCTCCACCAACCCCTTACCATTATAAGTCGCCACCCCCACCATCTCCTTCACCGCCTCCACCATATCATTACAAGTCTCCACCACCGCCGTCTCTGTCACCTCCACCGCCTTACCACTATAAGTCTCCCCCACCGTCATCTCCATCTCCACCACCATCTTATCACTACAAATCTCCTCCACCACCATCACCATCACCTCCCCCACCTTATCACTATAAGTCTCCACCGCCACCATCACATTCGCCACCTCCTCCTTATCATTACAAATCACCTCCACCTCCATTGCAATCACCACCCCCTCCTTATCACTATAAGTCACCACCACCTCCTTCACCCTCTCCTCCCCCTCCTTATATTTACAAGTCCCCACCACCACCCTCATTGTCCCCTCCCCCTCCCTATGTTCACAAGTCACCTCCTCCTCCTTCACCACCCCCACCACCACCTTACGTTTATAAGTCCCCACCACCTCCCTCCCCATCTCCTCCTCCTCCCTATGTTTACAAGTCTCCTCCTCCTCCCTCACCCTCTTCACCTCCTCCATATGTTTATAAGTCTCCACCACCTCCCTCACCCTCACCTCCTCCTCCATATATTTATAAATCTCCACCACCTCCTGCTCATTCACCACCACCACCATATATTTACAAGTCACCACCACCACCCTCGCCTTCACCTCCACCTCCATATGTTTACAAATCACCGCCTCCCCCATCTTCTTCACCTCCACCACCGTACATTTACAAGTCACCACCCCCACCCGCACCATCGCCTCCACCACCATATGTTTACAAGTCACCACCCCCACCCTCACCATCGCCTCCACCTCCTTATATGTACAAGTCCCCTCCACCACCCTCCCCCTCACCACCACCTCCTTATATTTATAAGTCACCACCGCCTCCCTCGTCGTCACCACCGCCTCCCCCTCCTTATATTTACAAGTCACCACCGCCTCCCTCGTCGTCACCACCGCCTCCCTACATTTACAAGTCACCGCCCCCTCCCTCGCCCTCACCTCCACCTCCTTACATGTATAAGTCACCGCCTCCTCCCTCGTCATCACCACCGCCTCCATATGTTTACAAGTCACCACCTCCTCCCTCACCCTCCCCTCCACCTCCCTATGTTTATAAGTCACCGTCTCCTCCTTCGCCATCACCACCCCCTCCATATGTTTACAAGTCACCACCACCTCCCTCGCCCTCACCTCCACCCCCTTACATGTATAAGTCACCGCCCCCTCCCTCGTCATCACCCACCCCCTCCTTATGTTTACAAGTCACCACCGCCTCCATCCTTTTCACCTCCACCTCCCTATGTTTATAAGTCACCGCCTCCTCCTTCGTCATCACCGCCCCCTCCATATGTTTACAAGTCACCACCACCTCCCTCACCCTCATCTCCACCTCCTTACATTTATAAGTCACCACCTCCTCCCTCGCCATCACCACCCCCTCCCTATCTTTACAAGTCACCACCCCCTCCTTCACCCTTACCTCCCCCACCCTCACCCTCACCACCTCTTCCATATATTTATAAATCACCACCTCCCCCCTCACACACACCTCCCCCATCATATTTATACAAGTCACCCCCACTCCCTTCTCACTCACCTCCCCCTCCGTATCATTATAAATCTCCACCACCACCATCTCACTCACCTCCTCCATACTACTATAAGTCCCCACCTCCACCATCACCCTCACCTCCTCTTCCTTACTACTATAATTCTCCACCACCTCCAGCACACTACTAGTGTTCTACACGTGCTACGAGACTTTAGGTGCATCAAAGAAATTGCAATATTCTTGTATGGTGTAATCACACTTATCTTTGTAGTATTTATATTTGTAACATATGCATTGAAACTAACACAGGTCTTTTGCTTCCAGTTTCAGGACAAGGCAAGCAGCAAGGCAAGTTGTGGATAATTTAATAATGATTTGTGGCATTTCTTTTCCAACAATAAGTTCTAAGTTTGAAATCATAGTGGATCAACTCAAACGATCATCCTCAAGAAGGCATGCAAGAGGAGTGATCAAGCACTTGTTGATGAATAAAGCTTATTTTGTTTCATTTCCATTATTGTAACAAATACATTCTTGTTTACAATTTTAATTATAAGCAATTTGTGATAAATCTCTCTCTCTCTCTCTCTACACACACTCTTATATGTGTTCTGCGCATAAGCTTTGTCTCATTAACTGATTGAAATAAGATCTCTAGCAAGAATACAAACATTTTCATGATTCAAAATGTGGATCATTAACTGATGCACATAGGGGTATGTACTTGAGCTGGAAAAAAGATAAAGGTGTGCATTTAAATTCCTCATTGATATGCTTGAATGAGAACAAGAATTTTCAAAGATATAACCTTCTTGATCTACTAAGATGATCAACATACATAAGTTCATTAGATATCCCAACTCGACATATTACTCTACCAGACAAAAGGTCACCAACGCGTGACAACTGTAATATCCCTAAGTTGAGATACTGTATTTTTATTTTTTAAGTATTTATTTTATTTTACTGGTTATTTTATCATTTAACTTAATTTTTAGTTATCATTATTAAGTATACAAATTTTTTCAAGATAGCAAGTGGTAATTTGGCTTTATATATTATTACCATTATTTCATATCTATATTTTTAATTACTTATTCCTATTATTTCTATGATTATTTTTATTTTTAATTATTATTATTAGCAGTTATTACTGTTATTATTTTATTATTATTATTATTATTATTATTATTATTATTTGTGTTAATATTATTAGTATTGTTGTGGTTGTTAATTATTATTTTTATTGATAGGCACTATTATGTATTAATATTATTATTACTAGTATGACTATTATTACTTGTTAATATTATTATTAGTATTGATATTATTATCTTATTAATGTTGTTATTATTAATTGGTTAACTATTATTATTACTACTATTTATTCTTGTTACTATTATTTATTATTATTTGATATTGGTAGCATTATTTTTTCTCTCCTTTTTATTCCTATTTTTACACCCATGCCCGTTAACTCCTTTAGCCCATTATCAACCAGAACCCTATGCCAATACCGATAAACCCAATAAACCCATAACCCATTTTAACTCGTACTCAAACCCTTTACTCAAATCTCAAATCCTATCCATTATATCCAAATCTTAACAAGCAACCCAATCTTCATCTTAACTAAATAATCCTAAATCCTAACAACACATTATAAATCCTAACTAATAAAAATCTCTAATCTAATCTAAACCTAATCTACTTCCTACCTTTACCTTTATCTACCCATATCCATTATCTTTACCCTTATACCCATTAACCCAAATCTGACCTAAACCCATTCAAATCCTATTTTAACCAAATCCTAACAACCACATCTTATCTTAATCCAATCCCAATCACACAATCATAATCACAAAAAAAAAAAGAATCAACTTCATAATCCCTTCGTCCTCCTCTTCACTGCCACACCCCAGTCGGACGATCTCCTCCCCATGGGCCATCCACGCCATCACCCAAGCCTTCCCCCTTTGTTGACGTACACAGCCGCAGCCCCCTGGCCACGTACACGAATACTCCCACCAGCTCCACACCCACGCACTGGCCAGAGCTTCCCCACCATGAGCCTCCTTGGCCGAAGACCCAGGCCTATGGCATCATCCCATCACCCGCGCCGTAACCCGACAGCCCAGGGCCCTGGCCGGCAACACCATCACCTCCCCGCACCTCCCCGCACGCCCTCGCCCAGATCCGGCAAGAATCTGACGTTGTCCGCTTCATGTTCCTCGACTCCGTCTCCCGCCTCAAGAAACTCCTCCGCCTCGCTACCCCCTCGGCCATTGCCTCCTGCACATCACCCTCAGCGTGACCGTGATGACAACCGAGCTCCGCCGTTCCCCTTCTTGCCGCACATCACCCACGGCAGCCCGGAGTTTCCCCTCCTCTCCTACGATCCCGGCGCACTCACCCCCAGCAGCCGCCTTCCCCAGGCCCAAACAGCACCACGCCGAACCCCCATTGTTGCATCCTCCTGAGGCCAATCTACTCTGCCCTACCTGCCGAGCCACACGCCACCATCCACGTGCAGTCGTGAGTCTCCCTCCCCTTCTCTTTATTTCTTTCTTCTCTGTTAAATTACAGTACTTGGTTTAATGTGTGACAGTGTGTGTGTGTACATGTTGAGCGGGTGAGTTTGTGATTTGTGTACGTGTGGCATGCTGTATGTGTTAATAGGTGTGCATGTGTGTATTGTGTGTGTGAGTTTGAAGTTGTAGGTATTTGGTGTATTAATGTGTGAGTGTAGGTATATGTGTGGGGATGTATATATTAGTATATGTATATATAAGTATATGTGTGTGTATGTGTATACTCGAATATAGGTATGTATGTGGGTGTACCGTGTATATATGCACGTGTGGCATGCGTGTATGGGTATACGGGTGAGTGTATTATGGGTGTGTGTTGATTTCCCTCCCTCTCTGTGTGTTTGGTTGCATATTTCAGCATTTCGGACTCGTTCGTGAGATCCAAACTCGGTAACAGAAGATTCGGAGTTGTGCCTGTCATGGACCCGATACATGAGCGATTCGAAGACCGATCCATGGGATGATCCGTAAGTCAGACGACGATTCAGTTCCAAAATCGTGTCATTTCATGTGAGTGTTTGTTCTTGTATATTTCTTTATTTACTGTTGTCGGTATGCGTTTACATGTTACTCTTATCATTTCATGTAGCTTTCTGTTATATTTTATCAGTTTGACTACTTGTATTACTTCATGAGACACCAATAATTGTTCACCTTATTTGTGTAGTTGATATGAGCTTGTATCAGTATTATTTCATGTGTCTGTAGTTCGTAGTTGTTGGCATTGGCCTAGTATTGGAACATCTTAGACTGTAACTCGACTCGATCTATTGATTTGATGGATTAGTTCTTATTTGAGCATCAGATGTATATGGATCTTGTATTTGAACATTGAGATATTAGAGTTATATCATTTCATGAATAGATGATTACCGTTTCGGACTGGGGCTAATTGTAAAAGAGCTTGGAATGTACACTAGATTGATCGTATGTTGGATTGGTTCGTGATTGTGGTTTAAGACCTATATTTTATCTGAACGATTATCAGACTTGATATTCCTTATTCGGTGATAATTCAGTCAAGAATTTATTCGAGTATTTGAGGACATATTAGATGTGATCTTACTTTATTAAAGGATTAGAATTCTTGATGATTGAATCGGTACATGGACTTATTCAGAGTTGGAGCGATATGAGATTTACATTCCTTTATTGGATCTTGTTTAGTGTTCTGATGTGATTGAGTTAGCTGGATTTATAGTCGTGAGTAATTTTCGGTTTTACCCCTGATTGTACCGTTGAGTGTTGATGTCTTGTTGATGTTGATTATAAGACGTAGAGGCATCTTAGATTTCATATTGCTTGAGGAATAGCAGTTGATTGGGTTGACCTGACCTGGAAAATTTTTAGATATATATACTTGATATGTTACTTGAGTTTTGGGATCCTGTGTTTGACCTTGATAGAGTGAGAGTGTGTGATGATCTTGACCAAATTGGAATATAGGAATTATGATTAAATGTATTAGAACATATAATATTTTAGCTATTGAGATTTGGATATATTGATGACTTGAGGATCAGAGTAGATTGATAGGGTGAGAGAACTGACCACTAATTATTGATATATTGAGACGGTGGTTTATTGTACCAGATTACCGATATGAATTGATACTTGATGATGATGACGACTATTGAAATTATGAGTTAGCGAATTCATTAGTGTTGTATTCAGTACAGGTGGATGAGATTTTGGATCAGTTATATATATGAGATTGTATATTGACTAGAGGTGCAGGACTGTTACTGTAGAAATTTATGTTACTGAAAGTTATTGGGAAAAGATCGTTTGACCGTAACACCCTGTATAGTCCTATTGTTCATCGTATGCACGGTTACTACTATCGTTCCCTATTACTGATATTGCACATCATGTATACGATTACTGTTGACTGTTATACTGTACCGTTACTGTCACCATATCGTCCCAGCATTATAAGTAACATGGATATTAATTATGATGACTGAATTAAATAATAATGTAAATTGATGACTTATACTGGGATTGGGGAAATTGATGGAGGAGACAGTGTCTGTATTTGGGTGAACCTAGGATATAGGTTGCGCAGTCGACTGAGGGTTTCACTGCAGGATTCCTGGGGGATGACTGACATCCCATCTGTATTGTTATTGTTCCACTATTTTCACAGTGAGATTACTATTACTGTTACTAAGTACCTAGCAGTACGGCCTAGTTCAGAGCTAGGAAACTGAGGCCGTGTCCTGAGTATATACGGGACCCACCTAAAGCATGGATAATGTCTCCAACCAATCAGTTTCAATAATTTAGGACTTCGATTGTCACATATGATAGGCATAGTATGGGATGCGTCTATTGCAGGTGGCAGTTGGTGTTCGTTGACATAATTAATAATAATAAACTGTTATAATGTATTGTGACTGACCGTAATCAACCGACTGTACACATATATATAATTATGATAGACATATGGTTGTACACATGACCGGATTGTATACCAGACTAGTGACATATGCTAGGTTACACATCTTGACATTAGTGGTTTCCTTTTATCATGATACCAGTTATATATCGTTCATAGTTTTGTTCTTGACATTGATTATTTCGTTATCTTTTATTTTAGTTTATTATGTTGTTATAGCTTACATTGTTATTATGCACGAGCACTTCTTTATATACACACACTCATTAGGTCGCTTCTGACGACCCTGAATTCGCACGTCTAGGGTATTAGACATCTTCTTATATTGTTCAAGTGTTCGTGTGAACGTACGCTTCGCGAGGAGCTGGAGTTTCTCTCTTTTTGATTCTGGTATTCTTGCTCTTTTTCCTGCTATTATTCTTTGATTCCTGTGTATTACACTTAGCTTCTATTCCATTCCTTATTTCATCTGAGATCATGTGTAGTCATTATATATATTATTGTAGTGATCGTTGATTATTATAGTTTAGATTTATAGCTTGTTCAAGTTACTTTAGACTTAGCGTGTATACGTGGGGTATTTTTCTCACGTATATACGTCGCTGATTCTCATCGCGACTTCGTTTCCTCATATTTTGGGAAGCGGGGCGTGACAACAACTATGTGAATTGATCATCTTTAGCTTATCTCACAGTAACCACCAAAAACAACAATGCCCTGGATCCCAATTCTTTCAGTTCAGCTATATGAATCCCTTTCCCCAATCAGCTCTATGAAAAGCCATCATAGTAAAAGTCATAAAACATATAGATTATAAAATCCAATTTGAAATTTTAGGAACATATATTAATAAAAATAAATTTCAGTTAAGTACTTACCGTTTTGACCAATGGTATCAGAAATATTCTGTCAAAGATAATAGGTTGAGTATGAATAAGGATAATACACTGAAAATGAGCGTAGAGTCCATTCCTTTTACTGCACATTAGTGTCAGCCCAACATAAATTTTGTTAAAAGAAAAAAAAATTTTAAATTTACAATTTCTAGAAAAATAAGGTGAAATGGTAAGTTAACTAGTGGGCTAGGAAAATATGCAAGGTAAAAACCGTGTGTAAAGTGTTGGTGATTAGATTAGTAGTGACTGAAGACAACAAAATATGAATCATGTAAAGCAAGTAAAAGATAGGGTAGATGAAATATTCAGTGGGGCTTTGTAACAACTATATATAGATGTGTAGTTCTGGGAATGAGAGGCAACCAAGAAGCAAAAAGAAATCAGCTAATCTCCACAAGTGTGGAGAAAATTGTAACAAGACCTCTAAAAATAAAAGTTTCAATCATGACCTTATCTACTCCAATTCTCATTTGTGTTTAATATCCACTTCTTCTAACTAAAAATTCTTTATATCAAGAACCAAACTACTCTAACATCAAATTATCTTTCTGAATGCTTTACAATCTTCCTTCCTTTTTCTTTTTCCTTTTCAAAATTTTCCAAGTCCGATATATGAGTTGACATCCAATTTCTCCAATGTTCATTTAGTAAACCACGAGTTAACAGTAAAATTAGAATTGAAAACTTTTTCCCACATAAAAAAATTGACTGTATATTTTACCTGCATGCATGCATGGAGATAATATCACGAACCTTGAACAAAAAGAAGACGTTGGGCAGCATGAAACGTATAGAAACAGGAATGAAAAAGACAAAGAGAGGTAGAATCAAACCTTTGCTCGTGATCGAACTGAGGGAGGCATTTCATCAAACAGGTGGTCTGCGCTTCGCTATGTTATTAATCACGCACACTGATCTCAACATAGAAAGGGCAAGGTCAGAGCTGGGGCTCGAATCGCTGCAGGGATTCGACTTCTTTTCTGTGGAGGAAAATGGGACGCAGATAATCTCAGTTGAATCAAATTGTGTTCATATATTTTCTAGTTTCGGAGTTGAAAAAGAGGTCGACTTTAGATAGAAACTAAATATATAAATTTTTTTTTTTTCCCTGTGTGTGCGCGTTGAGGGGAGGGGGGAGGAATGGAAATCTTTTCTTCAATCAGGGGAAAAAAGAGGGAATTGAAATCTTTTTGATTAATTTTCATTTCTAATTATGGTCCCAAGTTTCACACCAAATAGACATCAATTTCTCATGGTTTTCTTTCTGTAATTGCTAGTCTTCCTCCTCTGTATAATTCATGTAGATGTTGTCTCTCATACGAAGAAAATAATAAATAGTTGGTTGAAAGAGACTTGACGCATGAAAAAAAGATCTTTAAGGTTTGACTTCGTTTGTAAGTTGATGAAATAGTTGCAAAATTAACAGTTTTTAATAATGCAACAAATGCGACTATTATTTCCGCCTACAAACAAAGTCCAAACGTCATAATTTTTTGAATACATACATTTTAGGTCATAAATATTATAATGAACGGATAGATCGTGAAATAATAATTGAAAGATTGGCGTTTGAAATGTACCATTGGAGAAAATTTTCTCCGTGGCCACTGTCCTCCCCCCCCCCCCCCCCCACTCCCCCCTCTCCTTGTGTGTGCGATGTACTTCAGTTGCCAGCTGAGAGACTCTCTCAGCTGGCGATGATGTGACTTAATCTCAGCCATGTGGTCGAGCCCTCTGACGGCACCTTCAGGACCTGATCAATGAAGGATACTTCAAGAGTTCATCCCCAACTCTGGGCTCCCGTCGGAGATTAGAGTGTAGAGGCAGCCCGATACCACAGATGAACATACAGACAACACCCTCGTCCAATACAGGGAGGTGAACGTCATCTTCGAAAACTTCGCGATAGAAAGCACCACCACCAAGGAGAGAACCATCTACGTTAACAAAACCCGGAGGGACAACTATCCAGCAATAGTGATGCCCCCACCTACATCTCCGGCCAGGCCTGTCTTTTTCTTTGAAGAAGACGCATATTCCGTGCACTTCCTGCATAACGACGCTTTGGTTGTTACACATCGACTGTTGCAAAGTGTCGAAGATCTTGTTTGATGGGGGAGTAGTGTCAACATCTTGTACGACCACGCTCTAGATTGAATGGAGAACACTCCCGAGCTGGCCCGGAAGTTGATCATTCTCCAGACCCGGTCACACCTCTAGGGATTCGACGGGAGCGAAATCCGTTGCCCCGGCACAGTCGAGTTGTCGATTCGCGCGGATCCGTTCAACTTTGTCACAGAGTTCTGTGTCCTCGACGTCCAATCTCCCTACGATACCATCCTCGAGAGGTCATCGATCCATAGGATGAGAGCAGTCCCGTTCACCCATCATCAACTACTGAAGTACCCACACCATCTGGAATGGCTAACATAAGGGGTAACCAGGCGATGGCTAGGACAGTAGCTGCAGTAGCCCGAAAAAGGTCTTGCTGGGCACAAAGGACCTCCCGAGCAGGCGCTAACGAAGACTCCCCTATGGACAAGAATCAGAGGAGGATTGTTGATCAATAGCAATCACAGTACGGCGAAAGTTGAGATCATGACTCATCCATCGAGTTGGGAAACCCGGATAGCAAGACCGAGAAGGAGCCTGAGTCATTCAGTATAGACCCACATCGTCTAGAGCGAACCCTCCAAATTGACTCAAGCATGCATCCTCATGAGAAGACGTTCAAACAAATCTTGTCGGAAAATGCAGACGTGTTCGTGTGGTCCCCTACCGATATGCCTGAAATTGACCCCGAGATCATCTACCACAAGCTCTCCATTAAGGCAGACGCTAAGCCAGTGAAGCAAAAGCTTAGGAGAATGAACGAAGAACGAAGTCAGACCATCAAGGATGAAATCGAACACCTATTTCAAGCAGGCTTCATCGAGAGACGTTTTACCCCGACTGGCTATCTAATCCCATCCACGTGAAGAAAAATGGGAAGTAGAGAGTCTGTATCGACTTTATCAACCTCAATGAAGTTTGCCCGAAGGACAGATATTCCCTTTTGAGAATCGATCAACTAATAGAAGCGGCGCGGGCCATGAGCTCTTAAGCTTCATGGACGCATATTCTGGCTACAATCAAACCAAGATGCACCCATCAAACGAAGACAAAAACCGTGTTCACTACGGGTCGGGAAATCTACTGCTACAAGGTGATGCCCTTCAAACTCAAAAATGTTGGGGCCACGTCGATGAGCACCATGGAGGCATACGTCGATGATATGTTGGTGAAAAGTGTACAATGCACGGATCACCTCCAACATCTAGACAAAGCCCTCGATCTCTTTAGGCAATACAAGGTAAAACTCACCCCAAAAGTGCACATTTGGGGTGGCTTTCGGAAAGTTTTTGAGATATCTGGTCACTCAATGGGGCATCAAGGTTGTCAGTTTATGACCTCCACGATATCACGCCATGTGCCCATCTAGCACTAAGCAGGCGCGCAACGCGTGGTTGCTTCCAGAATTTTCAAGAGGGAAACCTCATTCAATTCAAACTCCGAGCAATTCAGGTGGTTAAAAGAAAGAGATAAGATCAGTCACGAGCATCCTTACCTCTGAGCCGAATCCCCATTTGAGGTAGTTACTCTCTCGAGAACGGATCATCCTCATCTACAGACTGACAGATACAGATGAACTCTCATCCACCTCATTCAAATCAGGATGTTCAACTCAACCCCTCCAAGATAAGAAGTTAAGCGTTCAAACTGAATAGGACTCCTTAACCTTATCCAAGTGTCATGACTTATGATGGGACACACAAATTGCATATTTATTATTACATTCTTACATTCATCTTATAATAAATATGCTAATCACCTTATTTTAATGTCTAATTCGTGCAGGATATGATTAATGAAGGGAGAAAAGATAATACCAAATAAAGATCAGTTAAATCGAATTTATATGGATCTATTTGGTTGCTTGAAAATAAATGGGATATTTCCAAATTCAGAGCAAATCAGAGAAGATAATATCAGATAAAAATCATTTAAAACCAGATTTTTGAAGATTTATTTGGTTAGCTTGAAGAATTAAGGAGATAGAGACAAATCCAGAAGTCCAAATGCAACTCTATCAATATACAAAGGGATATCTAAAGGATTGGGATATATATTCAAAAATTCAGAGAGATAAGTCACATCCAACTGAAGATCAGAGATAAACAAAAAATTATCTCTAACTTTATCAGAAGATCTTTTCTGTTGGGCAAGCGATTTTGTTCGGATCTCCACACGCATTCCCCACTTCATCTTCTCCTATAAATACTGCAATTTTAGAAGGCAAAGGGGACCACTCCAGCAAAGATAGATTCTAGGCTAGGTTATTGTTTTTAGAGCAGGTTTTTATTTTTCTTTTCATGTAATTTTGTTTTTATTTATGTAAGTCAGAGAAGAGAAGAGTTTCATGAGAGAATGAGAGTGAAGGCTATACCGAGAGTGACACCAGTGTAAGTATTATACCTTTCTTTCATCATTACTTTATTTAATCGAAAGTTACACTTTTATGTTCTTCTTTTACTTTTCTTGTTCTTCATTTTTATTTTTCTTCTACTTCCCTCTGAGGGCTTGTAAATCCAAATGACTCCGATAGCCTAAATTTTGTCTGGCCCTTTCAAGTGTCATTGATAGCTTATGGTGATGGATAGTCTTTTCTAAATTAGTTTAAGCTGGCACCTTAATTTCTTAGTTTAGCATGGGAATTGGGATGATCCTATCTATCATACTTTGATCGCCTTCAAGCTAAGGTCAATCATTGTAACAGATCAAAGGTAAGCAAGCGACAAAGAGGTAAGTAAGTATTTTAGTTTTTCTTTCTTTCTTTTAATTCATTAGTTTAGATCACTTTCAATCACCAACTCTCTTTTCTTTACTCTTTTTATTTCTTTTTTTAAACTAAATTTTCTATTTTCCATAATCACCATATTCTCCTATCTATCACTTTCTCCAAATTAACATAGCTTTCTTTCTCTTTTCTTTTTAAAGAACATAGAAGAATTTTTAATCATTTTTTGTAACTTAAAAGAGCACTTACAACACGCTTCCATCGCAGTCTTCCTTGCGGATCACGACCCGCATAGCCACTTCTTATAGCAATAGTATTGAGAACCTTGCACACTTTTATTCTTTTTCTAAAATTCTATATTCTTGTGCACAGGTTTGTCTCAATCAATTTTGGCGCCGTTGTCGGGAGGAACGGTAAATTTTTCTTTCTAATTTATTGAATTGGTTAAGTTTTTCTTCTCTGTTTTTGTGTGCAGGGTCCCAATTCAGGAAACTAAGCACTGCGGTTGCTACTCTGTGCCTCTGCCCAAGAAGGCAGAGCATCAGAGTTGACAACTTTGCGCGCAAACGTGACAAAAGCTGTGTTTTTATGACAATTGTGGAGAACTGCTGACAGAAATTTCTTACAGTTGCTTGAATTTAAAGATTAAGTTTCTGCAATTTTTTATTTTCTTGTTTAACATATTCTGCACACTGTAACTCAACAGTAAAATAATGATTGTTAAATGTTAAAAATGGTTTAGACTTTGCATTTAGGGCATTTGTCTATTTCTTTACATTTACATTATTGTTGAAGAGTACTGGAGCCAAGGTATGTGTGCATTGCATGTGGTATAAAAATGTTCTTGTATGATTTAATTGTCTTGAGTGTTATTTTTTGCTATATATATGCCATTTGCACGAAAACGATTAAGGGTTTGTCCTATAAATAAGATAAGGTGGGAAGTCTACCTTCACTTAGCCCATAAATCATCTTCTCACTCACTAACCAAGCTTAATTAAAACTGAGTAGACGTTGGCCCTAGGGACATCTCAGACTCAATAGGAGACTGACATAAGAGGAAAGTTAATCAAAATTTGACTCTTGTCATAACGGTGTCAAAGGTTGGGGATTGAGAGGCGAAACCTCGAAGAATAGTGGTTTGGCATAATTAAGCCCGTTGCTTAAGCACGGATACCATCTACTGGTCTTACCCCTACTTGCCGATTAACTTGTGGTCAGACTCTACAATATACCCCCCGTAGATAGTCTAACCAGTTAGGAGTCGTCTAGGTTTAGGATCTACCCTAACTTATGCTAGATTTCTTTCTTTTTATTTCTTTATTTGTTTGTTTATTTTTTTTGTTTTGACATCTTAGTGATATGAATTATAATTACAATTATTCCAATGCATATAGTGATCAATACTTCACCCTGACCTCTTTTGACTCGAATACTACCAATCCGGCATTTCATAACTCTAACCAACCAAATATGTCGGAAGGGTTTTATCTGAATCAATATATGCGCCATCCCAATATTATGAACAAGATTGGAACAATCATCACCACTCTTCACAGAGTCAGTGGAGTTACAACTCTCCCGAGTCATATGGCCAACAACCTTACCAACATCTAGCTTCATATACTCCTTTACAAGATCAATCTATAGAAGAAAAATCAGGTTTAGAAAAGAGTTTTGAAGCCTTCTTTGAGTCGCACGTCAATTCGAAATCTCAACGGACTCAAGTATCCCAAAAAAAATTCAAATCCAAGATCCCTACTTCATGTTCCAAGTCTCACAACAAGAAGAAGAACCTACTGACTTAGAAATGAGTATGAAAAACCTAATTCAGTCTGGAAATAATTTTACCCAATCTATCATAGGCTAGAAGCACAAATGAGTCGTTTAATCAACATAGTGAAAGAAATGAGAAAACTTTACCTAATATATTTTCAACAATTCCCGATTGTTCAAGCCATCTTGATACCAAGATTCATTTTCATCTCACCAACTTGACCCTGACCAATCTCAAAATTTTGGCAAATTGGCAAGTTGTCTATTCAATGAGATTAAACTTGAATGTGAATGTGACCCCGATCCTCAACTTTGTGATTTAGTTTCAAACTTTGAATCTATGTTAACTCTTGTATCCTTACCCAATTTGAACCCATTTTTCAAGCCAACATTGATTCCTATTATAGATCTTGAAATTGAATCACCTATTTTGGATAGCCACATTTCATTGAAGGAAAATGAATGTGAATTTAAATTTTTAATTTAGAACCAACTATTGAACCAAAATCAGCTCTCGAACCTAAACTTGATTTTCCTGAGTTAGTATTGGTTCACGAATCTTTCATTTTTGAGCCCAAATCAACCATTCCACCAAGTCACATTCTATTGTTGGATCAAGGTATAGACTATAATGACTCCGAGATGATATTCCAAGATTGGTCATATAACCGGGATGATTTTAATGTTAGGATCTTGCATGATCCTATTCACTTGGGGTTGTAACTCTATAAATAGAAAAGAGGTCATCGAAAGTGGGTTCCATGATAATCCACAATATTTAGATTGGGCAGCAATGCTTGGCCCAATCCGACCACCACCTTGAGGTAACATGTTTCCTTCCCTTTTTTTCATGCATATATGCATTCATTCATACATTAGGACAATGCATGAGATATGTGTGGGAGAGGGTTCTAGCATAACATAAGTTTTCTTTTTATATTAAAAAATTAATATTTTCTTTGCTTTTAAAAATTTTTTGAAAAGAGAAATAATATTTTGACCTATTTTTTGCAAGAGATTAAGTTAATTTTAAGGAATAGAAGAATCTTAATTAGGATTTCTTATACTTGATTAAAATAAGATTATTTGTTTGATTTCTAGGATTAGGAAGAAAGTTTGAAAAATAATTTAGCCTTGATTTTTTACCTTGATGAAATATGCATCCTTTATACACTTACACACTTAGGGTTCAAAGACAAAGATTCTTATGCCTTATTAAAAAAGAAGAAGAAAAAAGAATATATATATATATATATATATATATATATATATATATATATATATATATATATATATATATATATATAAATTCTTTGATTAGGCTGGGTATTTGTGCCTCTTAAAGTATAAGTATTCACTCCTAAAAGCGGTCCATCTTATAAATAAAAACCCTTAGTTTTGTGACCTTATTTGCTTGTCCTTAAGTCTTTGGGGTGTTTTCTCACCCGATGCCCTAAGACCGTTCGGTTTGGGAGTCACGACTAAAGGCTCGTTACATGGGTAGATTAGAAAGCCTAACAGAACTAAGGGATAATGCCACCAAAAATATAAAAAATTAAGGCATAAGACTTAGAGCTAAAGAATCCCGAGTCAAAATTTCACTGTCACAGAGGTGCATATGACTTAGGGTAAAATAATAGACTATATGAGAAATACAGTTTGATCTTTACCTTGATTGATAATAAGTTTTTTAATAGAGACTTAGTTTAGGCTTGAAAAATTCGATTTTCTTACAACTTATAGATTAATTAAAATTTTACAATAATACTTCAAATATTTTCTCTTTTTTAAAATATTTTTCGAAAATACTAACATTTTGTTTCTTTTTCTTTATGGATTTTGTGGGTGTAATCCATTAAAATCCTCACAAGATAAAAAAAAGTCCTCTGGGGATAACCTATAGTTTAACGGCTTGTTGCACATGTTAACTGCAACCGTGATTCCTACGAAAGTGAGTTAGACTAAGTTAGTTATGTTTTAGTTTTTATTTATTTTGCTTGAGGATGAGTAAAAGATAGGTGTGGGGGTGTGATTGGTCACTGATATTGCATATTCGTTGTCACATTCTTATATTTTATCTTAATAAACTATGCTATTTAATCATTTTTACTATTTAAATTATGCAGGCCTTTACTAAATGAGGGGAAGAGAAAACGAGCCCAAAAGCCCACAAAAATTCAGACTAAATCAAAATTAAAGATTAAGAAAATGTTCAGCTGAAGATCAGAGCAAATCAGAGAGATAACACCAAATAAAAATCGGTTAAATTCAGATTTGTATGAATCTATTTTGGTTAGCTGAAGATCAACACTAATATCATCAAATCTAGAGCTCAAATCGAGAAACCGGTTTTATATAAACGGGTGAAATAAATCATGGAAAAGATCTGCTCCCAGGATGTGGCCATTTGGTCATATCCTTCGCACGAATCAGCTGCAAAAGCTACGGATCTGCCGCATTTTGGTAAGATACGGGAGAGCGTTTGCTCCCCTTATCTTCAGACGCTCTCCCTCTTCCATATATTGCTATAAATACCTGCAAATTCAGAGGCTAGAGGGAATGATTTAGCAGAGAGCATAGGCTAGGTTGTACTTTAATTTGTAGCATAGCTTTTAATTTTTATTTAGGTAATTTTTATTTTTCTTTATGTGTAACGCCCCGATCCCAAGGATACGGAGACGTTATGGCGACGTACATACGCAGGGTGAAAACACCCTCGCGCGTGCGTTAAGCCTCAGTACAGGAAATAGCCTCCATATACACAAGAGTTCCAGAATTAAATAAGTACAAGAATACCTGCAGAAAAGATCAGTGAGCATGATAGATAAAGAAACATGGACAAATAAGAAAATAAGACAAAAGAATCAAGATACCTATGAATCGTATGGGTGACAAGTCCCCTATATGAATCCAGTGACATATCTGACAGTACGATAACTCGGATCTCCAACCTGAGCACGCAAACCCAGGGTCGTCAGAAAGCGACCTAGTGAGTGGTAAAATGAAGGAGGCAGTATATATACGATAGTAATACAGACACGATAATAATATATAATACATGATTCTGTAACAGTGATACCATATAGTAGGCATATAATAAGCAGTAGAAATATAAACATGTCATACTTTAATATCATCACTACCTAGCAGGTTATCATCGGGTCATGTCTACAGTAGTATCCAGTTTTATATAATAAATAAGGAACATGCAGATGTGCAGCATGCAATAGAACCATACTACCGGGTTGTGTATATACAGTAATGATGTTTGCAAGGTATACATAAAGCAGAGTATATGCAATGCAGAATATAGATGTACATGAGTAGTGTACAGAAAGTGTAACATATATCAGAAGTGTAACAAAGTATACAGGTAACATGATAATGAATAACATATCAGGTACAGTAACAAGTACGACTAAACAATAGTATACATGTATCAGGCAAGTCATGTAATTTATCCAATAGTAGCAATCAGTACCGCCTGCTATTTTAATCAATCTCTTCCAGTGTCCCATACCACTGGCAGTTCATACTAGAGCCCGCACTCTAGTCGAACCCATCCGGACATGGCATACGGGTACCATTATCCAAACGAGAGAATGACCAAATAACAAGTGTTCCCGACGTCACTATTGTGTATACTGTTTTCTTATGTTAATTGGAAACCAACTGGTCGAGGAGCTCTTATCGGGTAGGTGTATCCCGTGCATACCCGGGATCACGGCCTTAAACAGACTCCTGGCTGCTGAGACCAGGGCCAGCCCGCTAAGGCTGTAACATGTAACGGGAACTCAATAAGCTAAAACAATAACGGAAAACGGAGCTCATGAGCAATAACAGACGGTAGCCAGCACTACCCCGTCCCCTGCAGTGGGACAAACAATGGATCCAGACATCCACCCGATAAGATTTAATCAACCGTTCAGTCTCCCCCATCCCCAAGTTATCTTTATGATATTTCATTTAAAGTACACAACGTAATAAGAACAAGTACAGTGCATGGTACATGTAACATGATAACAGGACCTGAGCTCAGTTGATAGCATAGAACAGGATAACGGGAAACGAGAAACAATAGATGTGGGATTTCACACATCGCATATCAACAGGTCATGTATCCAATAACGGGAATATCAATATCAATAACGAGAAACAATCATATAACAGGAATACGGGGATAACATGGAACAATAATACATGTAATCTGCACGGGGATCCATATGACAAGAATAGAGAAACCATACATGCATGTGTAATAGTGATGTGCCGAGAATCCATGTAACAATGATAACAATATATGACATGACGGTATTCCGTGAAGTGGTACATCCATATATCGGCGGGATATGAATACGAAATAATAGTGTGACGTGTCATAGTATCTGTGCAACATGTACATGCGATAACAGTGTCCCGTGTGACAGGATATGTAAGTCACGGTGTTCCGAGTGTATGCACACTAACGTTTAGTCTAACAAGTCCCTATGTAACAGATGGACGTGAATATACAATGCTATAATAAATCAAGTTTGATTATGTTTTAATTACAGGGAGTTCCCAACAATGACATCTTTAGTAAACAATAATTATAATGATTTATCGATAATCAAGTTTTATTACTTAAGCAATCAATCACTTTCACTAAACATGATAAAAATATAATTTATAAAAGAAAAACACTCACAAACTGGCCATGGAACGGTAGCTCTCTTTCCCACGATCGCAACGGTTCCAGAAGCGTCCAAATCGGAGTCCGGATGCTCCAGATATCGCCCGAATACTAGATCATAACAAAAAGGGTTAAATATGTAATAAATAAGGATTTAAAATGCAATAAGTATTATTTACCAGGGGGTTTTATGGAAAATTACCTTTATTTAATTTGGATGCGGGTATGGGTGGTAACGGGTCGGGTTTGGATCCAATACCCAAACCCATAACGTAAGTAAATGGGTTAATGGGTTAACGGGTTTCAAATAAACCCAAGAGGGTTAATGGGTTTGGGTTCTACCCAAACCCAACAAGGAAAGAAACAGCAGCAGCGACAGCTGTTGCTGTCGACAGCTGCTGCTGTCGCTCACCAATTGGCCGCCGGCTGGCCGACGGTGGCGCCCGCCGCGGCCCAGGTCGGCGGCGCCCTCCGCGGGTAGAAGAGGAGTGAGAGAGAGAGAGAGAGAGAGGGGAGAGGATGTGCAATAGAAGGAGAAGAAGAGAGAACAGAAGAAGAAAAGAAGGAAAAGAAAAAGAAGAGGAAAAGAAGAAGAAGAAGAGGGGGACGGCGCCCGGCCGGGGACGCGCGCCACCGGCGGCGGCTGGGGCGCGGCAGCGCCCGGGCGGCGGCGCCTGCGATGCTTGGCCGGGGTGGCCTGGCCGCGAGCATGGGTCAGGTCGCCCGTCTGGGCCAGAGAGAGAGAGAGAGAGTGAGAGGAAAGAGAGAAGAGAGAGAGAGGAGAGAGAGTGTGTGGGACTTAGAGAGAGAGTTAGGGGGAGAGATATGGGTTAAAAACAGAAGGAGAGAGAGATGGCGGTGGATGGGTAAGTCGGTGGGGGAAGAGTGTAGAAGAAGAAAGAAAAAGAAATAGAAAAAGTAATTTAATATTATTTTAATAGGGTCAAACTTGACTAGCTCCAAACGGTGCCCAAAAGTACATAAAATAGAGAATATTACGCTGAGGGGAATATGAAATCAGATTCTAGAAATCGTCTTTGGTTTGCAAGTTAAAAATCCTGAAGTGTATTACCGACACCGGGTGACACCGGTTTGGCCCAATTTTTGATAAATTCAGAAAAATTCCCAAAATAGCCTAACGCAGATCATATGATTCTAAGACACAAGATGAAAGCGGATTCTCAAAATACAACTCCGTTGGTCGACACCGACTTCGGAGATTTTCCAAATAATCCAGAAAAATTCTAGAAAATGATGAAAAATCTACAATATTGAAAATAATATCTAAAATTGAAATCGCTCAATCTGACTAATAGAAAGGTCAAATCAATTTTGTACGCCGTATCGAGCACTGATACTGTGATACATACATCAGGGATCAAGGGTTACATTATGTAACTGAAACTAGAGAGAGTTTCATGGAGGAATGAGAATGAACTTGTAATGAGGGTGATACCGGTGTAAGTTGTTCTTCTTTTCTTTCATTTTTTACTTTATTGAATCAAAGTTACAATTTTATGTTCTTCTTCTCTTACTCTTCTTCTATCGGGTTTTGAGATAATCCAAATGAACCTATAGCATCGAACCTGCCTTGTCATTACAAGTGCTCTTGATGGCTTATGGTGATAGATAACTATTTTTTTGTTAGTTTAGCTTACCCCTTAATTCATAGCGTAGATCGGGAACGGGAAGATCTTATTTGCCATGTTTTGCTCGCCTTCAAGACGAGGTAAGCCTCTGCTAAGGATTCAAGGTAAATCATCAATCGGAAGAGGTAAGTAAGTACCTTTAGGATTTTTTTCGTTTTCTTTTAATTTTTAGTTTAGATTACCATCAATCACAACTCTCTTCTATTTAATATATTTCACTTTCTTTATATAAACTTATTTTTCATTTTCTTCACCTTTTCTTATCTACCACTTTCTTCTTAACTCATTCATAAACTTCTTTTTATTTTTCTTTACAAGAACAAGAAAAAACTTTTAACCATTTCAAGTAAACTAAAGAGAATTTATAATACGCTTCCATCGCAAGTTTCTCCTTGTGAATCACGACTCGCATAGCCACTTGCTATCGCGGTAGTATTGAGTACCTTGCACTATCTATTCTTAAATTCTGAAATTTTATATTTTCTGTACAGAAAAATATTCAATCAACTTGTATATATTTGAAACACTTCCATATGAAGGGGGAGGATCAATTAAGCCTAGAAACCCTAGCACGCCAGAGAAGGCCACTGTAATCGCCATTATTATAGTGAAATTTCTCTCTCCATGATTGTTTCTCATTTGGTTTTCACGTAATTCTCGATTTTTGTGTTGATTTTTCTATAATTTAATTATACTCACTCTATTATTTTGATGCATGATTAATTCCTTAGAAAATTACCCACAACAATATATGTGTATGTATGTGTGTGTATATATTCTAGTGTCATGTCACCACTTCATGTTTCCTACTTTTTAAGGCTGTGTCATATCCATATCGTGTCCATGTGTTTGTTTCTATGCTTCTCAGCTTGTCCATATCATTGCTTGTGTCATATCCATATACGTCGCCGACTCTCGTCGCGACTCCGTTTTCGCGTATTTTGGGGAACGGGGCGTGACAGGGTTTTCTTTGGTATCAGAGCCAGGTTCGCAATAAAATGGACCTGATTCTTACCAGTAACTTGAAACGAGTTATATTTACACTGCAATATACATATACTATCCACACAGTGATATCGACTCCATTTGGAATTTATCGTCCTCCCTTTCGAATTCCATTATTTGATCTTTTGATATCCATGATTCCAACACTTTCTTTAGAATGATCTGAATTCCATCTTTATTTTTATTCTTCTTTCTGATTCTATTTCCTTGATTTTGTCTCCTGAGTTTGAGTGCTTCATGTTGAAGTCGGTAGCAGAGGTCAGAGCGCGCAGCGGAAGCTGATGGACCCAGGATATACTGAGAAGCGATGTGGAAGCTTGTTTGTGTTCTCTCTTGATTTTTGATTCCTTTTCATTCCCTGCTTTATTTGAATTTCGAGGACGAAATTTTTATAAGGTAGGTAGATTGTAATATCCCAAGTAAATAATACTGTATTTCTACTTTTTGTATTTATTTTTACTGTACTTAATTTTTATTATTAGTGTTATTGTTATTATAGATATATGTTATTATTATTGTTCCTCTTTCATTGATTCCTAGTCCTACCCATTAGCCCAATACCCTTTATTCTATACTCATTACCATTACCCGTATCCAAACCCGTTTTCATTACCCAATGCTCTTAAACCCAAACCCAATTATCTATCTCTCCATATAATCCTAATTCATATCCTAAACCAACTCTAAATCAAATAAAATCCTAACAACTAAATCCTATTCTTAACTAGCTAAACCCCACTAACCAAATCTTAAGCCTAACAAATCGCTCTTATCAGAAACTAATCCCTTCTTTTTCTCTTTCCTTCCCAACCTGCAGTTTTCCCCTCCCCCATGTGAGTGTCCCCCTCTCGAATCAAGAATCAAGGAAGCCCTCGCACCTCAATGCCTCGCGCACCAAGCTCAGGATCGCGATCGGGATCATCGTCGCTGGCACCCTGATCATCGCCGGATCGCCCTTTGCCGTCGAAAGAGATCGCTCCGGTACCCGATCGTGGTCAAGCACTCGGCGCCTTCGTCGACTGCTTCGAGATCCTCCCCTTCTCAGCCTCCGCTCCCCCGCCGCCAAGCACCCGCTCGCTGGCCTCACCTTCGCCGTCTCCACAATCTTGATGTGAAGGGATTTGTTTTGGGCTTTGGGAATCCAGACTGGGAGAGGACCCATGAGGAGGCGGGGCGGATGGCGGTGGCAGTCTCGTTGGTTCTGAAGAATGGGGTGAAGTTTGTCGGGAGGATGGTTACGGATGAATTGACATTTGGTGTCGTCGGAGAGAACTTACATTATTGGATGCCAATCGACCCTGAATTTGCCGTTGCTTATCCCTGGGGGGATCATCTAGTGGCTCTGATGTGGATATTGCTGTCGAAATTGTGTCGACTTTGCCTTGGTACTGACACTATTGGATGTGTGAGAATCCTAGCATCTTATTGTAGTGTCTTTGGGTTTGGACCTTCACATGGAGCTGTATCTACAATTGGAGTGTTGACAAACTCTTAAAGTTTGGATACTGTGGGATTGTTTGCATGTGATCCACCAACATTATGGCGTGTTGGGTACATATTATTACAATCATCTTCAACAACACTTAGGCAGGAGAGGCGCTTTATCTTTGCTGAGGATTGCTTTCAGTTTCAAGGGTTCCAAAGCAGAAATCTGTGAATGTTTTAAGTGAAGCAATTGAAGCATTATCTGGATACCTGCCACCAAAACATATGAATATTGGTCAGTACATTGCTTAGAACGTACCAAGTTTAAAAGATTTCTCAGAGCTATATATGAAAATGCAAAAAAGTTCATCTACCTTGAAGGCTCTTTCAACTGTAATGTTATTACTTCAAGGCGATCCAGACCCGTTTGGTGAGATCTGGACCCATTACAGGAGATTTGGATTGGAGCTCGTTATGGACCCAATGCACTGGCGATTCGAAAACCGACCTATAGGATGATCCATAGATCAGTACCGGTTTGTGCAGTAAAGACCAGAAGGCGATTCGGTTCCAAAACCGCGTCATTCTATTTGAGTGTTTGTCTATTGGTCTATTTTTAATTCAGACATTTTATCTTATCATTTCATGTGAATATGTATCTGATTTCTGCATTATTTTACTCATGTCCAACAATTATTATACTATGATGCCTTGGCACTATTTTATGTCATTTATACTGTTATAGAATTGGTCCAATATTCTAAGTATATGAGTATTAGGCATGACCTTTCTTATTGATAATAATAGGTTGATAATTGAAATATAAATTGAGGATAAACTAAATGAGATGTTCTATTGATAAACTGGGTCTCCTATACTGGAACCGGGTACTGAGACCAAATAGTGGAGATTGACTTAGAGTTTTACTATATTGGATATTTTGATGGATTAAATTGAAGTTGAGTTGACTTAGGGTTGGTAGTATACTAGATTAATTAAAATAGCAGATTTTGACAGATACATAGTAAATTATTTTTTACAAATTATTATGATGTAGGATAGTTGGATTTTGGTGATGATGAATTAGTGATATATTTGATGTTTAAGAATATTTAGATACTGTGATATTAGCAGTTTTCTCAATTCATATTTAGTCATTTTACTACTTTGATTCGGATCCTAATATAATGTATTTAAACTGTAATCTGATTGAGACTTGATGATCATTAGTTGTGATCATAGTTAGATAAGTGGATAGTTGTATGAGTTATTATCAGACTTGATTATTATTAGACTTGATTCTTTCGTGTTGGAGATGAACTAGATGAAAGTTAATTTAATATCGATGGTTGGTTAAATAGAAAATTCTTTGCTAAAAGAAAGGATCTTGGACTTAGACTTGTCAGTAGACTCGAATGGAGTGGAACTGACCTTGAGTTGAGAAATCTGTGTTTGACTGGACTTGATCTTGGTTATAGTTGGATGAATATAGTTTGGAGGAATAGGCATTGATTGAATTGACTTGACCTGATAGATCTTATATATATATATATATATCTAATATGTTACCGACTTTTGGGACCTTATGCTTGACCTTGATAGAAGTAAAAGGGTGTGATGACTTTGATCAGATTGGAGCGTGGAGATCAGAATAGATGTGTCAGAGCATTTGTTATTTCAGTTACTGAGATACAGATATATTGGTGATGGCTCACCATATTAGATACCTTGACCTGGATCGATACTTGACGATCAGAATGACTATTTGAGACTATGAGTAGACAAATCGGTTATTGTTATATGCAGTACAGGTATATGAGATATTGACCGGTTCCAGATGAGACTGGCTATTGAATATTATCTAGTCTGTTGTTGTATTGATTCATGTTATTAAGAGTTACTGGGAAAATATTGTCAGACCGTAACATATACATTGTTCTATTGTTCTACATTTATACGGTAATATTGTTCACATTGTTATTGTTACATTGATATTGTTACTGTTGTTGTATCGTCCCAGTAATCGAAAGAACATGGATACTGATTGATCTAAATAATAATGTAAATTGATAACTTACACTGGGATTGGGAAAATTGATGGAGGAGACAACGTCTGTATTTTGGGTGGACCTAGGATACAAGTTGCGCAGCCGAGATACGGTTCCACTGTAGGGTTCCGGGGGATGACTGACATCCCGTATTGTTCATAATGTCATTGTTATTGACACATTGTTATTGTTATTGTTATTGACTACCTAGCGGTAGGACCTGGTTCAGCGCCAGGTGATTGGGCCATGGTTCTGGGTATGTACGGAACCCACCTAAAGTATGAACAATGTCTCTTCTATTAATTTCAATAACTTAAGACGTTGATTGACACGCGTGGTAGGCGTAGTATGGGATGCGTCTACTGCATTTGACAATTGGTGTTCGCTGACATAATAAATGATAATAAATTATTTATAGCATATTGTGACTGACTATAATCACCTGACTATACATATATATCACTACGATAGACATATAACTATAGCCATGACCGGATTGTATACCAGACTAGTGACATATGCTAGGTTACACATCTTGACATCAGTTGTTTGTTTACAGTTATTTTACTTGTCTTTTACCTGCACGCTTATTCATGTTATTGTTATTCAGTTATTTATTTATCATGTTATTTAGTTATTTTATGTTTACAGTTATTTATTTATTCTGTGCACATTGTTTATATGCACGAGCAGTCCTTTTACACACACACTCACTAGGTCACTTTCTGACGACCCTGGATTTGCCCGTCCAGATATTGGACGCTTTGTTTCTATTATCAGGTGTTCGATGAGACCATACATACTGCGAGGCGCTTGAGTCTCTCTCTGATTCGGGTATTCTCATCTCTCTTATCTTCTTGTTATTTTCCTTATTCTCGATATATCAGTTTTACTTGTTATTCCAGTTCTTGATTCATATAATATCATGCGTGAATGCCTATATGTAATATTGCAGTAATCATGATTCATTATAGTTTCAGTTTATAACTTGTTCAGGTTACTTTAGGCTTAGCGTTTATGCGTGGGGTATTTTCCTCGCGTATATACGTCGCTGACTATCGTCGCGACTCTATTTCCGCGTATTTTGGGAAGTGGGGCGTGACACAAATACTTCATGACCTTCACGGACGATGACTCTTATTATAGGTACCTATACTTATGAGAAATTTCAATCACTAGATATGTTTAAAATTTATAAAGCTAAACTTGAAAATTAACTAAATAGAAAAATTAAAGCCGTTAGATCTGACCTTGGTGGTGGGTACTATATCAGATATAACATATCAGTTAGATGTTCATGACCTTTTGCCAATTTTCTGAAAGAGTATGACATTATCGCTCTGTACACCATGCCAGTGATACCTCGTCAAAATAGTGTTAATGAGAGACGAAACTGCACACTAAAGGACATGATTAGGAGTATGATAGCTCACAATACCTACCAGAATTATTATGGAGTGAAGCCTCAAAGACGTCTGTCTACCTCTGTGATAGAGTATCTAGCAAAATAGTAATTAAAACCTCATGTGAATTATGCACTGAGAAATCTCCAGCATTAGGCATCTTCATGTTTGGAGTTTTCCAGCGGAAGCTTGGCCATATATGCCACATGAGAAGAAGTTAGACTCAAGGACAGTTAGTTGTTTCTTTGTAGGGTATTCTAAGAGGTCTAGAGGCTTTAGGTTTTACAGTCCCTTCATTAAGAACATAATAGAGACGAATAATGCAAAATTTATTGAGAAAATTCAGAACATTGGGAATCAACTACATAAGAATTTCACATTTGAGGAAGAATAAATTGTTATACCCTTGACAATTGTTTCAAATGATGAAATAGTTATTCCACTCCAGTATGAAAATACAGGTGTACTCTTACAAGGTACATATACAGTTCATCCTGAAGTAGATTCTGCTGATGAGGTAGAACTTGAAAATTCTCAAACACAAGTGCCTAGGAGATCAACTAGGAAGAGGAGATCAACCATTGCAAATGATTATATAGTATATCTCCAAAAGCATGAGTTTGATATAGGATTAGAGGATGACTCCACATCCTTGAATGAGGCAAAACTTAGCATTCACTCCACTAAATGGTCAAATGCCATAAAGGATGAGTTAAAATTCATGAAGAACATGATGTTTGGGATTTAGAAGAATTGCCTAAAGGAAAGAATGTGATTGGTTGTAAATGGATCTTCAAAACCAAGCGGGATTCGAAAGACAATGTCGAAAGGTATAAGCATGTCTTGTCGCAAAGGGATTCACTCAAAGCGAAGGCATTGACTATAAGGAGACTTTCTCCTAAGTTTTCATAAAGAATTCTTTTATAATTATCATAGAACTAGTGGCTCACTTTGACCTGAAGTTACATCAATGGATGTTAAGATTGCCTTCCTTAATGGTAGCATTGAGGAAAAAATGTATATGATGCAATCAGATATTTTTAAAGCCAAAAGTTCTTAACATCTAGTTTGCAAATTAAAAAAAAATCATTTATGGTCTAAACTTAGTGTTTCGTCATTGATATTTGAAATTTGATCAAGTAATATCTGATTTTAATTTTGAGGAGAATGTAGATGATCAATGCATTTACCATAAATTTAAAGAGAGTAGACTTATATTTTTTGTGCTATATGTAAATGACATTCTATTAGCAAGTAACGATATAGATCTTTTACTTGAGACCAAGAGTTTTCTCTCAAAAAAATTTTGAGATAAAAGATCTTGGAGACATTTTCTTTTGTGATAGGCACCCAGATTCAACGTGACAAGACATGTGGGATATTAAGTTTATCACAAAAGGCCTATATCGATAAGGTGCTAGATAGATATGGCATGAAGAATTACTCTTCGGGTGATATACCTGTCACTAGGGGAGAGTTGAGTCTACTCCAATGTCCCAAGAACGATCTATATGCATCGGCAGTTGAAAGTCTGATGCATGCTCCAATTTTACCTGTCCAGACATAGCATATGCTGAGAAACTTAGCGGATTCCTGATCAATCCTGGGATTAATCACTAGAAGACTGCCAAGAAGGTAATGCGATACCTACAAAGGACCAAAGACTACATGTTTACATATAGAAAATCTGATTAGTTGCAGCTGATTGAATATACAGATTCAATTTATGCTAGATGTATCGACACTAAGAATTCCACTTCAGGTTATATTTTCCTGATTGCAGGAAGAAGGTGGATTTAGTCGAGAGGCCATTACATCTACACTATGATAATAGAGCTACAGAGCTTTACTGTAATAGTGACAAGAGTTCAACAAAGTCGAATCATATCGACGTCAAGTTTCTTGTCATAAAGATAGAGTTCGGAATCACATTGTATCTGTTGATAGTGTTAGTACTATTCTTAATATTACAAATCTACTCACCAAAGACTTCCATCTAAAGTCTTCTTAGAGCATGCCCCTCATTAGGGATGGCTAGTCATGATGATATTCTGATTTAGTGAGAGTAGATAATTTTATATAACAAACATTATTTCTAAGTGTACTTTATTTATATTTGTTGATTCCGATAATAAGGTTATAACTGTTTTCTTTAAAAAAAATTGAATTTAATTTGCATATTTAAGTATGTTAGTAATTAGACTCACTGGAGTTATAAAGTTAGACTCGTTGGAGTCATAAAATGGAAACCAGTTGGAATTGTACCTTATTTGATCAGAGGACATTTTCATACCACACATTCATATATGATCTATATCGTTAAGAAACTTATAATGTGAAAGGTCCTACCTCAATTATACAGAAGGTGACGACCATCATGTTCGGTGGCAGGACACTTAATGGATCAGATTGTTTGGTTATTGACGATTAAAGTTTTGATAGCATAAATTTATGTATAATATCCTTCCAGTATGACTTGCTTGGCCAAAGTGAGAGATTGTTAGACTTATTTGGATTAGAGTCTAAATTAATTTGAGCTTACACAAGTCTAATTGGATATTATAACTCGTCTCTATAAGCCTATATTATTTGACTCAATAAAGAATTAACCATACTTAATGGTTTGGGTCTAGACACGTATCAATTACACCCATTGGTGTAAATAAATTTGTAATTTGGATCTCATCTACACGTGTGAAACGCGTGATATTAATCAAGGGACTAGATATATGATAAGTTGAATTAGGATTGCCTTAAGCTTATAAATATTATGATTAGATTCTTTCTCCACTACTATGACCTAATCTCTCTCTTGGAGACCTATCATCTCATCTAAGGATTAGAAGAGAACTTTGTGGCTAGAGAGAAGAATCCCCTCCATTTTCTTCAAGTGTTCGAGATCGTGCTGCTTCAGAGTTGCCTTCGTGATGAAATCAGGTATGGCTTAAACCCTCCTTCCCGTTGATCTTGATAAAGAGACTTTCAGTTTATGCATGGATCTTATTTTGAATAATTATTAGATCACAGTTGCAGCTAACCTTGAATCAAGGTGGCTGATGATGTTAGCTTTTTAGATGACGCTAACTGTATAATTAGATTTTCAAAGGCACCCCTCCTTGTGATTTGTGCCCATGCATTAACATCAAACTCTATATCTTTTCTTTACTCTGATAAACATATCCACCACTTTTCAGGTCATTTATTCCTTTAGAGTAATGGGGCATTTTGCTATACCCCCTATATCGAACCGTAGTTGGAAAAAAATTCAGCTTCATAATTTTGTTCACTTCAACCACCATCTTTTTTAAATTAAAGATGTGCGCCCGTGTATCAGCGCTGAACCGCTCATCAACAATGAAAGACGAAAATATCCCTAAGTAATCGCTTCTAAAAAAGTGGATCGCTTCGAAAATGCCCTATTTCTGAGGACTGCGACTATGATTACAATCCTCACAAAATGATCACAGTATAGAGGAATGTCACTATAATCGCAATTCTCACAAAAATGTCTTATTTCTGAGGACTGCGACTATGATCACAGTCCTCACAAAATAATTGCAATCCTATTTCTAAGGATTGCGATAATGATCACAATCCTCATAAAATTCACTATTTATGAGGACTGTGACCATGATCGCAGTCCTCATAAAAATATCATGTTTCTGAGTCTTTATATAATTGTAATATTAGGACTGCGATCGTGATCGTACTATTCACAAAATTGTCATATATTTGAGTTTTTATGAGAACTGCGATCATGATCGCAGTCCTCTGCGACCTCACAAAATATCTTATATTTGAGTTTTATGAGGGGTGTGATCATGATTGTAGTCCTCACAAAATGCTATATTTCTTAGTCAGTCCTCACAAAACTCATCGTGAGCACGAACAAAACGAGATCTGCAAAAAAAGTCAATCTCAAAAAAGAATTTCAGGGGCTCCGCCCCCGACCTCGGGAGGGGTTTCCCGCCCCTCTTCCAACCCCCACAGTCATCTGACCGCGCAGGTTGACCCGCGAATTACTTTGCGTCGGGGTCAAGGTTGAGTGGTGAGCAACGTCAGGTGCAATGTGAAAGGATAAAATAGAAAATGAAAATATATAAATGTAACACCCCATCCTCAGTATACGTACACAGTTATATGTCCTGATTTTTGGAGTGATTTATTTTATTTTATTTTATTTTATTTTATTTTCTGTTATTTAAAATCTTACTCATATGGCAGTACTGCTTGATTTGACCTTTTTTGTATTTAATTTTGACCAATTTTAGTTTCAAAAATTATTTTTTAATATTTTAGATTTTTCATGATTTTCTGGAATTTTTCGGAATTAAATTGTAAATCTTCAAAACCGGTGTCGACCAGTGTCGCTGACCGACTTTCAGATTTTTAATTCAAAAACGGAGTTGAAAATCTAGAAACGGCTTTCACAATATTTCTTAAAATCATATTTTCTATCTAAATAAATTTTTGGAGATTTTTCAGATTTTATCAAAATCCGTCCGACCCGGTGTAGACCGGTATCAACGGTTGACTTCAGGATTTTTAACTTGAAAATGAGATTGAATTTTTGAAAACCGATTTCACCAAAAATCTTTAAATAATATTTATTATTTTTGATAATTTTTGGGAAGCTTTTCAAGGTACTTCATTTTTCGGGCTTTTCTTGAATTTCCGGTGTTTTCCCAGATACCGGAATTCTATCCGGATATTTTACTTTTCTCTCTTCTTACCTAACGCGAGATCCACCAACTTTGGGTTTATCAATTAATGCGGAGACTCTCTCCATTCCGTATTTAATGTTCCATTCTTCAAAGAAATCAACCAGTTCAAATCACCCATGCCTTTTTGTCTTTTCTGTAAACGCAACTTTCATTTTTCCTAGACGCAAGTTTTTCACTGCGTCTATTTTTGTCAAGACGCGGATTTCTTAGAATGGGACGCGGCCTTTTGTGAAGGACGCAACTCTTTGGTTGAAACGCTAGTTTCATTCTATAATAATTTCAATGGCATTATTATATTAGTTTTCCCTCCTTTATATAACTACCCCCATTTCTTCCTCTCTCTTTCATCTCTTTTCTTCCTTCTTCCATTTCCAGCAAGCCTCCAACAGCAAAACAGCCCAAGCTCCCCCTTGGCCGGCCAAACACCACCCACCAACTCCACTTCTTTCCACCTCAATTTCCTCCACCATTCTCCCCTCCATCTCCTCCTCCATTCCAACTACAACAACAACCACAACACCATCTTCTTCTCCATTTCCAACCAAAATAACCCATTACTTCCAAAACTTCACCACCATCTCCATCACCACCTACACCACTTAATCACCACCAACCATACCATCTTCTTCTCCTCGCCATTCTCTTTCCAACGAACTATAGGTTCGCCCTCCGAAACACCATTTACAAAACTCTAAAAATCTATTTTGTACTACACTTGCACCATCAACCTCCCTCTCTTTTAGGGCCTTGTCCACCCCAACTCCAGCCAACTCCGGCCGCCGCCGGCGACCACGGGCCAAGCCACGGTCGGCCTACCTCCCCCTTCTTTCCTTTGCTTTTCTTCTTTCCTTGCTTTTCTTTCTTTCCTTCCCTATTTCTTTCCTTTCTTTTCTTTCCTTTTCTTTGATAATTCTCCCTAAACCTGCGTCTCTTCCTCTCCCATCACTGCGTCTCTATCCCCTCATTTCCTGCGTCTCTCTCATCTCCCTGTCTCTCTCTCTCTCATATTTTATTACTAGACGCGAAGCTCATCCCGCGTCCAAACACCTCTTTAACGCGATCTTCGCGTTCACATATTAACGTGACGCGGAGCACGTGCTCGCGTCTGCGTTCTTCCTGTGTTATAAAACGCGGGTCTCAGACCCCACGTTTGTAACCTCAACGCAGCGCAACCCCCACGTCTGCGACCCCTGCGTCTTCATTCTCACTTTTCTGATTCATCCTTCTCCTCCTCTCTTTTTATATATATAATATTGGTTACTTGGACCCCAGGGCTTGGAATTTCTCAGTGTATTTCTTGAAGTTTTAGGCGAGTGTTCTCGCCTTCGTTCAGATTTTCCTGCTTTGTCATGATTGACTAATATTATATTATTTTCCTGGCACACTTGCATGCATCATGCTACTACTTGATACTTACCCCGCAATAACACATTGATACCTGACTTTAGATTATCACATTTACGGGAATCTTGTACTTGCTATCCTGTATTATATACAGTGACTTGAAATGACAATAATCATGTACTCTTGAACTCCTGATCTAGTATGCACTTGCTTTCCCGTAAATTGATAATTACATAATAAATCATAAAAAGAAACCACTTGAATCGGGTCGGGGGAAACTTGCGGCTATCAATATATGTTCGTGTTTACAGTGATTTTAGGTATGTTATGCAACTACATTTCCGGTTTGACCTGAGGGCCTCCAGGCGACCGAGGGGAGCGCTGGCTCCCTCCTTCTTGGTACCATCTTGATAAGGGCATTCTATAAGACCCTCCTGTACGCCTTGCGGCAGGTTTCGTCCTCCAGCAACGGAACAATCCTGGGCCGTGGTCCCGGGTATGCACGGGACCCACTGTAAACATTGTTCGTTGATACCCCCGTTGGTTTCCAATAACAGCCTCGATTTACTCATATGTGAATGTATGTGTGCTGGGACGCTATTACACATACCTAGACATAGGGGTAGAACGAGTAATAAATATAAATATTGAAGATGGCAGCAATAGATTTATTCAGACCTTATCACTTTCATTTTATGCCCCCATTTCTTACTTACTGTACATGTACTCTCAATACAGTTATTGATGCTTAATACTGTTTTGATCATATCAACACACATATACCTATCTCTACACGACATTTGGCATTCACCTGTCTATTTGTTAGGGAGTTTCTGACTCCCCTGAACTTGCATGTTCAGGTTCTGAAGCCTGGACTGAAGCGGAGCCCTCCACTGAAGATCAAGCTTATTTCTCGGAGCAGGCTGACTTGTCTTAGCTCCTTCTGTTCCTGAACCTTCCTGCAAGCTCGGGGATCTTCTTTTCAGCCCGTGAGCACCTTTTGCTGTACAAATTGTAAGTTTTCACTTTGTACCTTGCTGTGATATAATGTACATGTACCAGTATATCACGCCCTGTAATAACTTTGTAATCCTTATGTTGGAATGTATAATGCACCACTTGCTTCCGTACTCTGATTCTTGTTTGTACTGATGCTTAGTGTATATACGTGAGGGTATTTCTGACCTGCGTATATACGTCGCAGTAGCGTCCCCGTACCCGCCGGATCGGGGCGTTACAGGTTGGTATCAGAGCCCAGGCTCTCACACCTACAGTACAACCAAATTGCAAATTTATGAGATTTTATTTGCAGTTGGAATACATGAGTTTCGGTTATACATTTCAACTACAATATACAAAGTTATCCATTCCTTCTTGATATTCCTTCCCCTGATTCCTAAAGTCCATCTATCTTTTGCTTTCACTCCTCTTTCCAGACATCTTTTACCAACATAGATATGGATAGAAGGTCAGGACGTAACAACTCCGGGCAGTCACAGGACGGGCCCGCAGGGGGAAATGCAGATATTCTAAGGGTTATCCAAAATATGATGGAGAACCAATAAAGGCAGACCGAACTCCTTCGGCAAGGCTTGATAACAGCTCCTCAAGAACGAAGGCCGGGCAACGTGTCAGATTTCAGGCGGTTGCAGCAGGCAATATTTACAGGGGAGAGAGACCGCTAGATGCCGAGCAATGGCTAATCGACACCACAGATCTCTTAAAGGCAGCACGGGTTCCAGAGGAAGATCAGGTGGAGGTTGCCAAGATCCAACTAAAGGATGTGGCCAGAAACTGGTGGCTAGCTGAAGAAGCGAGACTGGATAAACCCATCACTTGGGACCAGTTCTCTAAGAGCTTTTATGATAGATTCTTCCCTACCACAGCTCAGAAGGAGATGGAAGAGCAATTCATCCGACTTCAACAATGGAATCGATCTGTTGATGAATATGCTGCTGAGTTCTTAAGGCTGAGTCGATTTGCTCCGTATATGATAACCGACGAAGAGAAACGGGCAAGCAGATTTCAGCAGGGCTTACAAATGGATATTCAAGTCCTTTTGATTCCCCAACAGCTGAAAACATATTCCCAGGTCCTCACTGTAGCTCGAGAGGTGGGGCGAGGACTGGAGAAAAAGAATCTTGATCATAGGAGGAAACAGGCCATGAAGAGGCCATTCCAGCAATTGGGCGGAGGAGGTCCAGTCAGAGCTGCAAAAGTCCCGATGATTAGACGATCATTTCGACCAGCCCCTCCTCAGACAACTCAAATAATTCCTGTTTGTAATTATTGCCAGAGGCCTGGTCACTTGTAAAAGGATTGTCGTAGGGCAAATGGATTATGCCTGGCATGTGGGTCTGGTGATCACACAATAGAAGCTTGTCCCCATAAGAGGACTGGGATGATAAACCGAGCCTTACCGGCACCTCCAGTAACCATTGGACAGAGGAACCCAGGGCCAATGGTTAAGAGGGCCCCTCTCCCTCCACAACAACAGGTTTTTCGCCCAGCTCCAAGGGGAGGAAGAACAACAGCAGGTCGTGGAAGAGGACGGGCCTACAACTTGACAGCGAAGAGGCCCAAACTTCTGGAGAGGTGGTAACAGGTAAGATTATGGTGCACTCTAAACCTGTTTTAGCCCTCTTTGATTCTGGCGCTTCTCATTGTTACATATCAGATAGTTTCACTGCTTTACACTCTATACCTGTTGAGTATTTAGACCACCAGTGGGAGATTAGTACCGGTAATGGGGTGGTCATCTCTAATAGAATTTGTGTAGATTGTCCGGTGGAACTGTGTAACAGGACATTAGCAGTGGATATGCTCGTGCTGGATACTAAAGGGTACGACGTAATCTTAGGCATGACTTGGCTCAGCAAATACCATGCGGTTATTGATTGTCGAAACAAGAAAGTTATTTTCAGAATACCACTTCAGCCTGAGTTCCAATTTGAAGGAGAGCATAAACCTGCCAAGGGAAAACACAGATGACCACTGTTGAAATCCAGGAAAAGAGAGTACCAGTTTGGAATGAGTTTCCAGAAGTATTTAAAGAGATCTCAGGACTTTCACTCGATAGAGTAATTGAGTTCTCGATTGATATCATTTCGGGCACAGTCCCAATATCTAAAGCCCATACAGAATGGCGCCCACTGAGTTAGAAGTTCTAAAGAGGCAGTTACAGGAATATTCTGACAAGGGATTGATTAGACCAAGTACTTCACCATGGGGAGCTCCGGTGCTATTGGCCAACAAGAAAGATGGTAGTAAGTGTTTTGTGTATAGACTACAGAGAATTAAACAAAGTTACCATCAAGAATAAATATCCCTTACCAAGAATTGATGACCTTTTTGATCAACTTCATGGGCCGCCCGGTGTTTTCAAAGTTGGATTTACAATCAGGTTATCACCAACTAAAAGTGAAGAAAGAAGATATTCCAAAGACAGCATTCCGAACTCGCTATGGTCATTACGAATTTCTAGTCATGCCCTTCGGAGTGACCAATGCCCCAGCTGTCTTTATGGATTTGATGAACCGAGTTTTCTCGCCATATTTGGACCAGTTTGTCGTGGTGTTCATCGACGATATCTTGATATATTCAAAAAACGACAGAGAGCATGCAGAACACTTGAGAATAGTGCTACAGACTCTCCGGCAGGAACAACTTTATGCTAAGCAAAGCAAGTGTGAGTTCTGGTTAGACCGTATAGCTTTCTTGTTATTTGGTCACTCTCTCGTCTGGATAATGGTACCCGTAGGCCATGTCCGGATGGGTTCGACTGGAATGCGGGCTCCAGTATGAACTGCCAGTGGTATGGGACACTGGAAGAGATTGATTAAAATATCAGGTGGTACTGATTTCTACTATTGTGTCAATCACATGACTTGTCTGATACATGTATACTAACTTGTTACTATTCCTGTTATTTTGTCTGCTTTCATGCTCACTGTGATCTTGCTTACCTTTACTATTCCTGTTCATGTTATTGTATCCGCTATCATGTTACCTGTAGACTTTGCTACACTACCTGATACCTATGGTGGCATACTACTCATGCACATGTACACCTTGCATCACATATATTCTGTTTTGCATTGTTTATATGCTATTTAGACACAACACAGTAGCATGTTCATATGCATATGCCTACCTGCATGTTCATTTACATCACTACCATATTCACTGCTGTTACGTCACCGCTAGATAACATTATGTATTATATAACTAGATATGATTAGAGTCATGACCTGATGAGAACTGGCTAGGTAGTGATGATATCAAAAGATGACATGTTTATATATTTCCACTGCTTCCTATATACTTATGATATAATATCACTTGTACCACATCATGTATTATATGTTAGTATCGTGCTTGTATTATTATGTATATATTACTGCCTCCTTCATTTTATCACTCACTAGGTCGCTTTCTGACGACCCTGGGTTTGCATGCCCAGATTGGAGATCCGAGTTCTCGGAGTAGCAGAGAGTGCCTTGGCGTGACATAGGAGATTCCTCATCTGGCCTAGTCATAGGTATCCTGGGCATTTATTTCTGTTATCTTATTTGTCCTATTTTTCATATCTATTATGATCGCTGACCTATTTTCTGCAGGTATTCTTGTACTGCTTTTATGCTGGACCTCATGTCTCTATGGAGGGTATGTACTGTACTGAGGCTTAGCGTACGTACGTGGGGTTTTCCGCCTTGCGTATGTACGTCGCCATAACGTCCCCGTACCTGCGGGATCGGGGCGTTACATTTCTTGGGTCATGTAGTTTCAGAAGAAGGAATTTCAGTCGACCCTAATAAGATCCAGGCAGTAAAAGATTGGCCAATCCCAAGGACAGTAACAGAAATTAAAAGTTTATTGGATTAGCCGGATATTACAGAAGATTTGTACAAGACTTCTCCAAATCGCAGCCCCATTAACAAAGCTCACCAGAAAAGGAGAAAGGTATCAATGGTCAGAGGAATGTACTGCAGCATTTGAACAATTAAAGGAGAGACTAATTTCAGCTCCAATCTTGAAGACTCCCTCGGGAACAGGAGGGATGGTTATATATATGATTTATCTAGAAAGGCCTAGGATGTGTATTAATGCAGCATGGTCATGTCATAACTTATGCATCTAGGCAATTGAAACCACATGAGAGAAATTATCCAACCCATGACTTAGAACTGGCGGCGGTAATATTTGCATTGAAGATCTGGAGACACTACCTTCTGGGGGACAAAGTATTAATCTATACTGACCATAAGAGCCTTAAGTATATCTTCACACAGAAAGAATTAAACATGAGGCAAAGGCGGTGGCTTGAATTGATGGCCGACTATGACATAGACTTACAGTATCATCCTGGTAAGAACAATACAGTCCCAGATGCATTAAGCAGGAGACCAGAGAACAAAGTATTATTACAACTTATTCAACAGAAGGAATTGCTTCGGGAAATCATAAAGTTGGACTTAATGTTAATACAAGGAGCTGATGAGTCAGGTCAACTAATGACCTTCCAGATTCAACCGACCCTGATAAGCGAAATTAAGGAAGCCCAAAAGGGAGACCCCAGACTACAGAAATTCAGGGCTCAAGTAGAAGCTGGATTAAGAACAGATATTTGTATTCATTCGGATGGTGCACTTTATTTTGGTAACAGAATCTGTGTACCACAAGGGAGGTTCGGCAGAAAGTTTGGCAGAGGCCCACAGTTCAGCGTATTCCATACACCCAGGAGGAAATAAAATGTATCAAGACTTAAAGCAGAAGTTTTGGTGGAATGCCATGAAGAGGAGATAGCCCAGTACGTGGCAAAATGCTTGGTTTGTCAGCAAATAAAGGTAGAACATCAGAGAACAGCTGGAATTCTACAACCGTTACCGATACCCGAATGGAAGTGGGAACATATCACCGTGGATTTTGTTACAGCTCTACCCCGCAGTCCTAAGGTAACAATGCAGTATGGGTAATCGTTGATCGCCTCACAAAAGCAGCACACTTTCTACCTTTTAGAGTAGGTCAATCGACAGAAGTTCTTGCAGATAAATATATGAGAAATCGTTCGTCTCCATGGAATTCCAGTTAGCATCGTGTCAGATAGAGACACGAGATTCCGATTACATTTCTGGGAAAGTCTCCAAGAAAATTGGGGAACTCGTCTGAAATTCAGTACCTCATATCATCCTCAGACAGATGGACAATCTGAGCGAACTATCCAAATCCTTGAAGACATGTTACGAGCCTGCATGATAGAATTTAAAGGGTCATGGGAAGACTATATTCATCTGGTAGAATTCTCTTATAATAACAGCTATCAGGCCAGTATCAAGATGGCTCCATTTGAAGCATTATATGGCAGAAAATGCAGGTCGCCAATATGTTGGGATGAAGTCGGCGAAAGAAGACTTATGGGACTAGATATTCTAGTTCAGACAACAGATAAAGTCCGAATTATCAGAGATCATCTCCGGGCAGCACAGAGCCGACAGAAGAGTTGGGCAGACACTAATAGAAGACCGTTGGAATTTAGAACAGGTGATCATGTATTTTTAAGGATATCACCAACAAAAGGGGTAATCCGATTAGGTACTCGCGGAAACTTAGTCCGAGATACATCGGCCCATTTGAAATTTTGGATCGCGTAGGAGATGTGGCTTACCGATTGGCATTGCCACCTTCTTTAGAAGGAGTACATAATATATTCCATATATCACAGTTGAGGAAGTATGTCAAGGATGAAAGTCACATTCTAGATCACTCAGAATTGGAACTACAACCAGATTTATCCTACAAGGAGCAGCCGATGGCCATTCTGGACAGAAGTGTCAAAACATTGAAAAATCGGGAAATACATTGGTACTGTTTCTTGGAATAGGCATGCCCCAGGAGAAGCCACGTGGGAACGAGAGGATATTATTCGTGAACGTTACCCCCAACTCTTTCCATCTTAGTTGGTAAAATTCCTTACCCCTATTCTTTCTGCCTCAACATCCCATTATCGAAATTTCGAGGACGAAATTTTTTGATAAGGTGGATGGATTGTAACACCCCATCCTCAGTATACGTACACAGTTATATGTCCTGATTTTTGGAGTGATTTTATTTTATTTTATTTTATTTTATTTTCTGTTATTTAAAATCTTACTCATATGGCAGTACTGCTTGATTTGACCTTTTTTGTATTCAAATTTGATCGATTTTAGTTTCAAAAATTTTTTTTAATATTTTAGATTTTTCATGATTTTCTGGAATTTTTCGGAATTAAATTATAAATCTTCAAAACCGGTGTCGACCAGTGTCGCTGACCGACTTTCGGATTTTTAATTCACAAACGGAGTTAAAAATCTAGAAACGGCTTTCACAATATTTCTTAAAATCATATTTTCTATCTAAATGAATTTTTGGAGATTTTTCAGATTTTATCAAAATCCGGCCGACCCGTGTAGACCGGTATCAACGGTTGACTTCAGGATTTTTAACTTGAAAATGAGATTGAATTTTTGAAAACCGATTTCATCAAAAATCTTTAAATAATATTTATTATTTTTGACAATTTTTGGAAGCTTTTCAAGGTACTTCATTTTTCGGGCTTTTCCTGAATTTCCGTGTTTTCCCAGATACCGGAATTCTATCCGGATATTTTACTTTCTCTCTCCTTACCTAACGCGAGATCCACCAACTCTGGGTTTATCAATTAATACGGAGACTCTCTCAATTCCGCATTTAATGTTCCGTTCTTCAAAGAAATCAACCCAGTTCAAATCACCCATGCCTTTTTGTCTTTTCTGTAAACGCAACTTTCATTTTCCCTAGACGCAAGTTTTCACTGCGTCTATTTTTGCCAAGACGCGGATTTCTTAGAATGGGACGCGGCCTTTTGTGAAGGACGCAACTCTTTGGTTGAAACGCAGTTTCATTCTATAATAATTTCAATGGCATTATTATATTAGTTTTTCCCTCCTTTATATAACTACCCCATTTCTTCTCTCTCTCTTTCATCTCTTTTCTTCTTTCTTCCATTTCCAGCAAGCCTCCAACAGCAAAAACAGCCCAAGCTCCCCTTGGCCGGGCCAACACCACCCACCAACTCCACTTCTTTCCACCTCCATTTCCTCCACCATTCTCCCCTCCATCTCCTCCTCCATTCCAACTACAACAACCACCACAACACCATCTTCTTCCTCCATTTCCAACCAAAACAACCCATTACTTTCAAAACTTCACCATCATCTCCACCACCACCTACACCACCTTAACCACCACCACCATACCATC
>JAVJIF010003993.1:0-239405 GCA_038442645.1 Agave tequilana | reverse complement strand
AATTTGAGAAATATCTTTCATAATTCATTATTTTTATTGATTGATACAGAAGCATTTTATAGGCTTGTACAAAACTGAATACAACTCAAATTAAAACTCTTAATCAAAATAGAATTACAATTTCAAAATAAAGAAACTAAACTCTAATAAAAATACAACTCTAAATAAAGAAATTAAAATTACATAGAGTTCTATTATTACTAGAACTGTAACATGACGTCTTCTCTATTGGTGATACACGTGTCATACACGTAGCTTGATATTTGCATCATTCTCCCCATGTTGGAGCAAAGAACTCGACTCCGTCAAGTTAGAAATGGAAATACTTTCATTCTGCTTCAAAATTTTATGATCAATCTTCAGCAGTTCACTTCGGTCTAGCCATGTATTATCAATTTATATACTTTTTTATCTAACAAATTACTTATTTTTGAATCCACCAACTTGGGTGGTGATAATTTTGTCATCTAAAAATTTATCAGCTTAGATATGTTGTATAATGGAAAATATCTGATAGTGGTGAAAGGAAGGGACTCTCCATGAGTTCATCAATCACATAGGTTGGGTTACTACCATTTGTGACTTTTTGTAATAGATATGAGTCACATTTCCCTCGATGTATTCTCCACTAATTTTCTCCTTAGTGATTTGATAAATGGATCACTTATATTAAGCTCTGACCTCACATAGTCAAGAGATATGATCTCATCATCTAGCAATTGCTTTACAAATTTTATGTCTTAAAACGTATATGCCTACTCTTTCCATTGTATATTTTATTCTTAACTTTAACAATAGTAGCTTAGTTATTATAATGAATAATGTCACTGCAGGACTTTGACAGAGAGATCAACAGCTATCTCTCTGATCCAAATATTATGGTAGGAATTAACATTGGCAAAACGATTAAATCCAACACCCGCGAGGCTCTGAAACCCGAATTTTGCACCCCCTGGGCGTGTGATGCGCGTGCGCATTAAGGTTTTCTGAACCTGGTAATCCAATTTTCTTCACTGGGCCTCCCCTGATTTCTAACCCACAATCTATTATGAAAGAGACTCTATATATAAACAGTAAAGAGTTCTTTATCTATCCAATGTGAGACTAAAAGAACTTTACATAATTTTTAAAATACTCTCAAATACTAACAAAGTTAGCTGAGATCGCTGTGGAGAATTTGGTGAAGCTGCGGTCAGGCCATTGCGGGGACTATGTGTTGCTTTCGAACATATATGCACAGAAAAGGACACTCATCCGTGTTGTGGGTCGGATATCTGGAAGGATTTCAATACACACACACTGACTGAAAGGGAGGTGGGAGGATGCAAGGAGAGTGAGGAATTGAAGAAGGAAGGAGAGATCAAGAAAAAGCCTCCTTTTAGCTTCATTGAGTTTCCTAATAGATTGGAAGAAGATGGGCTTTTGCTTATGGAAGCTGAAAGGAAGGATTGTGGAAGCGGTATCAGGTGAGCATCAATCACCAAAAGCGTATAATTATCTCTTTCCTTCAATATTCATCCTTCATATTGATTGATTGGATACAAATTAGATTGCTTTCTTCCAATCTTTGATTAAAAATTTCTTTCTGAGAGTATGTTGCAAAACACGGTTCATAATTCTCTGATGGCAGTCACTTCTATGTTTTGCTAGAAACGTGTCAACACATGATACGATTAAACTTTCAAGCAATGTCTAGAGCCTCATTTACAAGTTTATGTTGGACTTTCAAGTCTCATCACATTGACCCTGTGATTCTTTCTATTGATGTGATGAGTCTTGAATGATCAAAATGAGTGGGCATTGCTCTGAACCTTTTCTTGAATTAAAAAAAATAAACAAAAATAGGAAAAGTAAAAAGAGAATTGCTCTAGATCTTCTCTCAATTAGTGGTCCTTCGACAGCAAACAACAAACGAGATGGGGCTGGGTGGGATTTGAAGCAACTTTTATGGAAGAAAACAAAGCATGGCTCTGTGCCTTTACAGCCCGTGACTGGTGTCCCATCACCTGCAGAACCTGTGCATCATCTACGGGATATGGCCATGGGCCCACTCCTGAGAGAGAGCCATTAAAAAGGAAAAAATTTTCTCCCCAAAAAAATAATTAGATTTCCAGCAAGGTTTCTTCTCTCTTTCTCCGAGATTATAAATGTGCTTAGCCGTAAGACTGGTACTTTGAAAAACAATAAGTAAGCCCAAGGCTGCAGGAGGGCATCAGGGCACTGAAGCAGAGAGAGAAAGAGCAGATATCTTTGTTTCTCACTCTTTAATTTTCTTTATTAATGAAATTTCTCGTAACTCAAGGCTTTCTTACTTTCCCATTGTCTCATTCCCAGCCTTTCAGTTGTTTCTTTCTGCCTGCTGACCGTCTGTTTCACACGAGCGTTCTGTTCACTTGGCTGCAGGAGGAGCTGAATGTTGATGTGGCTTCTGTAATTTTTGGTAATGGAGTTATGGGGAGATAAAGAGAGATCTTTGGCCTTCAGAAATAGCAGCTCAGTGGAAAATTTGATCTTTTGAACACTTCATTGTTGTGGGTTCTGGTTTTTTTTTTTTTTGCTTCGATTTCAAAGTTTGGGACGAAGACCCAAGAGGATTCTCTTCTTCTGCTGTGGCTTTGTGAAGAGTTCTCTTCTACTTTTTCAGAATTAGAGAGCTTGCTAGTAAGAAAGCTTTCACTTTTTTTTGATAGTAAAGCTAATTTCTCTTGGTTTACTGAATTGCTAGGAGGAGGAAGAGGAGGATGGAAGCCAGAGTGCTACTGAAGTAGAGGAAGAGCTTCCCCATTTGAGAACTGTTGAAGGGAGAAGAACATTTGGTAGAAAAGAGGTATTTCAATTTTCAGTCAGTCAAAGATAAATTTGTGATCCCATTGATAAATTCAAGTAAAACTACCATGATCCAAGGGGAAATTACAGTTACATTAATTTAGATCCTTCTACCTGCCATGTTCCTGAATTAGATCATTTCTTCAGTATGCGTGTTTGAAGTGAATAATTTCTTTTATGGGTTTCATTTTTTTTTCCCTATTTAGAGAGTTCAACTAACCTTCCCAATTCCAGAAGAAAATTTGAGTGCTTTAGTATTTAGTTCACTCTAAAGTAGGTCAACCAATAGATCTTGATGCCAATGGCGTTCCCAGCTCCAAACCTTCTAGCAATGAAGCTATAGTTTCTCTGCAGAGGGCGTACCAATACATCAAACAAGCAATTGATTCAAGATATGCCCTCTCAGCAGCTCATCTCTCTTATATCCAATCCCTCAAAAGTGTAGGAACTGCTTAGTAGAGGCGATTTTAAGGTCTGAGATCTCTCAACTGGACAATCAACATTAGCCTTAGAACATGATAGAACTCCATCAAGATCCTCTTACACTTCTCTTCTTCTTCTTCTTCTTCTCCCTGCAAATCACTGAACATCTTAGTTCTCCATATGCTAGAAGTCCATTACCTCCTCGGTTCTCCAATGTGAGTTACATGAGGCATTGGGTAATCTGCAATGACAGTTGCCATAAATCCATCTGCAATCAGTTTCATCAAAGAGGAGGACGTTGCTTCCTCCTGGGACTTCTTTGATCCAAGTGAAAAAGGCGAGGATTTTGCTGGCCAGAATTTTAGTAAGTCAGCGAATTAGTTCCTCTTGTGGAAGAGAATTTGGAGAAATCTTGTAGAATTGAAGAGGAAGTTAAATTTGGTGTTGACAAGTCGCTCGAAGCTTTGATTGGAATGGCCTCGGGCGAGTTGCATGATCAAGTATGGTGAAGGGTGAGATGGAGGGAGACGAGCTCTTTGCAGAATGGAGGATGCCTCAGAATTCATCACTCACAGGCTAAAGACTCCGTATCAAGTATGAAAGATATTGAGCATCGGTTTCTCAGAGCAGCAGAATCCGGCAATGAGGTTTCCAGATTGCTGGAGACCAACAAGATAAGGCTCCGCATTGCAACTGAGATAATAGTGATTCAATTCTCGTATGAAATGATTTCATGGTCTATTATTTCCCCATCTTGTCCTAATCTTTGAAGTTAAATCTTTTAACTGATTACAGATAAATCATCTATTGTCGATTTCTCTCGACCTTCCATGAGGTCTGCTGTAAAGCTGAGACCATCTTTAAGCATGGTACCTTTTTACTGTTATTGTTTTTAAATCAAAATAACTTCTTTGTGTTTGACTTGTAAACTCAGCATGATAATTTATGTGACTGTATTGTAGAATCAGGCAGCACTTGGCAAAAGTTATCACTTGGAACCGCTCAGTCTCATCTCTATCATCATCCAAAACTCCTCTTGAAACAGCACATCAGAAGACGGCAGCTATGACAGAAATTGCAATTTTGTTGAAGAGTTTTTGTATGATTTCAGGAAGCCATTCATCCACGTTGGAAAGACTGTATGCATGGGAGAGAAAACTTATGATGAAGTAAAGGTATCTTATTTCAATACCATATAAACTGTTCTTGATTGTTTTGTATAGGATGCCATACTGATTGAAAGCCAACTTTCCTCTAATAACTATATATGCATTTTCACGCACAATTGTTGAATATTCTAAAATTGACATGAGGTCTTAATAACATTACTTGTTCATGTTAAGAGTAGTAGAGCTAGTAAATGATGAATTTGAAGAATTGGTTGAGAAAGCAGTTCTGTTTTCTGGTTCACCAATGAAACCACAGTGTTAATTCCAGATGGTGTAAGATATTATCAGAAAGCTGATCCACTTAACTAAACCCAATAATCCCCTCGAGGAACCGAAATGCAAGATAAGTTGATCAAACTATGGATCAAATCTAACAATTTGTCATACATTACTGGTGCATAGAAACCATAGGAATATGTAAGCCACAGGAACGTAATTTTTTATTTAACACGGTGACTGCATAAAGATTCATTTTTTGTTTGAGGAAAGGATTGACCATAGTGTTAGAAGGAGTTGAAATCTTGCGAAATGAAAATGTGGCTGCGTCACTTTGGCTTCATCCAATAGACTTTATGTAAACATAAAAAAACAGGACAAAGAAGAAAAAAAAATCATGTCCAACTAATTTGAACAACTTGTGTCTAACATCTCATCTTCTAGCCAAATATAAAATTTTGGAACCATCTGTGAGGAATATGTATCCTTCATATCATGAAGGATTTGGAAGGCGAGCTCTTTTCATATAAAAGCTCAAGGAGACAGAGATCTAAATCCTTGTATCTCGTATCTGAATAATCTTTGCTACTAAATGTGCTCACTCAAGCTACTTACATAACTGAAAAATCGGTGTATCTGTTTGTTTCTAATTTCTTCAGGCTCTTGAGTCTGTAAGGAAGGCATATGATCAGAAATGTAGACGAATAAGACACCAGTTTGCAAGGAATATGAATGCTCAGTGATTGACCAACTACTCGTGGCTGTTGCAAAAGATCTGCATTCACAGATAAGGGTGTCCATTCAAGCAGTAGATTCTATATCAAAAAAGATCGAAAAGATGAGGGACGAAGAATTGCAACCGCAACTGTTGGAGCTTATGCAAGGGTATTTTTCTATGAACTACTGAAAAGCCATCCATTTCTTACAGTTGAATCACATAAATAGTGTTAGAAAGATAAAACAATGTACCATCTAGTTTAAAATTTGCATGTGGAAATAACTATTTCTAAGATATTTATTATTTGAGATTGAGTTAATCAACATCAATTTCCAGTGCTTGTTTCTTTCTGTTTCTCTCTCACTGGTATCCAGACCTTCAGTATGTATGTCTGAATACCACCAGTGTCGAATGAGTCAGTGGTGATTACCTAATGGCCACAAAATCACAACTGACCATATAGCCTTTGTGGTTTTTCCTGTTTGCATGTTCCCCGAGTTCTTATGAGAAGACAATTTGGCATGCTTACATACCAAACTCCCAGGCTTTTCATAGTCGTATTGGAATCTGTGATATATTAAATCATATGACGAGCGTGTGTTCACTTGGATAAAACGTGTTTCATTGTTGAGAAAAAACTGTTGTTTCACACTATAAATTTAATTGAACTATACACTTCTATAAATCGCTGAAAATAAATGTACATGTTTTTTACTTCTAACATATCGTTCAAGGCTTGTGCATTTAGTAAATTATAGCTTTACTTGACCCCACGTTTGTTTTTCGTTGGAAGACTTAACTGTAATTGTTTCAGCAGTCATGAATCTTTTATCAATTACCTAAATTTGCTCACAATTTCAAAGATTTAACCAGTAGTACAGTGCAAACCTCATGCCATACTCCAAACGCATTTATTATCTTAAATCTTGGTTGGATTGCAATTCTATAACCACCATTGAACAATCTGATTTACATGAATGGCAGCAGCACACACATATATGTTACCCATTGACACCGTCAGTGGTCTCCTGAGTTTAAATTTGATTCTGGAGATATTTCTTCTGTAGTGCATATAAGACCATAATCTAAATAGATAAATTCATACTTACATGCCTCCATGATCTGCCCATACATGTATACATGCCTGGTTGATGCACATATGCAGAAAGACATGCTCCATCACAAAGGCATTATACATGCCTGTAGAGTGCACATACACGGAAGACATTATATACATGCCTGGTAGATGCACATACACAGGAAGATGTGTTTACATACATGCTAGATGCACATATACAGAAAGACACACTCATGGCAAATACATGATGCATGGATGATATAAGCGCCTAGTGTATGCAATGAATGCTGACATATATGCCCATGTATAAACATATGCATCCGTACACATGCAATTAATGGATCCTGGTCATTCGTTGCCATCATTATTTAGCTTGACATGATAATTGCTATCTTCTATTGCAGTTCAATCCCTTGCTGAAAAGAAAAATACTTCGGCGTACTCATGCAATAACCTTAATAAATATTTAATGACAAATCTCATTGCCACTTGCTCATCTATGATGATATCTATCATTTTGATAAGCTTATCAGGATGTTATTGAATAGTTATTCTACTTGCTGCTTTCATACTCAATCCAATCTTTTATTGTCATCCATATTTTACGTATTTGTTTGTATATCCTCTTTAGGATGATTAGGATGTGGAAAGCCATGCTGGAATGCCATCATACAAATTTATCACCATCTCTTTGGCCTACCATGTTGTGAGCTCACAACCAGACTGTCGCACAAATCCTTCACCAAGCCCTCTCCCTTATCCTGGTTGAGACCAATTATTTTGCCTCCAGCTTTGTAACTTGGTAGAGGCCCATAAGTCTTACATCGGATCTCTAAACTCTTGGATTCAACAAGGCATATTGCAGCCCCAGGAAAAATGCAAGGGCAGGACAAAGGCGGCCTTTCATCCTCACCGATCCCTTTCTCTTCCACCTATATTCATTCTCTGTGAACGTTGTTGAATGGAATCAAGTCTCTTCCTTCTGAGGAGCTCCACGATTCTATCAAAGGCATTGTCTCCGTCCTACACAGCTTGGTTGATCAACAGATAGAAGAAGGAGGGATGAAGTTGAAGATAGTGAAGCAGAAAAACTGTAGGGGCTGGAGCTTGGATGGCCTGCAGACAGGTTTAAACAAGAATGTTCGATCGATTGGCAAAGTTTCTCTGAAGCATCACTGAAAGCTTTTGAAGAGCACAAGGCAGGCAAATGAGATGGCTTGCGTCCAGTACTATACTGATGGAAAATAAGATTGCTCGAATCAAGTTTCCTTGTTTTGTACAGCTATGTGCAAAGAAACTCGGCAGATTCAAGGCTTTGGATGTGTTGCATATGCTTGATTGTAAAGTTTGTGAAGCAACTGGAACTTTTTGCAAGATTAAGGCAGGAAAAATGAGACACACCATCAATATAATTACTAATGCAGAACCAGGCAGTGATATGGTGTCATTGTACATGTATTTGATTTATGTATAATTTATCTTGTAACTCAAGGATGCTTGTATATAGATGAAAAATAGATAAAGCAAGAGGTCATCATAAACAATCAGATTGGAAGCTGATAGCTTTTAGTACTTGCATTAGTAAAGGTTCTGATATGTTGTAAAAATGTGCATTAGATTTAGGATTCTTCCTTAATAGCAATAATTTGCTCTTCCAATATGCTTGTGTATTTCTGTTTCAGAGGCTTTTTGGACTGTATGTAGTGTCTTCTAGAAATAATCAGTGATCCTCTCAAAATCCTCTCTTCTTCATCTCTTTTGTATCTCCTCCCACAGAACCATAACGTCAATATGTGTCTCTTGTCCCAGACACTTGACGATACAAGGTTATTAATATATCAAAGCTCATTCTATCAAATGATCAATCAAGTGCAAGCCTGCATTTCTGCAAGGAACAGAGACTACAAATCTTGGAGGCATGCCAAAGGAAATCTCGAGAAAGCTCGAAGAGCGTCGTTCCCGCACTGGATCTCCATCGGTGCAAAGTTTCTCCTCCTACAGGAACAAATTACAGATTTGCTTGCCCAGCTGCAACCACAATAGTCGACAAGGATTGGCTGTGCATGCAAAATGAATATTTCTACAAAACTTGAATATTTCAATCCAACAATCCTCATCCTTGATGTTCACATAATAAAAAATGAATTATTGATGAATATCAAGTGACATCAAGTCGAGCAAAACAGAAAACTCTTATGGAAGAATTCATCATGAGGACTTTGTCTGGTATTCCAACAATATATCGATCTAGTTATCTTTCTTTCTTATCACTTGGACACATAAATATTTTTCATATGTAAGATCATGAGATCATACAATTTTCCCCCTCCTGCTGTTTATTAGTACGGAAGTGTGGTTTGTTCAAGAATAATTCACTCTATATTAAATTCAGGATATAGTCTTTCCATAGAATCTGATTACCATTTTATCAGATGAATCTGCACGGGCTTTATTTCTCCAAAGCTCTAGGGTACAAATAGCAGAGAAGAACAGTTGAATCTTGAGCTGTCACTGCATTTGATCTTCCTCTTTAACTCTTTCCAAAATTTCGTGAATCTCAAGTGATGTTGAGTTCAAGAACTCAATACCTCTTCAAGCCTAGAATCCAACATATTGTGTATACTGGGAAAAGCTTCTGATGACATTCCAATAGGCGCACGAGTAACATGATCTGGAAAATCAAATGCGTCTACTAGCTCCCTCGCGACCCCCCTCACTTGGAAGCTGAGGTAGTCAGCAAGCTTGTGGATTGCCTGAAACAATTAACACCATGAATCCGAGCAAAATTTAGTTGTGTATTTTGTTGCTGGAAAGGAGAAAACTTGTTTCCCTCAGAAACCGGACTTCCTAAACATTTGGCTTCTTTTGATTGTAAACTTGATTGAATGAATAACTTGCAAAAGAAATGAAAAAGAATAGCAAATTTTCAGGGAATGAACATTTGAACTGACATATTCCCCCCCCCCCCCTCTTGAGAGAACTAACATACCTTTTCTTTTTCCAATGCCAACACCTGTAAGGGGGAAAAAGTTGTACATTTTTTATAGGAAAAAAAAATTGCACCTGATAGGAAAACCTTCTTTGCACTCACAATATGTTTTTCATTCAATAGATAAGGGTTTTGGGAGAAGTTCTTTAGTAAGTTTATTTGTTTGGTTGATAGGGAAAAGATGATAATTGATTATTAATATAGGATGAGAAGTCAAAGCTTATACTTTCCGTCCATTACTGGTGAAAAGCAAAAAAGCTTTGGAAAATCCAAAGGTAAATATTCATTTCCTCAATTATAATTGTTTTGCTAGAAATAAGTCATCCAGTCATAGAAGTTCCTTCAGAACACAACTATCTTCCCTTTCATAGGAAGCATTGTGTTAAAGCTGTCTAATCCATTTTTGTTGGATCTCTTATTTTGATATTTTGATGATAACAACGTAAAGTGTGTGTACTAACATCTGATGAAGCTACACTATCTGCTTATCAAGCTCATATACTAATACATCAAGGCTCAAGTGAAGATTCAAGAAGAGTTACAGAAGAAATACTGAAGACATGTAACATTTATAATGTTGTAAATTTGTTTTTTCATGTCTTAAGTGATTGTTGTAAAAGCCTTGAATACACACACCCCTAGTAGATATACATATCAAGATAAACCCATTTTTAGCTCATGTTTGCATTAACATAAATGTATTAGCTGACCTATTCCTTCTTCCAATCGATTAATGCTTCTTACAGAGCCAAACCATCTTTTGGCACCTTTATAAATCGACTTATAACTTGTTCCAGACGACTAATGGTTCAATAACAGTAATTAGGATTTCTCAGTATGACTTGATCAGTTGATCGATTGTTCACAGATCCTTTGTTCCATTCGACCTACCTTATTTCCAGTCGACTAAGCTGTCTGAACATACACTTATCAATCGACTGATATTTCTTCCAGTCGACTGATTTGGCAGTTTATACCTGTTGTTATTCTGATCTTTTAATACCTATTCCCTCCTTTCTAACAGCTATATTCTTGAATTTTTGAATTGTCCAATAACTGATTTTCAGTTACCAAATGCTCTATAAATAGAAGAGAAACCCCATTAGCCACAGCAAAGAATCATTACACTTCACATTCAAAACTTGTAGTTGAAAATTGTAATAGGTGAAAGGTAAAAGTCCCCTCGATGTAAAGAAGAGGTTAACAAAATTGACAAGGCTATTGTCAATTAGTGTACATGTGTTGATTTTGTAGTTCTCATAATCAAGGTTAAGAAAAATCTCAAGCAGAGTTGCTTGAGAACATGATGTAGGTCAAGGAGGACTGAACCAAGATAAAATCATTGTGTTTGCGTTTGCATTTCTGAGTTTTATTCTGTGCATATTTACTTTCTTGCAAGTTATTAACATTTCTTCTTTAGAATGTTTGTAAACATTATTCACCCCCCCCCAGTGTTATAATTGTCATATATAAAATTCGACAATTGGTATCAGAGCAAGGTTGAAAAGATGGCAAGAGATTTTCCTTCATCTCAATTCAAGGACATTTCACACAACGACCACCACTGTTCGATGGATCAAACTACAACTATTGGAAGTATAGAATGGAGATCTACTTACAATTGATCAACTACAAACTTTAGAACATCGTGAAAGCGACACACGAGAAGCCACGTACAAACTACGATCAATGGTCTGATGAACAAAAAAAGTGGTCAACCACGATGCAAAAGCAATGGATGCTCTCTTCTATGCCGCCTTGCACACACAAAAAAATTCAATCGTGTGTCAACGATCACATCAACACATTAAATATGGCATACATTACAGGTGACTCATGAAGGTACAAATAAAATTAAAGAATCTAAAATTTATGTTCTTGTGCGCAGGGTTGAACTGTTCAAAATGAAAGAAAATGAAACAATCACTGAGATGATCACAAGATTCACTGACATCACCAGCTCCTTGGTTGCACTTGGCAAAACCTACACTCAAGTGGAAATGGTAAGAAAAGTACTTCGGCCACTCACACCAAAATAGGAAAAGAAGACCGCTATAGAAGAGGCTAATGATCTTTCCACACTCACGTTGGAGAATTTAGTTGAAAACTTAATGGCATATGAAGTACAAGTGCAAGATAGAAAGAAGGATGAACAATCACAACCCAAGAAGAAAGTTTTTGCCTTTAAAGCATCATCCGATTCAGAAGATTCAGATGATGAAGACATGGGCCATGATTACAAGAAAATTCAAAAATTTCTAAGAAAAAGTTCAATAAAACTAAGGACACTAATGAAGTTCTCTTATGTTTTAAGTGTAACAAACGAGGACACATGAAGAAAGATTGTCCTTTACTTAAATCAAAAGTCAACTTCAACAAATTGAACAAGTTCAAGAAGAAGAAAAAGGGATGATAGTGACTCTTCTTCCTTCGATGAAGAAGAAACCACCGTATCAGCTAACATATGTTTCATGGCTCAAAATGAAGAGGTACAATAACTTTCTAATTATGATGAATTATTAGATACTTTTAATGAGTTATTTCTTGAATTCAAAAATGAAAGAATGAAAAATATGATTTTGACAAAAGAAAATGAAAAAGTGATTGAAGAAAATTTGAATCTTATATTAAAAACATCTTTGAATTCTCGAATATCTGATTTGGAAAAAAAAATATTTCATCTTGAATTTCCTTTCAAGATGAAATATTTTTTTTCCAAATCAGATATTCGAGAATTCAAAGAAGATGTTTTTGATATAAGATTCAAATTTTCTTCAATCACTTTTCATTTTCTTTTGTCAAAATCATATTTTCATTCTTTCATTTTGAATTCAAGAAATAACTCATTAAAAGTATCTAATAATTCATCATAATTAGAAAATGTTTCAAAATTCAATAAAGGTAAAGAAAATTTGAAGAATATGTTATCTCAAAAGATTTCAAATAATCGTTTTGGCATTGATTTTTCAAAAGAAAAAATAATCAATTTAACACTGGTTTTCTAAAAGAAAAATTTGCTCATGCATATGGTAAGAAAGATCATATTTCATATCATTCTCATATTAAAAAGAATTCTAAAAGTTTTTCTGGTAAACCCAAGTTTAAATTTATATGAGTTCCTAAAGATGAGTTCATGCATAAATACTGTTTGTAACTCTACTAATTATGCTTATGTTAACAAGAGAGAATCAAATTCCAAATGGATTTGGGCTCCTAAAGGCTAATCCTTTCGCACCCTATTGAAAACGGGTACCAAGCAAATTGTTATATCTTATAAGTATCCTGAAAGGAAAGATGGATACTCGATAGTGGTTGTTCCAAACGCATGACCTGATGTATATCAATGCTTTTTTTCCGTACAAAACAAGAAAGGAGGAACAGTAATACTCGAAGACAATAACAAAGGAAAAGTTATTGGTATCGGCATGGTTGGTAATCCTGACAAACCCCTTATTGAAAATGTTCTTTTGGTAAGTGATTTGAAACACCTCTCGAGTATTAGTCAATTATGTGATAAGAATTACAAAATTGTTTTTGAAAAAGATGTTTGCCTTATTTATGATGCAAATATGATTGATGTTATATTTAAAGATATTCAAAAAATAAAATTTATGAGTTATCCATAAATTTTTTTCCATTTTCAAACTTACGTTTAGTTACTTCTAGCAATGATTCTTGGCTTTGGCATAAAAATTTGATCATTTGAATATGAAAACTATTTCAAAAATTTCAATTTGATTTAGTGAAAGGTCTTCCAAAACTTGGTTTTAAAAAAAGATCATTTGTGTGATGCATGTCAACTCGGTAAACAAGTCAAATCTTCTTTTAAATCGAAAGATTTAATTTCTACTAGCAGACCATTAGAACTCCTTCTTATGGATTTATTTGGCCCTACAAGAATTCCATCTTTGAATCAAGGTTCTAAATATCGGATATCGGAATCGTATCGGATGGGGGTTTTTCATATCGGATATCGGATATCGGGGGAGATATCGGGGATATGCGCGCATATCGGGCGTTCATATTGGACACTATATATAATGAAATATTGATAATTAAGATTTGATTTAGAGTCATACATATCATCTATCTAATAAAAATGATGTAATATGCTTGCAGAGATAGTAAAAAACAATGTACATTTGCATGCAGTCGTGCAATAAATAAGTTATTTCATATCGGGTGATATATCGGACGATTTATCGGCCAATATCGGGCAATTTATCGCCGATATTTCAAATATCGGCTATTTTTTTGCAGCAAACGATATGGCGAACGATTTCCCCATATCGTATCGGCAGCAGGCAAAAAAGGAGATATCGGACGATATCTCGGCCGTATCGGCCGATATTTAAAACAGGGCTTTGAATAAAAGTAAATATGTATTTGTTATCGTAGATGACTATTCTCGATTTGCATAGGTTATATTTTTGAAAAATAAAATTGATGCTTTTGATGAGTTTGCAAGTTTTTGTAAGAAAATTCAAACTAAAAAATCTCTAACCATTGTCACTATCCGAAGTAATCATGGAGAAGAATTTAAGAATGAATCTTTTACAAATTTCTGCAACAAGTTTAGTATTACACATAATTTTGCATTTCCTAAATCTTCTCCCCAAAACAAAGTTGTAGAAAAAATAGAACATTTGCAGGAGTGTGCTAGAACCATGCTTGTTGATAGCACTTCCCAAAATATTTTTGGGTTGAATCAGTTGCAACTGCATGTTATTTTTAAACCGTGTTCTTATACGACCAATTTTAAATAAGACTTGCTGTGAATTATTTTTCGAAAGAATTCCAAAAGATTATTATTTTAAAGTAATTGGTTGCAAGCGTTTTATTTGAATACAAGAGATGCTTTGCACAAGTTTGATGCTAGATACAATGAAAGAATCTTTCTTGGATATTCAACTAGGAGTAAAGCATACAAATTTTCAATAGAAAAACTTCTACTATTGAAGAATCTTTGCATGTTACATTTGATGAATCATTACCTAAATCTTCTCATGATATAAGTATTAATAATGATATTACATCTATTATTACATCTCATGAAAATACTATCATTTCTAATAAAGATGAAATATCATCTGAATTACCGAAAACTTTTGTAAAAGTGAGAAATCATTCTCATGATTGGGTAATTGGAGATATTTCAGAAGGTGTTCAAACTCAATCCAAATTAAATTATATCACTCATGTTGCTTTCTTATCTTCTACTGAATTTAAAAATATTAAAGAAGCATGTGATGATGATTTTTAGATTATTGCTATGCAAGAAGAGTTGAACCAGTTTATTAGAAATGATGTATGAGATCTTGTTCCACAACCTCTTAATAATACTATAATTGGCACCAAATGGGTGTTCAAAAACAAACTTAATGAATCAGGACAAGTTGTGAAAACTAAAGCAGGTTGCACAAAGTTAGAACCAAGAGGAAGGTATTGATTTTGATGAAACTTATGCTCCGATTGCAGACTTGAGTCCATTCACATTACTTTTGATTGTATATGGATTTTAAATTTTATCAAATGGATGTTAAGTTTTTTTTGAATGATTTTATTAAGGAGAGAGTATGTAGAACCACCTCCCGGTTTGAACATGAAAAATTTCCCAGTCATGTTTTCAAACTAAAAAAGATTTATATGGTCTTAAACAAGCACACGTGCTGCTTGATATGATAGACTAAAGAGTTTTCTTTTGGATTCCGACTTTAAAATTGGCAAGGTAGATGCTACTATTTTCATTAAACATGTAAACAATGAGATCTTATCAATTCAAGTATATGTTGATATTATATTGGTTCTACTAATGAAGTTCTTTGTCAAGAGCTTTCTAAAACAATGCAGAATGAGTTTGAAATGAGTCACATGGGTGAACCCAACTTCTTTTGGGTCTGCAAATCAAACAAATAAGGAAGAAATCTTCACCAACCAAAGCAAATACGCAAAAAATCTACTTAAACGCTTTGACATGGACAATACTGGTAGCAAGAGAACTCCAATGGGATCTACTACTATGTTAGATAAAGATGAAAATGGTTGGAGTGTAGATCAAAAACTATATCGAGATATGATTGGCTCTCTTATATATTACTGCTAGTAGACTTAATATAACGTTTAGCGCTTGTTTATATGCTAGATATGAGTCTAATCCTAAAGAATCACATATTAAAGCAATGAAAAGGATTCTTAAATACATTAAAAATACAGTTAATTATGATTTGTTTTATCCAAAATCAAGCTCCTTTGATTTAATATATTGTGATGCTGATTTTGCTGGCTTTAAATCAAATAGAAAGAGCAATAGTGGTACATGTCATTTTTTGGGACATTCACTGATTTTTTTGGTTTAGCAAGAAACAAAACTCTGTCACTATCTACAACAGAAGCAGAATATATCGCTGCTAGTGTAGCATGTGCCCAAGTTTTGTGGATGAAACAAACTTTAATTAACTATAGCAATAATTGTCTCTCATCTTCAATAATGTGTGACAATACAAGTGCTATTAATTTATCTAAAAATCCTATTCAAGACTCACGTACAAAACATATTGATATTCGACATCATTTTTTACGTGATCATGCTATTAAGAGTGATATATCTTTGGACTTTATATCTATTAATAAACAAATTGCAGATATATTGACTAAACCCTTAAAAGAGGATATTTTTGTTAAATTTAGAAGAGAACTTGGTATTTGTTCTATTTCTGATATTTAATATATGTTATACATGTTACATAACATAGATATGAAGTGCTATTTATAAGTCTCAGAATACAGACTATTCAGTCGACTAATCGACTCAACAGTCGACTAATAAATCTACCGGTCGATATTGTCAGTTTTTTGATTTTCACCTACTGGATCCTCCTCAAAACCTAATCCTTTTACCCTATAACTTATACCCGACTTCTTACTTCTAATCCTAGCCATCCCATCACTTTAATGGATCTTCACCCTTGGGTATCCTCAAAACCCTTCCTTTCCACCCAAACACCTCTCATTCGCCCTAATTTTTCAATAGTTTTCTGAAAAAACAGCAAACCCCTCCACCAGCACCTACCCAGTTGACCAGATCTCCTTCTCCAGCAGCTCCACCAATCGGCCAATAGCATTTTTTCACCATTTTTCTTCATCTACATCTCTTTTGTAAGCTTCAATCTCTCCCAATTTCATTTTTATCATGTCTAGATCTTAAAAAATTTAAGTTGAATCCTTCCACTTCAACTGAAAATCTTGAAATTTATCTTAGAGATGAAGATACTCTACCTGAATTCATGAGACTATCTAACCCAAAATTAGTCCAGGTAGATTTGTCCATTTTCCAGATTTTTGCTCCTATAATCTTGCTTCGTATTTTGAAAATCTGGACTTTTCAATATATATTCTGCTGAAATAAAGCACTGTATTATCCATCTCGTGTTTTTATTTTATGCTAATTTGACTCTTGTTACTCAAGCAAATGTTCCTATCATTGATACATTAGTCAAAGGCAATAAAATTGAATTGACCACAAAATCACTTGGAAAAAATTCTTGGCATTCCCTACAAGGGACTAACTCTTGATCAAATCAAAATGAATGATGATGATATCTTATCTCAAATTTTCCTACTCAACAAGGATTATCCATGACTAATAACAAGCTAAAACCTATTTCACGACTCATTGGAAGAATTTTGCTTATAATTTGTTCCAAAATTAGTTCTTTTGATTACTTCTTTCAGGATTTGATCATCTGTGTTTATGATGTCATGGCCGGTCTTAAGGTTAATTGGGATGATGTTATTTTTGACGATATTAAAGGCACCACTCTACATTTTTCCATATGGTGCTTCACTTTCATTTTTAAGAAATTCAAAGTTGATCTTAAGAATGAAATGAATGTGGTTAGTGATTTTGAGCTGTTTGATTACATTGTTCTTTTTAGGATGAAAATTCCCTCTGTTGTTGGATGCTGGTCCATCCTCATCTACCCCTCATAACCTGAAGAACCTCCTGTTCCACCTCTTTCATCTACTGGTTTCAGTGATGCATATTATAACTCTGTCACTGCTCAAATTGCTGAATTAAAATCTGGGAAAGATCGCCTTTTTGAGCAACATGATCAACTCCTTGCACATCACAACTCCTTGATTCCAATATTCTTATTTTGGAAAATAGAGTTCTCTCATGAAGCAGTTTCATTATATGTCTTTGAAGTTTGATGAGATGTATGATGCACAACGTGCATACTTTACCCGATTTCTGCCTCCTCGCGGATCCGACTAATGAAGATGACTTATGGAGGAATTTCTATCTTAGTTTATGTACTTTTATTTCAGTTCAAAACTATGTTTTCTAAACTTCTCTTATGCTACATGTGTTGTAATAATTGTGATGCTTTTCTATGTTACTTCTTATGTGATGCTTATGGATATCTTTTATAATATTTCTATCTTCTGTGTTTGTTTTCCTTTTTATTTATGACTAGGGGGCGAAATGTTAACCAAGAATTAATGCAGGAGGGTGTTATTTGTTTATGTGTTATTTGTTTTCTCCTATCATTAATGCAAGGGGAGTTAAGTTCTCATGATAAAAAAAGGATGAGAATGTTGAATCTCTGATTTTGATATTTTGATGATAACATAAAGTGTGCGTACTAACATCTTATGCAGTATTTGAAGCTACACTACCTGCTTATCAAGATCATATACCGATATATCAAGACTCAAGTGAAGATTCAAGAAGAGTTATAGAAGAATTACTGAAGGCATGTAACATTTATAATGTTGTATATTTGTTTTTTCATGGCTTAGTAGTTATTGTAAAAGCCTTGAATACACACACATCCCCTAGTAGAAATTCATATCAAGATAAACCCATTTTTAGCTCATGTTTGCATCAGTGTTCTAAAAAACCCGTTATATAACTCGTTATAACCCGTTATATAACATAACGCCGACCAATCGTTACGTAACAGGGCTAAAAAACATAATATTTTATAACTATAGTTATTTTGCCCGTAACGTTCGTTACGTTACGTTATTAACGTAACACACCGTAACTTATGTTACGGTTCAAGTCGACTTTTTATAAAATCCCACAAATTCGCTCAGTCTTAGGCCAAAAAAATTCTCCAAAAAAAATCCTCTGCAACCTCGCCACCATCTCTGCAACCTTATCGTCGGCGTCGAGAAGAAGAAGAAAGAAGAAGAATAAGACGTACCTCTGGTGGTTCTCCATCGTGGTGGTTCTCGCCGGCATCGTCTCCAAGCACATGTAAGCTCTCTCTTCTCTCTGCTCTCTCTCCTATGGTTCACAGTCGCGGTCTCGACCGCTGACTCGGCGGGCACTGAGACAGATCGGTCTCGGTGACTTGGATCGGTATCGGGCGATACGCGCAAGACGCTACATAGAAAGCTTAAAAATTCTGAAAAAATCACGACAAATCTTAAAAAAGTGTAGACACCCACATTCATGTATCACATGTCCAAAATATATCACCTAGCGTACTAAACATAAAGCGAAAGCATAAATACACGCGTCGTCGGTATAAGTATATCAAAATACATGCACAATATAGTAAATTGCACAAACTACATTCTTAAATACATGCTAATGTAGTTATTTTCACATTGAATTGCGATGAAGCACAAAATCATCATAATGCCTAGTCGACCGAGTCAACTCCGATTCTCGGCCGAGTCAGTCTCCTCTTAGTTGAGTCGACCGACTCGTGACTCGGACTAGTCTCGGAGCGGGCCGAGACGGATACGACTCGGCCGACTCGTCTCTGACTCGACCGAATCTTTGAACCGTGCTCTCTCCCCCTCCGATCTCTCTCCCCTTCTCGATCTCTCTCTGGAGAGAGAGAGGATAGAGATCTGGAGAGCAGAGAGAGATCGGGAGAGGGGGAGAGCAGAGAGATAATCGCTAAAAGATATTGGCTGAGATAATATTATCAAAAGATAATTTCTCAAAAGATAATTGCTAAAAATTATCATGCTTGTTATCATACTTGTTATAATTCAATTATCATGCTTGTTATAGTTTGTTATGTCTGCGAACTTATTATAAAATTTGTTATGTTTGGGAACTTATTATAACTTGTGAATTTGAAAAATTATTGTGTACTTGCTAAAAATTGCTGTGAGACTTGCTAAATGTGTTATATATTATTTTGATATTTTTAAAAAAAATTTTAAAATTATTTTTTATTTATAAAAATTCTAAATATAGTATATTTATTTTTATTAAATAAATATTAAATCGTGTAACCTACATTATACATTACGTTATAACTTGTATTAACATAACAAGGAGAACGTTATCTTTACGTTATCGTTATTTTAAACATTGGTTTGCATTAACATACATGTATTAGTCGACCTATTCCTTCTCCAGTTGACTAATGCTTCTTACAGAGCCTAAACCATCTTCTGGCACCTTTTATCAGTCGAATTATAACTTGTTAAGTCGGCTAATTGTTCAATAACAAAACTAGGATTTCTCAGTATGACTTTATCAATCGACTAATGGATTTGGACCAGTCGACTATTGTTCACAGATTTTTTGTTCCAGTTGACCTACCTTATTTCCAGCCGAACTAGTTGTCTAACAGACACTTATCAGTCGACTACACTTCTTCCAGTCAACTGATTTGGGCAGTTTATAGTCATTATTATTCTGGTCTTTTGATACCTATTTTCTCCTTTCTAACAGATATATTCTTGAATTTTTGAATTGTCAAATAACTGATTTTCAGTTTACCAAAAACCCTATATATATCTAGAGATTCTTGGACGTTCATACACAATTTCATTCCAATCTCTTGACTTAAAAAGTTTAAAAAAAATTCTCTCATTTTGCCCTTGTCCATTCCAACAACTTGTTTGGCAAAGTAAAGAGACCCTATTAGCCACAGTAAAGAATCTTTGCATTTCACATTCCAGCCGTCTAGGTCAAAAATTAATCGGTGAAAGGTAAAGGTCTTCTCGGTGTAGGAGAGAGGTGTACAGAATTGACAAGGCTATTGTCCATTAGTGTACGTGTGTTGATTATGTAGTTCTAAAAATCAAGATAAAAAAACTCAAGCGCGATTGCTTGAAGACTGGATGTAGCCAATAGGACCGAACCAAGATAAAATCACTGTATTTATGTTTGCATTTCTGAGTTTATTCTATGCAAATTTACTTTCTTGCATGTTATTAACATTTCTTGTTTAGAATTTTTGTAAACACTATTCACCTCCCTCTAGTGTTATAGTTGCCATGTACAGGATTCGACACTTTCTAATTTCTTCTTTGCTTCCAAGTAGTAAAGTTTTCAAGTCCAGAAACAAAATATACCAAATAGACCTGAAGGCATTCAACTCGTACTTCATTATAGACTAGCAACCAAATCAGAGTTACCTTATATACATTAAGACCCTGTAATGCAAACGGTGAACAGGTAAGATATTATTTATTACTAAGTACCTTAGCTTTATTGGGACCACATAATCCACATTACGGTAAGTGCCAATGTCCTTCCAGATCCGAATCCAAGGCATAGAGGTCGCAAACTAGCTTAAGACACCTCACGAGTATTGTTATCAGGCACCTGCAAAAGGAGAACAGGAAATTATGCCTGGAAAATACATGAAAAATCTGATCTAAGTCCATCAAAATTAAAACTTTACCTTTGAAACAGCCTCAATGAACTTGGCAAGAATGACCGACTCAATGTGTGATTTCTGCAAGCGTGAGCAAATGGTTCAAGCATCTGTTCCATGCACCAAAACTTCCAAGTGTCTTAGAATGTTTGCGAAGCCGTACTGCAGCACTTTGGAGCAATCTAGATGTTCGGTACTGTAAACATAAAAACCTTTATTAACCAAATTGCCAATATATGCAGAGTTCATTTGCATGACACTGATCATGTTATAAGGAGAAAAGAACATTTTGCATGTATGTTTTCTTCGAACTTGGTTCCTTGCACATACAGCTTCTGAAAAGCACCAAGCACATTTGTATCTGTCTACATTCATGACAAATAGTTGGTTTGCACTTTTGAGCCAAGCAAGCAGTTAAGCTACAGTTCTGTTTATTCAGCAATAGCTCAATTGAGCAAAATGAACAACCAGTTAACAAAAGTATGCCTGACAAGGTAATATCACGTTGATTTTGATCAATGTATCTATTTATAAAGTCTTTTTGTTAACAACCTATTAATTTCTTGAAAAAGAAAAAGAAAAATTTGTTAACAGCCTAGTGTAATGACTGACTGAATTTGGCGGTCTCATAACTGATAACTATGTATCAAGATCAAGTTGCTCGAACAAGTAGAGAGATTTCAATACACCTTCTTATACTCAGAGTCGAGCTCCAACAGTCCTCAACCTGCCAACACACTTTTCATCTAACCTTGAGTTGTCTTGCTCATCTTACTACAAAAGTTTGAGGACATCTGTAAGGTAACTTAACTAATTACTACCTATCAGTTGCACTTTCAAATAAAGTTACATCACCAGAAAACTTAAGCCGTTGGAGGATATAACTGCAAGGAATTTTTGAATCGAGTAACTAATTTAATTTAAAGGCCAAAGTTAATGGTTGAAGTTAAGAAGACTGAGAACTGCAGCTTACTCTGAAAGCGTCCAGCTGGAAGGAAGGATTCCTTAAATGGTCTTCTCCTTCCCATCGAGCAGTTACCGGATTTGGTTGGGACAAGTATGAAGACATAGACTCCCTCAAGTAGTTCCATGTAACTGAGAGAGTCCCTCCTTGAAACCTTTCCTTATATTGCTTCAACAAGTCAGCAGCAACCTTCAAGAGAAAGATTTAACATTTACACTATTATTAGAGCAAAAGAGATGTAGAGGCTGATGAAGGAGCCATGGTGGGGAAAGGTACGTGGATTCGTGTTTAAGAGTTAAAAGAGGAAAAAAGATCTAAGAAAACAAGGAGGTGGAAGAAATTCAGATGGAACTTGTAGAAACGGAACAGGAAAATTTGCATGAAACCCGATGTTATGATTGATAAGGTAAAGGAAGGCTCAGATGGAACTTGTAGAAACGGAACAGAAAATTTGCATGAAACCCGGATGTTATGATTGATAAGGTAAAGGAAGGCTCATAAAGCCAACCAAGATAGTTTGAATGAGACTTGATATTTATGTTCATCGCAATTGTAATAATACTAGGTTGCAACTTTACCTGCTGCAGAAGAACAGTGTTGTCCCCTTCAAATGTTTGGAATATGTCATGATCATTCCTCAGAATACCAAACCGATTTACAGCTGCATACCATGGCCACCACAAGATTCTCTGCACACGCTCAAAGACTTAGCTGTATACGAGGTCACATAAGCCTTGAGACCAGCTGAGAGAGCATGAACATCACCACAACCTCTTCATCATGTGATTTCTTCATCTCAGAGTACTTATCTACCAAGTGCCGAGTAGCAAAATGGAAGGCGTATACTGATGCCAGCATTGGCATCAACTTGTGCTGCTGAGACTGGTAGTCCAGTATACTGACTTCAGGCTTCTTAGGAGGACCGAACTGCTGCCGAAGCAGAGAATATCTCACTGCAATAGTGGTTGCAATCTTGAGGACACTTACGGAGGAATACGCAAGGCCAACTCTGCCTCCAACGAGCTCTCCCAATGTGGCAGCAAATCTTTTATTGATGGTTGGAAGACTACTTGTATATTTTCCATCACGAGCAACATCCCCAAAACGATTCAGGAGATTATCACGAGGAATTCTCACAGATCGAAACCGCAGTGCACCATTGTCTACACCATTGAGGCCTATCTTATGACCGCAATCATTGATTTCAATCCCAGGAAGGGGGAGATGGGTTTCAATGTCTCTAATGGGGACAATGAAGGCATGAACACCCATGTCAGCAGGTCCTCCGCCCTTCCCTTGAAAGGGCAAGATTAACTTGGCAAATACCGTCGCAAACTTTCCATGGACTGCTGCATTGCCAATCCACCATTTAATTGCTCCATCGTGGGGCGTGTCAATCACAAATTCATCAGTGATGGGGTCATAGGTGGCAGTCGTTTGAAGCCCTTGGACATTGGAGCCTGATCATCCTCATGAGCATTAGAAGTTTCCAACAATGAGGGATAACATAAAACTAACATTAAAATAGCTTACCATGATGGAGCTCTGTCATGGCAAAACAGCCAGGGTATTCCAGATTGTCGATTCCATCAAAGTACTTATCCTTGTGCTTTTTTGTGCCCAAATTCAATACCGAACCTCCCCAAAGACTGTATGGAAGTATATTCAAGTGAGATAAACTTCATTTCAAAGTAGATTAAAAGAGTAGCCAGTTATTTATTTTATTTTTTAAAAAAAGGTAAACAGCTTAAGCCTCTTTAATATGTCTAAAATTTGATGTGCTTCAAAGCCTAGCCAAGGAGGATCCCACAGTTTACCATCAGCAAAAGGAAGAAGTCCAAGACTACTGCTTTAAAATTCTTTACGAGGATCAAATGATTCTCTCTCAATAACTTTAGGATGTATTTTCTTTTTTATTTTCTGATGTATACTCCATGATTCATAATCTATCTTTTTCCGTTATTACTCAAGTAACTAGTGTCAGACCCGGGATCAAGGAGCACATCTGATTGTAGTTCAGAAAAGAACAGTAATAACAATTATGCATAGATCAACAAAATATTTTAAGCAGATGACAAACATAATCATCTAAAATCACAAAATTATTTGAAGCTATATTATGCAGAGAACCAATAATCATATAGCTAAAGAAGAAGAAGTCGGGTGCACATATAAACTACTTCTCTATCAGCCAAAGTGGAAAACTAAATGATAACATAAAAGAAAAGGTATAGCCCAATAATCATATAGCTGCAGTACAAATGAACTTTCTGCATTTGCAAATGTCAATCTCAAATTCGAACTTCCGAAATCTAGTTATAGTACTATTTATAGACACATATTAAGCACACATCTTAACTTAAATTTGCAAACTATTCAATTTCCAACTCCTTAGTGGCTAGCCTCAAGTTCCAAACCAATCTCCTTTACTGTAATAGGCTTAATTTACTCTACCAATCAAAGGCTCAACTCGGCAACAACACATCAAAATCAAATTTGATCAGAACCCATCCACCAAAAATTACCAAATTAGAAGAAGCCCTCACCTGTACTGAACCCCCATCTTGATTCCAAGCGACATATCAATCCCACCAGCAGCCTCAGCGATTGCCAAGTACAGAGAGGGATCCTCGACCACATAGCGAAAAGGCCTGATCCCCGCCTCCTTGACGAGGGCGGTGAGCTGGCGCATGCACAGCTCGCGGTGGTCGGCGGTGGAGATCTCGACGGGGGTTTGGAGCTCGGGGTGAGAGAGGAAGAAGTTGAAGATCTTCTCCTGCACCTCCCTGTGCTCGCCCTTCATGTACTCGGAGAGGCTGGCGCGGTCAACGGTGAGCTTACGGCTACCACACGGTGAGGGGAGGAGGCGGGCGGAGGGGGAGAGGGAGGGGGAGGAGAGGTGGAGGGCGAGGGTCTGGATGCGGCGGCGGAGTATTTGGTCGGTGTTCTCACCGGCAGTGCTCGGATTCTCCATTGCGCTTGAGAGAGAGAGAGGAGAGTGGGTTGGGATTTTGATTTGAGGCGATTTTATTTTATTTTATTTTATTTTTTGGTGGGGTTGACGTGACAGAGGCGGTGGGTGACGTGGAGGAATGGGAGAGGGTGAGGTCGGTAGTTTGCGATTTCTTTCTTTTCTGTTTTTTTTGGCGCGCTTTTCAACGTCAAAGATGGGCCTGATCGCGGGTGGGGCCCACGGAGAAGTGGGAACGGATAATGATATTTCACTTTCCTTGGATGCGGATGCACGCTTCGTTTGCGTTCTGATGTTGGACTCTGTTCGAGCGAAGAAACCAGTGCAAATACTGAATGTGTTCACACCATTACTTGAAAAGAAAAAAAAAAAAAAAAAAAAAAAACTATTAGGAAAAACCCCTTGTTTTCTCTGAAAATTATATTTCGTATTACGATTATGTTTTAGATTGCTCAAAACCTCATCACGTTTCATGTTTAGTATATTCTAATTATCTATTATGTCCTCAATATTGCTTGAAAAGTGTCTTATATTTACACTTTTGTGTCGTATTATATATCCGAGCACAAAATCCCACTCTCCAATCCTGAGGCTAGAGTCCTTTCATGAGCTCGAGAACACACTTGTCCAATGCGTTCTTCGAATTGAAGAAAAACATACCGCAACTTAAGTATGCTACTTCAAAGAGTGTGAGTTATATTATTCAAGAGATCTAATCATCTAGCTAGAAAGGTCTCACACATCCACACATATCCAGTGCACGTGCTAAAAATCTAGTAACATTTAAGGGCTACACGCTGATAAACAACAGTTCACACTTTCGTCCTCAGCATTCTCTTCACGACAACCATGAAGTCTCAACATTAATGTTACTCATGTGAGACTCAGACCTCCCACTGATTGTAACATCAGCATTTATGTATCAGCAATATGAGACTCTATGTACAATATCCACACATCAACAACATTTATGCATCCACATTTACAAATTGGATTGAGAAATGGGAACACAGTTCATCAACAATGCCACCACAAAATGAACAAACCCAGCCATAGCTAACTGTTCCATGTCAACGACGAAATTGTAAAGCCATATCATCAAAAGACAAACATATTATAAGAACCAGTCTAGCTTCAAACATAAAATCAGCAGAGTGAAAAATCTCCTGAGACACAGAACTGATAACAAAAATAAACCTCAACAGTCTCAGCATGAAACGTAGCAAATTACCAAGAAAATACTAAATGTAAGAGAAAAAAAGGCCGGCCACCTACTGTGGCCACCGCTGATCAAGCACCCAGTTCTGCATCCGGACACCAGACACAGCATCACTGAACTCACACCTGACAATGGCCGCAGCAGACAACCCAGCATCTCCATTCTTGAGGAACTTTGGCTCCTTCTCGAGCTCCATGCCAGATAGCCTATCAATCTTGGTCAAAATTTCTGAAAACTTGAGGGCAATGTGAGAAGTGTGGCAGTCAACAACTGGAGCATATCCGTTGCCAATTTGGCCTGGGTGGTTCATGAAGATACTTGGGAGGTGAAGTACTGGCAGCCTCCTTGTCTGGATCCTTCTTGGAGTTTGATACAACATAACTACGCTTGACATCCTTGACAGCAATTCTTGACACTGAAGCCAACATTGTCACCAGGAAGGGCAAATTGTAGAGCCTCGTCGTGCATTTCCACAGACTTTAACTTCAGTGGTGAACCCCGAGGGGCCAAAGGTGACGACCATTCCAGGCTTGAGGACAACACAACCAACGGGGAGAGTACCCATGCCTCCAATCTTGTAGACGTCCTGTAGAGGGAGACGAAGGGGCTTGTCCGATGGGCATTTTGGCTCATTGATCAGGTCAAGGGCCTCAAGGATGGTAGGGCCCTTTGTACAGTCAGGTTAGACCTCTCGATCATGTCTCTCTCTCAAAACCAGAAATGGGGACAAAGGGGATCTTGTCAGGGTTGTAGCCAACTTCTTATGGTAGGAAGATACTTCCTTCACGATTTTATCGTATCTTGCCTTGGAGTGTTTAGGAGTGGTGGCATCCATCTGTTGAGAAATGAGAAAATCAGTAAAATGTTTCGTAGTGTTTGAAGACAGTTGATAGCACCAACCACAACTGATGACTGAATAATTTTACACAAGATGAAGAAATTTTGGAAAAATAAACATTCAATAGAAAGCAAGTTAGAAACAATGTGCATGTAAAACTAAATTTCTTTTGGAAAGTGAAATCACACAATAGTTAAAATAACAAGAAATGATTAAAAATCTATGATACTGGGAAAATGATATGAGAAAATGAAATGTGGTATCTGGTGTAGCATGAAAAGGTATTACTTTCATAGAATGTTAGTTAAAATGAAAATCGTAAAACTTTCTAAAGAACAAAAGCATGTATTTTTCTCAACAAGCCTTTCAAATGCTTAGATTTACTCAGTTAGAAAGGGGAAATAAAAGATTCCATTTCTGCAGGATAACTTCTTTTTACTACTCATTTTACATAAAATATCCCCCACCCCCTCCTCCCCCCTCCCCGGCCTCCCCCATCCCCAGCCTCCGCCTCCCCTCTCTTCAGCCTCCTCCTCCCCCCTCCCCCATGTTAGGTGCAAGAATCGATCTGACACTAATCAATGTCACTGATCTAATTGGTCAGGTCGGTAAATATCAGGTGGGAGGTTTTCCGTTCAGTAGAACATTCCTTAATTACAGAACCACTTTTGAATTACCTTCCTTAGTTAAACACCAATTAGACTAGTATTAGTTAGTCTCAATATCAGTGTTCTAAAAAAAGTTTTAAGCGGCCGATAAAAAAAGGTTTAAGCGGCCGCTTAAATGTTTTCGGCTTAAAATCGAAGAGAACGGCCAGGCGATTAATTCGCTTGAGCGATAATAAGCGTCTAATCAGTGATTAATTAGTGTCCATTTAAACGTTATTCAATCATTTTCTAAATGGGTTTGAATTTCAACCCATCAGCTAATTAAATTCAAACCTGATCCAATAATTGGGAATATAAATTGTCGCATGTGGAGAATTAGGGCTCGCGAGCCCTAAATTTATCTGCATCCTCGATCATCCTGCAGCGACGAAGAAGCTCCCGAATCTTACGAAGAAGCTCTCGAAGCTAACGGCGACGAGATGATGAAGCTCTCAAAGCCCTAATTTATTTGAAGATCTTAAAGCTCACAGCGGCGACGATTCTCTTAGGGGATTAGGGCTCCCGAAGTTCGATGACGAAGAAGTTCATAAAGCGTTGATCCTCCTGTGGCGACCCACCCTTTCGACGACAACCTCCCTTGCGATTGATCCTTCCACCGCGACCTCCCTTTGTGTCGACAAAGGTCTCCCCTCTGCGATCAGCTCTGTAACGCCCCGATCCTGCGGGTACGGAGACGGTACTGCAACGTATATACGTAGGTCAGAAATACCCTCACGTATATACGCTAAGCATCAGTACAGGCAAGAATCAGAGTGCGGAAGCAAGTGGTGCATTATACATTCCAACACATGAGTACAATTAGAAAGTTATCACCAGAGGTGATCCATATTACATGAATATTACATCACTGATAGGCGCAAATGCGAGAATACAAGGAGATGTACAAGTATGAATAGTACAAAGCAGGCTCAGAGTCATAACAGGAAAACTCTAGAGCCGAACAAGGGGGCCTGGAAGATAGAGCTCTGAACGGTCTGCTGGAGATCCACGCTACCGCTGCGCCACTCTGATCAGCAACTGGGAGAATCCACACGCTCCAAGCTCCATGACCTGGACATGAGGATCCAGGGGAGTCAGATGAAACTCCCCAGGCGAATGGTGAAGCAAAAGCCAAGTGGCGAGCCAGGACGAGCACAAATGTATATAACAAATAAATCAAGTAGGAAGTACTCATGATATGATCAGATAAGAACAGGAGACAGACGGGTTAGAATACAAGTAAAGAGCATGGTATGAACTATAGCATAATAATCATAAAACAGAAATCCGATATAAAACCTCATTACGGGCAAAACCGATTGTATAAGCTTAGGTCACGACTCCATGAGACTAGTACATCGAAGGAATAATCCAAACAAGGAAACCCTCATCTATATACCTTTATCTCATATCATCGTAATCCAAGCACATACAACCCGAATTACAAAGTGGTCATAACAAGAACACATAACAGGCATAACAGGAGTACATAACAGGAATCATAACAGGAATCATAACGGGCATAACATGAGTACATAACAGGAGTCATAACAGGAATCATAACAGGAGTCATAACGGGCATAACAGGAGTCTATTATTATTATTACTTGTCACGCCCCGCCTTCCCAAAATACGCGGGAATGGGGTCGCGACGAGAGTCGGCGACGTATATACACGAGGAAAATACCCTACGTATATACGCTAAGCCTAAATTAACCTGAACAAGTTATAATCAGAACTATAGTAAATCATGGATACTGCAATGCTACATATAAGCAACCACACATGATATCATATGAATCAAGAGCTAGGATAATGACTGGAATAAGAACTGAGCTGATATGACAAGAATCAGGATAATATGAAAGCTAAAAAGATAAGAGTACCAGAATAGAATAAGAAGAAGCTCCAGCTATTCGCGAAGCATACGGCCTCAACGAACACCTGCACAAAGGAAACCAACCGTCCAATATCTGGACGTGCAAATCCAGGGTCGTCAGAACGCGACCATAATGAGTGTGTGTTGTAAAGGGAAACAGCTCGTGCAGAAGAAACAGTGCATAATAACAATAGGAACAACTGCAGACTAAATAACAAAATAAATAACTGAACAGTAACTCATATGATAACAACATGAATACATGTAGAATACAACTGACACAACTGTAAATATGCAATCAATGTCAAGGCGTGTAATCTATCACATGACACTAGGTTGGTATACAATCCGGTCTTGGTTATGGTTGTATGTCTATCACAGTGATATAATGTACAGTCAGATGATTGTGGTCAGTCACAATACAATAACAGTTTATTATTAATTATGTCAGCGAACACCATTGCTACTTGTAATAGGCGCATCCCATACTACGCCTACTACACGTGTCAATCAGAGTCCTAAGTTTTTGAAACTGATTGGTTGGAGACATTATCCATGTTTTAGGTGGGTCCCGTACATACCCGGGACCACGGCCTCAGTTTCCTGCGCTGAACCAGGCCGTACCGCTAGGTACTCAGTAACAGTTACAGTAACAGTAATCTCACTGTGAAAACAGTGGAACAGTAACAGTACAGATGGGATGCCAGTCATCCCCCAGGAACCCTGCAGTGGAACCCTCAGTCGGCTGCGCAACCTGTATCCTAGGTCCACCCAAAATACAGACGCTGTCTCCTCCATCAATTTCCCCAATCCCAGTGTAAGTTGTCTTTTTACATTATTATTTAATTCAGTTAAGTCAGTTAATATCAATGTCACCTAGAATACTGAGACATGCGGTGACCGTAACAGTAACAGTACAGTAACAGTAATTGTATACACGATGAACAGTAATAGAAACAGTGAACAGTGACAGTAATCGTGTATACAATGAATAGAGCTGTACCGAGTGTTACAGTTTAATGATACTTTCCCAGTAACTTTCAGTAACTTGAACAGTATATTTATCAGGTAGGTATTACGTATATCTGTCACGTTACTTAAATGAATTATTCAGAATTGGCAATATAATCTTTTGGGGTTATTCTTTATGCATATAATATGTGATTATGAATATAATTTACATGCTGAATAGTAATTAAACATGAAGACATTTTAAACATAATAACATTTATAGGAAACAGTTAAAAGCGCTCACATAAAATAATATCAAAATACTCAACAAGAAAACAAGGAACACTCACATAAAATAACGCGGTTTCGAAACCGAATCACCATCATAATAAGTCATCTCTGCTAACTGAAATAATCAATAACCAAACATGAAGTATATGGTATGTCCTCGAGATCAACAAGTCAATACATATTGAATTTATATCTAAACAGTCAACATCCTCAATAAGTAATCTAGAATATTCTACTCTTGATAATCAACATCAACAACATAGCATCTAACAGATCCCAAATGCCTGCAACGTCAATCTCACCACAATACAAGACAGGCTCCAATAAAAAGGAATATAGATCCTGGGTAACCTCTAACTCAAGATCAATTTAAGTCACAACTCAACTAATCCAGTCATATCTGATATGTCCTCAATACTCACTAATAAAGTCAGGTCTAATTACTGATCATCATACAATGTAAATAGCATAAGTCCCAGATCAATTCAAAGTCATCCTATCTAACTTACATTCCTAACAGTTACATGATCGTCAAGTATCAATATACATCAATGAATCTGATATAATAATTGTCATTCCAATATATATCCATAATCAGCTCAGCTCTCTCACTCTAACAATTTAATCTTATTATTCCCGATCCTCAAGAGTTCACACTTCTATTAAGATCAAACATGATATCCCAATACTCGGTATCACAACACATACATGTATCTAAGTCTATTAGATCAAGTCATTATCACCAATATCCATCTCCATTCTCCCTCATGCTACATCCATATGTCTACAACAATACTCTAGATATACATAGGACAAACATGAGGGTTCTAACATGTATCAATAATCATGCATATCATATCCCTATACACCCAACATGTAAAATAACAGGAGATGACCGTCCACCCCCACGCTCGATGATCTCCACACATAAACATGTAACATAAGAAATCTACTCAACAATTTACATCACATATAAAATAATATCTGCGATCATTTAATAAATAAAGAGAGAGAAAGAGAGAGAGACACAACAAGCTTCCACGTCGCCTCATTGGGACACTACGATTCCGCTGCGCGCTCTGATCTCTGCTACTGGCTTCAAAATGGAGTAACCGATCTCAAGAGATAGAATCAGGAGGAATGAATAGAAAGGAAAGATGAAATCAAGATGGACATCCAAATCACTCTAATTGAAGTGTTGGAATCATGAATATCAACAGATCAAGAACGGAATTCCAAAGGGAGGACGATCAATTTCCAATGGAGTCAATATTATCCTGTGAATAGTATATGTACATTGCAGTGTAATTATAGCTCGTTCAAGTTATCGGTAAGAATCAAGTCTGTTTTATGTGGAAACTGGCTCTGATACCAAGTAAACCCTGTCACGCCCCGCTTCCCAAAATACGCGGGAATGGGGTCGCGACGAGAGTCGGCGACGTATATACACGAGGAGAAAATACCCCACGTATATACGCTAAGCCTAAATTAACCTGAACAAGCTATAATCAGAACTATAGTAAATCATGGATACTGCAATGCTACATATAAGCAACCACACATGATATCATATGAATCAGAGCTAGGATAATGACTGGAATAAGAACTGAGCTGATATGACAAGAATCAGGAAATAATATGAAAGCTAAAAAGATAAGAGTACCAGAATAGAATAAGAAGAAGCTCCAGCTATTCGCGAAGCATACGGCCTCAACGAACACCTGCACAAAGGAAACCAACGTCCAATATCTGGACGTGCAAATCCAGGGTCGTCAGAACGCGACCATAATGAGTGTGTGTGTAAAGGGGAAACAGCTCGTGCAGAAGAAACAGTGCATAAATAACAATAGGAACAACTGCAGACTAAATAACAAAATAAATAACTGAACAGTAACTCATATGATAACAACATGAATACATGTAGAATACAACTGACACAACTGTAAATATGCAATCAATGTCAAGGCGTGTAATCTATCACATGACACTAGGTTGGTATACAATCCGGTCTTGGTTATGGTTGTATGTCTATCACAGTGATATAAATGTACAGTCAGATGATTGTGGTCAGTCACAATACAATAACAGTTTATTATTAATTATGTCAGCGAACACCAATTGCTACTTGTAATAGGCGCATCCCATACTACGCCTACTACACGTGTCAATCAGAGTCCTAAGTTATTGAAACTGATTGGTTGGAGACATTATCCATATTTTAGGTGGGTGCCGTACATACCCGGGACCACGGCCTCAGTTTCCCTGGCGCTGAACCAGGCCTACCGCTAGGTACTCAGTAACAGTAACAGTAACAGTAATCTCACTGTGAAAACAGTGGAACAGTAACAGTACAGATGGGATGCCAGTCATCCCCCAGGAACCCTGCAGTGGAACCCTCAGTCGGCTGCGCAACCTGTATCCTAGGTCCACCCAAAATACAGACGTTGTCTCCCCTCTTCATTCTGGTACCCTCAGTTCACCTTTATTCCTGTTACTCCATGACTCTATCTGTATTGCATTCAGCTGCCATTTTCTTCCTGTCATTCATATTGCTATCATGTGTAGTTTTTATGTCATATTGCAGTGATTTTTATGGTTGAGATTATAGCTTGTTCAGGTTACAACTTAGGCTTAGCGCATATACGTGGGGTATTTCCCTTGCGTATATGCGTCGCCATAACGACTCCATATCTTTAGGATCGGGGCGTTACATTACTCGTCTGACTCATATATCTAGGTATGTGTCCTGGTGTACATCCCAACACACATACATCCATATATAAGCAAGGCGAGGTTCGTTATTGGAAGCTGATGAAGAACTGATAGCTCCTCTTATAGTAGTTCCCGTACGCTCGGGACCAGCCTGAGGGCCTTAAATCCCCCTAACACGCATCTTCTGAGGGCCTTAAATCCCTCTAACACGAATCGTCAGTTCAGTAAATCCACTACTATAAGCAAGGCATCATTCCGGCATCCATCACTTCCTCCCATTTCCCGTGCAAGTTGTCCTTTTTATGGCTTATCATATTATCAGATTACGGGAATAACTGGTCATAACAGGAGATGGCCCTACAGATTCAAGAGGTGGCCCCCACAGATTCAAGAGGTGGCCCCCACCACGTATGTGATGTGGCACTTTGTTCCATGTGGCACTTTGCTCTGAGGGGGATGGATTCTAGAGGTGGCCCCCACAGATTCAGAGGTGGCCCCCACCACGTGAGTGGTGTGGCACTTTGTTCCATGTGGCACTTAGTTCCATTCAGGATAACAGGTCACTGTATATAATACAAGATAACAAGGCAGGATTCCCGTAAACGTGATAATCACAAGGTCAAGTATATCATGCTGGGTGTCAAGTGATAGCATGACAGGATGATGATATTAGCAGGTAACAAGTCATGTAATAACAACATATAATACAAGTCCCGAGAAAAGGTCCATTATTTAAGAAAGTGATTAACCACAGCTGTCAGCCAAAGTTAGTCGACTAGGAATTTATGGTAGTCGACTAATCAAGGAGTTAGTCGACCAAAGACAAGGGACAAGTCGACTAGCTAGGCTGCGTTTGGGAGAGCTGCGTTTTCAAGAGGAAGGTTAGTCGACTAGGGCGTTAGGGGTAGTCGACTTGATAAAGCCGCGTCTGAGAGAGCCGCGTCTCAGGCAGAAAGGTTGTCGACTTGAAAATTGTGGGTAGTCGACTAGTCAAGGTCGCGTCTCAGAGGACTGCGTCTCAGGGAGCTGCGTTAGTCGACTGGGAACAATGGATAGTCGACTAATAAAGTCCGCGTCTCAAAGATCCGCGTCTTCAGAAGAAAAGTTAATCGACTAGGGGTGATTGCCAAGTCGACTAAGAATGCTGCGTTTCCAAGAAGGGCGCGTTTCAGAAAAGGGTTAGTCGACTGGGGAAAACATGTAGTCGACTAACAGAGTTGCGTTCTCAGAAATAGGACTGCGTTTCAAAGGGGCTAGTCGACTTATGAATTGGTCAAGTCGACTAATACTGCCAACAGTGAGCAAGACTAACTTTGAAAGTTATGGTTTGTTGATATGCAAATACAAGTTAATCAAGTCTTTGGCGAGGAAAAGCACTCGCCTAACGATGATCCTTTGCTGCGTCCAACGAAGGGAAGTTCGGCCCCAATCCAAAAGGAGGGTACCGGCCCTAAGTCTTGCCGCCGGAGAGAACGCGGCCTCAATCCAAGAGGAGTGGCCGGTCTTCACAAGAGAGGGAGGTTGATGGTGCAAGTCTAGTTCAGTTGCCAAAATGGGATTTTGCAAACGGTGCCACGGGAGAGCGATTAGTTGGCTAGAATGAAAGAGCTCGCCGTGGAGGTGAAGATGGTATACTTGGTGGTGGCCAAGGAGATGTAGGTGGTGGTGGAGATGGTGGAGGAGTTGGGTTCTTTGGTGTTTTATGGTGAAAAGAGGTTGAAGAAGGTGGTATGGAGATGTTGTTGTTGTTGGAAAAGGAGTGATGGTGTTGGTGGTGAAAATGGAGGTGGAGAAGGTGGAGTATGGGTGGCCCAAGGAAGTAAGAGGAGGCTCTTAGTGGCTTCTCTGTTGGTGGCTGCAGGAAACAAGGAGAAGGAGAAGAGAAATGAAAGAGAGAGAAGGAGTGGGGTGATTTATATAGTGGGAAGTAATGATTGCAAGTTTGACTTTGGAAGCCAAGGAATGAAACTTGCGTTTCATTGGAAGGAGATGGGCTGCGTTTCAAGCCAAAGAATTGGACGCGAGAATGAAAGCTGCGTCCAGGAGGAGATGCAAAAAGGCTGCATTTCACAAAGGACAAAAGTCATGATGACTTGATGGAAGTGATTAGCAGCGCATTAAATGCAGCATGGAGAGGTGTGGAGAGGATCTCTGCATTAAATGCAGAATCCCAGGAGGTGAATGCCGCGTTTGAGGAAGAGAGAGAAAATGGAGAAAAGACAAAGGTGGAAAATTGGGGCAATCTCCTCGGTATCTGGGAAAATACTGAAAACTCCGAAAAGTCCCAAATGAAATAGCTCGGAAAGTTTCCCAAAAATTCTCAAAAATAATAAATATTATAAAATAATTTTTGGTGAAATCAGTTTTCAAAGATTAGATCTCATTTTCCAGATAAAAATCCTGAAGTCAACCGTCAATCTCGGTATACACCGGATTTGGCCGGATTTTGATAAAATCTGATAAATCCCAGAAAAAGTATTTAGATAGAAAATATGATTTTAAGAAGTAATATCAAAAGGCACTTTTAGAAATTCCAAACCGTTTGTAAATTAAAATTCGAGAATCGGTCAACGGAACTGGCCGACACCGGTTTTGAAGATTTACAATTTAATTTAGGAAAATTCCAGAAAATCATAGAAATCTAGAATATTGGAAAATGATGTTTAAAACTGAAATCGGTCAAATCATAATACCAGAAGGTCCAAATCGAGCAATACTCTAGGATCGGGCCCTCGTTCAGACTAGGGCTGACTCCGAGTCCACGAATCCAATCCAGGTAAAACGATCATATAAAGAATTAATAATACAAAACAAATACAGGAAGTAAATCGAAAAATACGATCGGAGAAATCTGAATACACAACTAAGTACGTATTCCGGAAGCGGGGTGTTTACAATCCATCCACCTTACAAAAAATTGCGTCCTCGCAATTTCGATAAGGGGTAAATTGAACACAAAGAGGACAAGGGTGGAATTTATACCAATTAGATATGAGCACTATAGGTAGGGCTCTCAAGTCGACTGAACAATCATCAGAATATAGACGTCCTCTGCACTTTCGGCTGTATAAATCTCTGAATGATGCCGAATAATACTGACTGATAACACAGCTTTGCAATAGAATTCCCGCTGTACTGCATACTTAATGTTGCTCCACGAATGAGCCAGAATACTGAAGATAATGAAAATCCTGATAGTCTTGAGCATAATAAAGAAGACCGATAATTGAGAATTCCGAATACCAGGCATTGATCACTCTGAAAGATATAACCGAGAACATAGAATACCCGTAGAGAATCCCGACTACTGACTTCTGAAAGATCACCCGATCGGGATCAATCCTGAGAATACCCAAGCTTCACAGAGTTGACCGAAGAGATCACATAATAGCTTCATTCAGAACCAGCCACTACCCCTCTGGTATATCAATATCTTAAGTTGTAATAAAGGCTTCGAAAAAACCAAAACCGGGTAAGATAGGAAGGATTAGGGATCAAAGGAGAGATGATCAAGAAAATAGATAACTCTGTACTTGTAGTTGGATTGTATAATCAGGACTCATGCATTCCAGTTGCAAACTTCTTTACCATTAATTTGCCATCTGGACGTACTGAGGAGGTGAGAGCCTAGGCTCTGATACCACCCTGTAACGCCCCGATCCTGCGGGTACGGAGACGTTACTGCACGTATATACGTAGGTCAGAAATACCCTCACGTATATACGCTAAGCATCAGTACAGGCAAGAATCAGAGTGCGGAAGCAAGTGGTGCATTATACATTCCAACACATGAGTACAATTACAAAGTTATCACCAGAGGTGATCCAATATTACATGAATATTACATCACTGATAGGCGCAAATGCGAGAATACAAGGAGATGTATAAGTATGAATAGTGCAAAGACAGGCTCAGAGTCATAACAGGAAAACTCTAGAGCCGAACAAGGGGGCCTGGAAAGATAGAGCTCTGAACGGTCTGCTGGAGATCCACGCTACCGCTGCGCCACTCTGATCAGCAACTGGGAGAATCCACACGCTCCAAGCTCCATGACCTGGACATGAGGATCCAGGGGAGTCAGATGAAACTCTCCAGGCGAATGGTGAAGCAAAAGCCAAGTGGCGAGCCAGGACGAGCACAAATGTATATAACAAATAATATCAAGTAGGAAGTACTCATGATATGATCAGATAAGAACAGGAGACAGGCGGGTTAGAATACAAGTAAAGAGCAGGTATGAACAGATATAGCATAATAATCATAAAACAGGAAATCTGATATAAAACCTCATTACAGGCAAAACCGATTGTATAAGCTTAGGTCACGACTCCATGAGACTAGTACATCGAAGGAATAATCCAAACAAGGAAACCCTCATCTATATACCTTTATCTCATATCATCGTAATCCAAGCACATACAGCCCGAATTACAAAGTGGTCATAACAAGAACACATAACAGGCATAACAGGAGTACATAACAGGAATCATAACAGGAATCATAACGGGCATAACAGGAGTACATAACGGGAGTCATAACAGGAATCATAACAGGAGTACATAACAGGAATCATAACAGGAGTACATAACAGAATCATAACAGGAGTCATAACGGGCATAACAGGAGTCTATTATTATTATTACTCGTCTGACTCATATATCTAGGTATGTGTCCTGGTGTACATCCCAACACACATACATCCATATATAAGCAAGGCGAGGTTCGTTATTGGAAGCTGATGAAGAACTGATAGCTCCTCTTATAGTAGTTCCCGTACGCCCGGGACAGCCTGAGGGCCTTAAATCCCCCTAACACGCATCTTCTGAGGGCCTTAAATCCCTCTAACACGAATCGTCAGTTCAGGTAATCCACTACTATAAGCAAGGCATCATTCCGGCATCCATCACTTCCTCCCATTCCCCGTGCAAGTTGTCCTTTTTATGGCTTATCAATATTATCAGATTACGAGAATAACTGGTCATAACAGGAGATGGCCCTACAGATTCAAGAGGTGGCCCCCACAGATTCAAGAGGTGGCCCCCACCACGTATGTGATGTGGCACTTTGTTCCATGTGGCACTTTGCTCTGAGGGGGATGGATTCTAGAGGTGGCCCCCACAGATTCAAGAGGTGGCCCCCACCACGTGAGTGGTGTGGCACTTTGTTCCATGTGGCACTTAGTTCCATTCAGGATAACAGGTCACTGTATATAATACAGGATAACAAGGCAGGATTCCCGTAAACGTGATAATCACAAGGTCAAGTATATCATGCTGGTGTCAAGTGATAGCATGACAGGATGATGATATTAGCAGGTAACAAGTCATGTAATAACAACATATAATACAAGTCCGAGGAAAGGTCCATATTTAAGAAAGTGATTAACCACAGCTGTCAGCCAAAGTTAGTCGACTAGGAATTATGGGTAGTCGACTAATCAAGGAGTTAGTCGACCAAAGACAAGGGACAAGTCGACTAGCTAGGCTGCGTTTGGGAGAGCTGCGTTTCAAGAGGAAGGTTAGTCGACTAGGGCGTTAGGGTAGTCGACTTGATAAAGCCGCGTCTGAGAGAGCCGCGTCTCAGGCAGAAAGGTTAGTCGACTTGGAAATTGTGGGTAGTCGACTAGTCAAGTCGCGTCTCAGAGGACTGCGTCTCAAGGGAGCTGCGTTAGTCGACTGAGAATAATGGATAGTCGACTAATAAAGTCCGCGTCTCAAAGATCCGCGTCTTCAGAAGAAAAGTTAATCGCTAGGGGTGATTGCCAAGTCGACTAGGAATGCTGCGTTTCCAAGAAGGGCGCGTTTCAGAAAAGGGTTAGTCCACTGGGGGAAACATGTAGTCGACTAACAGAATTGCGTTCTCAGAAATAGGACTGCGTTTCAAAGGGGCTAGTCGACTTATGAATTGGTCAAGTCGACTAATACTGCCAACAGTGAGCAAGACTAACTTTGAAAGTTATGGTTTGTTGATATGCAAATACATTAATCAAGTCTTTGGCGAGGAAAAGCACTCGCCTAACGATGATCCTTTGCTGCGTCCAACGAAGGGAAGTTCGGCCCCAATCCAAAAGGAGGGTACCGGCCCTAAGTCTTGCCGCCGGAGAAGAACGCGGCCTCAATCCAAGAGGAGTGGCCGGTCTTCACAAGAGAGGGAGGTTGATGGTGCAAGTCTAGTTCAAGTTGCCAAAATGGGATTTTGCAAACCGTGCCACGGGGAGCGATTAGTTGGCTAGAATGAAAGAGCTCGCCGTGGAGGTGAAGATGGTATACTTGGTGGTGGCCAAGGAGATGTAGGTGGTGGTGGAGATGGTGGAGGAGTTGGGTTCTTTGGTGTTTTATGGTGAAAAGAGGTTGAAGAAGGTGGTATGGAGATGTTGTTGTTGTTGGAAAAGGAGGAGGAGATGGAGAAGAAAGAAGTGATGGTGTTGGTGGTGAAAATGGAGGTGGAGAAGGTGGAGTATGGGTGGCCCAAGGAAGTAAGAGGAGGCTCTTAGTGGCTTCTCTTTGTGGCTGCAGGAAACAAGGAAGAAGGAGAAGAGAAATGAAAGAGAGAGAAGGAGTGGGGTGATTTATATAGTGGGGAAGTAATGATTGCAAGTTTGACTTTGGAAGCCAAGGAATGAAACTTGCGTTTCATTGGAAGGAGATGGGCTGTGTTTCAAGCCAAAGAATTGGACGCGGGAATGAAAGCTGCGTCCAGGAGGAGATGCAAAAAGGCTGCGTTTCACAAAAGGACAAAAGTCATGATGACTTGATGGAAGTGATTAGCAGCGCATTAAATGCAGCATGGAGAGGTGTGGAGAGGATCTCTGCATTAAATGCAGAATCCCAGGAGTGAATGCCGCGTTTAAGAAAGGAGAGAGAAAATGGGGAAAAGACAAAGGTGGAAAATTGGGGCAATCTCCTCGGTATCTGGGAAAATACTAAAAACTCCGGAAAAGTCCCAAAAATGAAATAGCTCGGAAAGTTTCTCAAAAATTTCAAAAATAATAAATATTATAAAATAATTTTTGGTGAAATCAGTTTCAAAGATTAGATCTCATTTTTCAGATAAAAATCCTGAAGTCAACCGTCAATCTCGGTATACACCGGATTGGCCGGATTTTGATAAAATCTGATAAATCCCAGAAAAAGTATTTAGATAGAAAATATGATTTTAAGAAGTAATGTCAAAAGATACTTTTAGAATTTCAAAACGTTTGTAAATTAAAATCCGGAATCGGTCAACGTAACTGGCCGACACCGGTTTTGAAGATTTACAATTTAATTTAGGAAAATTCCAGAAAATCATAGAAAATCTAGAATATTGGAAAATGATGTTTAAAACTGAAATCGGTCAAATCATAATACCAGAAGGTCCAAATCGAGCAATACTCTAGGATCGGGCCCTCGGTTCAGACTAGGGCTGACTCCGAGTCCACGAATCCAAATCCAAGGCAAAACGATCATATAAAGAATTCATAATACAAAACAAATACAGGAAGTAAATCAAAAATACGATCGAGAAATCTCAATACGCAACTAAGTACGTATTCCGGAAGCGGGGTGTTACAAGCTCTCTGGTCAGCAGCAAAGCGTCGATAGCGACCTCCACTTGCATCGACAACGACCTCCCCCTGGTCAGCTCTCTCCACCGCGCGTGCACGTATTTTGCCCCAGTTCTTCCCAATGGTCTTTATTTTTTTAATAGGTTGAGGAGGCCTCAAGCGTGAGATAGATAGAGTTGCATTTAGTATTGAACCAAAGTTGTTGGAGGTATGTTATTTTTTGAAAGAAATACATATATTTGTTCATTTAAAAAGCATTTTTAATTATAGTTGTTGGAGGTGGAGTTATATTGATGTACTTTGAACTGATTGACATTATTACTTTTTAAATTCCTCGTAGTATTAGCAATTTAATTTTTCAAGTTATATTTGTTATATCTTTTATGTTTTTTTGAGAGTTTATAGAATTCATATTTGCTTATTTTAAGTATTATAATATTATTATGTATTAAAATAATAATAAACGTGTAAACCGTTTAAGCACTGTCTAAACCGTTTAAGCATTATGCGCTCCCGGATCGCACGCGTACTACAATCGCTTTTTAGAACATTGCTCAATATATTGTAATATTGATTAGCATAAATATTTCAGTATAACCCCTGTATAAAGAACGTTAGTTCACTTATACAGTAATTGAAATGAGATACGCATGTAGCGAATTTCCTTAAGACAATTACGTCCTCGACTACGTTTCTAAAGGGTTACTGGACGCTGGTCTCCCAAAATACAATACTTCTTCACGGTATTTGGATAATACTATCAAATCACCGTACGGTCGAACCATAGTTAATTAGTGTCTTCACAGGATTTCAATGCAGCAGGATGAAGACAAATTTCAGGGTGAATATTTGCCTTAAACTTTGGATGATTATTCACTATAGAGAAAGAATGGAGAGAAGAATTAATGTCTTAGGAAGACAGAGATTTAGATAACAATTCTATTTAAGAATCTGTTGAATTTTCTAAACCTTCTTTCAGAACAAATCTTTTCTTTAGTTTTTTTCACAAAAATCTGACTTTCAGACTGAAACTATTTTTTAGTTCTGATTTCTATAAGAGAAAGAGAATGAACTTTTTGTTCGTTGTGTATATAATTCACAGAGAGGAGCGCTATAAATAACTCTCCTAGGATTGGAGGGCAGAACTGTCTAGGGACAGTTGCGACGGTTCCTGTCTGAACCGTTGCAGCAGTTCATTCCAACCGTTACAACACAGCGGGACGAGACCCGCTTGTACACCAAACCCGTATGGCCCGGTTCAAAAAGAACCGAGTCGGGTTGGATCCTACGCCCACACCCGCGCCTGAACCCGAGCCTGAGCCCTGGCCCCGGCCTCGGCCCCAGTGTAGGGCCGGGCGGGCGGCGAAGGCACGCGCGTGTGGGTATGGTTTCCCTAATTGCACGCGAAAACTCCAAGTACCCAAAAGACATGCCCTTTGTTCCTATTTTCCTCTATTTATACACTTTAATTGTTTATCCCACATCCAATGTGGGACTAAATGTTTTTAGTTACCTTAAGTCCCCTTTAACTTTTGAATTAGGTAAACTTTAGACTTGAATATCTCATTCATTCTAAACGGAATTAAATATGTAAATATACCACGTTCATCCCCAATGAAAGGAGAACACACTCCAGCCATTATCTGGTTGATTCTATTAACAAATCATACCTTAATTCAACTCAAAGATTCATATTTTAATTCTTTGTTTTCCAACAATCCCCCACAGTGAATGGAGATTCAAGAAATTGACACACAAAGAGACTGACTTTATAGTGAAAGGTACTTTAGAAATGAAACTGCATCCAAATAGGTGAACTAGGTCTTGAGCCTTTCATAGCGAAAACTTTATCGGACTTACTGGCTAATCAGTGAACTAAGTCTTAAACTGTCAGCCGTTATTGTAAGTTAAGTCAACAAGCTTCACACAGTAACTTTTCAAAGTTGGTTCTCAATTGTGTCTATTTTGGCCCTGGACATTCTTGGTTTTAGAGAGTATCTTTAGAGAATAGCAACCTCCATAGAGATTCCCAAAGAGCCGACCCAGCTCTATACTCATATAGGTGATCGTCCTATTAAGAGTAGTCTACTCCACCCCACTTATTATAATAACAAGATATATGCACATTAAAAGCGTTAAATTTATCCTTAATCCACTTGTAGAAAGCACTTGGGTGTACCACATGAATGGGTTGGAGTCAAGCTCCTAAGTACTTACTCGCAGAGTCAATTATAACTATTTTTTCCTCTTGAACTTAGTCCGTGGGATCTCCAGTCGCTAAGTGAGATTTTCATTAAGCTGACTTAGTAAGGTTAGGCTTTTAAACTCATTCCCCTCGATGCGCAGTTTATACGCTCTCTACTTAAACCTTTCGTAACCGGATCCGCTAAATTATCTTTTAACGATACAAAGTCAATAGAGATAATTTCATTTGAGAGCAACTGCTTAGCGGTATTATGTCTATGACGAATATGTCTAGACTTACCGTTATATATAAAAATTTGTGCCCTAGATATCGCTGCTTGATTATCGCAGTGAATGCATATGACAGGCACTGGCTTTAACTATAATGGTATATCTTTTAAAAATTGTCAAAGTCATTATGTTTCTTCTCCAGCCTTATCTAAGGCTATAAATTCTGATTCCATTGTAGATCGGGCAATACACGTTTGTTTGAAAGATTTTTAAGATACTGCTGCTCCTCCAAGAGTAAATACGTATCCGCTAGTTGATTTTGATTTTTCAGAATCTGCAATCCAATTAGCATTGTTGTATCCTTCAAATACAGGTAGATACTGTCTATATCTCAAGGCATATTTCTTGGTATGTGATATGTAACCCAATACTCATAGTAAAACAGTCCAATGATCATCACTAGGATTACTAGCATATCTGCCTAATTTTCTTACATCATAAACGGGTCTAGTACAATTCATTAAATATATTAGACTTTCAATAATCTAAGAATACTCTAACTGTCGTACTTCAGTTCCTGTATACTTGCGAAGGTGGATGTGTGGGAGAAAAAGATTGTAGTTTCTTTTATCTCATACTCCTTGAATCTTTCTATCATCTTTTTCACAAAGTAAGATTGAGATAAACTGATTCTATCTGGTGTTCTTGTGATTTTAATTTCTAAAATTACATCAGAAACCCCCAGATCCTTCATATTAAAATTGTTGGATAATATTCTTGTAGTGGACTTAATAATTTCCATATTAGTCCCAAGTATCAGCATGTCATCTACATATAGACAAATAATTATACATGTATCTCCAACTGTTTTAGTGTATACACACTTATCGTATTCATTGATAGTGAATTCATATTTGATCATGACACTATCAAATTTCTCATGCCATTATTTTAGAGCCTGCTTTAGACCATATAGGGATTTAACCAATTTACATGCTTTATGTTCTTGCCCTTGACTATAAATCCTTCAAGTTGCTCCATTTATATTTCTTCATTTAATTCAACATTTAAGAATGCAGTCTTGACATCCATTTGATGAATATCTAAGTTGTGCAATAATGCAATCACAATTAACATCCGAATGGAAGTTATTCTTTCTACTGGTGAATAAGTATCGAAGTAGTCAAGTCATTTTTTGTCGATAACCCTTGAATACTAATCTAACCTTGTACTTATCGATAAATTTATTGGGTTTTAATTTTCTTTTGAAAATCTATTTTCTCCTAATTGGTTTACTGCCTGGAGGCAAGTTGGCCAATTCTCAAGTATGATTACTTAGGATGGATTCTATTTCGCTATTTATAACTTCTTTTCACATTTGTACTTCTAGGGTTGACATATCCTCTTTAAATATTTGAGGCTCGCTTTCAATAGCATATGCTATGAAATTCGGACCAAAAGATTTGAGATTATTGATCTCTGACTTCTTCTTGGTTCAACTTCCGCATTGTCAACTGGTTCCTTGGGACTTTCGTTCCTGAACGCCATCTCGTATGTTATTTTCCCAGAAGCCTTATCTTCTTCCCATTTATATGGAAAGATGTCTTCAAAGAATACAGCATCTCTCGATTCGATAATCATGTTTACATAAATATCTGGTATTTCTAATTTATATACCAAAAATCTATGTGCACTGCTATTCAAGGCATAGCCTATGAATATGCAGTCCATTATTTTTTCTCCCAACTTAGTCTTTTTAGGCAGTGGTGCTAGTACCCTTGCAAGGCACCCCCACATTTTGAGATAATGATAGGAAGGTGCCCTTTCATGTCATAACTCAAATAGTATAAGACCAAGTTTCTTATGGGGGTACTCTGTTTAGAATACAATTTGCAGTTAATAGACATTTTCCCTACAAGTTTTGTAGAGCTTCAGAACTTACGAGCATGGAATTGACCATCTCCTTCCGTTCAGTAATCTCATTTTACTGAAGAGTATATGGTGCTGTAGTTTGATAAATTACACCAAAATTAGTACATAACTCACTAAATTCATTTGATTCATATTTCCGTCCCGATCGGATTTTAGAATCTTTATATTCTTATTGAGTTGATTCTCAACTTCAGCATTATATGTTAGAAACATATTCATTGCAGCATCCTTTCTGTTTAGAAGATACACATAACAGTATCTTGTATAATCATCAATAGAAGTAATAAAATACTTTTTTCTGTCTCTTGTTGGTGCAAATTTCAAGTCACACAAATCGCTATGAATTAACTTCAATCAATTAAGTGAAATGAACTTTTTGCGAATTTGACTTCAACACAAATCTCACACTCTCACACTTACGAATTTCTTCCAAGTTGAGTTTAGGAATATATCCTAGATTAGATAAGTTTTACAAGGACTTGTAATTTATATGCCCTAATCTAGCATGCCATAAAATAGGGGATTCAAGCAAATAAACAGAAGATTTTTCTTTATTTATGAGCTTTGAGTACAGATACACGGACTTTTTGTCCACTACAACAACATTGGCCTTGAATAGGCCATCAACAAGATAACCCATATACACATACATCCCACTCTTAGTAAGTACAAATTTATCTGATTCGAAATCATTCTAAAACCTTTCTTACTAAGGATTCATCCAGAGATCAAGTTTTTGAGGATATCTGAAACATGTAGTATATCGTTCGGAGGGAGCTTCTTCCCAGATGTCCACTTTAGGATGATCTTTCTTTTTCCCTCAACCTTGAAGATGGCTGAGTTGCGCATGAAGAGTTACACATCTTGCTCTAGTTTTTAATATTCAGAGAATAATAATTTTTTAAAGCAGATGTGCCGAGTAGCCCTAGTGTCTACCCATCAATCCTTATTGTTGGTTGTCAGATTCACCTCTGACACCACCGCTGATAGGCTTGGCGATGCATGGTAGGTCAGATTTATCTGTGGATGGTTCTTCTTGTTCTTTTTGGGACAACTGCGACATTCATTCGCCTTGTGTCCCTCTTTATTACAGATGTAGCAAGTCCCTTGAAGTTCTTGTTCTTGCCTTCTTGGTCCTTGCCTTTGTACCCTTGGCAGTCTTCTTCCGCTTCAAGCTTTTGGGAGTAAACGCTTTCCCCTTTGAGTCTTTGATCACACTGGCCTTGTATTCATAGGAGGTCTTGTTGCTCCTTTTCTCGGACTTACGGTTGTTCTCTTCAATCTGTAGCCTCACAATGAGATCTTCTAATTTCAGCTTCTTGTACTTGTGTTTCAGGTAGTTCTCGAAATCTCTCCACGCAGGTGGGAGTTTCTCCACGATAGTAGCAACCTGGAAAGTTTCAGGTTGAATCATACCTTTAGCCTTTATCTCGTGCAAGATAAGTTAGAATTCTTGTACCTGACTGATTACAGTCTTACTGTCCACTATCTTGTACTCTAGAAATTGTCCCACGATGAACTTCTTGGTACCGGTATGTTCTGCCTTGTACTTCTTATCAAGACTTGCCCAAAACTTCTTTGTTATTGTGATTGGACTGTAGACATTATAAGGAGAGTTATCCAGTCCATTTAGGATATAGTTTCGGCACAGGAAATCACCTTGCATCCATGCATCAACTTCAAGAGCTGAGTCCCGATCAGTTCCGGGATCCGGTGAATCCTCTTGCAGGAATTTGGCCAAATGTAGAGTGGTCAAGTAGAAGAGCATCTTCTGTTGCTATCTTATGAATTCAGTGCCATCAAATTTTTCTGGCTTCTCCAGCTCGGGTTTGGAAGTAGAGCATGCACCAATATCTGAATTTGCATGTTTGGTGCCTTACTGATACTATCTTGATTAGTCTCAGACATCTTCTGTAATTCAAACAGAACAGAAGTAAGTAACTTCAAAAACGATAATTGTCTTAAGATTGTTAGGTGCAAGAATCGATCTGACACTAATCAATGTCACTGATCTAATTGGCCAGGTCGATGAATATCAGGTGAGAGATTTTCTGTTCAGTAGAACGTTCCTTAATTACAGAACCACCTTTCAATTATCTCCCTTGGTTAAATACTAATTAGACTAGTATTAGTCAGTCTCAATATACTGTAATATTTATGAGCATAAATATTTTAGTATAACCCCTGTATAAAGAACGTTAGTTCATTTATACAGCAATTGGAGTGAAGTACACATGTAGTGGATCTCCTTAAGACAATTATGTCCCCCGCTGCGGTGCTAACGGATTACTGGATGCTGGTCTCCCAAGATACAACACTCCTTTACGATATTTTGATAGCACTTCCAAATTACCATACGATCAAACCGTAGTTAATCAGTACCTTCACAGGATTTGAATGCAGTAGGACGAAGATAAATTTCAGGGTGAATATTTACCTTAAACTTTGGAGGATTATCCACTATAGAGAAAGGAGGGAGAGAAGAATTAATATTTTGGGAAGACAGAGATTCAGATAACAATTCTGTTTAAAAATCTGTTGAATTTTCTAAGCCTTCTTTCATAACAAATCTTTTCTTCAGATTTTTCCACAAAAATCTGACTTTCAAACTGAAACTCTTTTCAGTTCTGATTTCTGTAAGAAGAAGAGAAAGAACTTTTTGTTCGTTGTGTATATAATCCACAGAGAGAAGCGCTATTTATAGTGCTCCTGAGAATCTGTTGGAGAGCAGAACTATCCGGGGACAGTTATGACGGTTCCTATCTGAATCGTTGTAACTGTTCCAGACAGGAACCGCTGCAGCAGCTCATTCCAACCGTTCCAGCGCAGCGGGCAGGTAGCAGAGCGGTCGAGACCCGCTTGTACATCAAACCTGTGTGGTCCGGTTCAAAAAGAACCAGGCCAGGTTGGATCCCACGCCTACGCCCACGCCCGAACCCGGACCCGAGCCCGAACCCCGCTGCCGCCGCTGGGCCGGTGGGCGGCGGCGACGCGCGTGCATGTGGGCATGGTTTCCCCCAATCGCGCGCGAAAACTCCAAGTACCCAAAGGACACGCCCTTTGTTTTCATTTTCTTCTATTTATACACTTCAATTGGCCATCCCATATCCAATGTAGGACTAAATACTTTTAACTACATTTAGTCTCCTTTAGCTTTTGAATTAGGCAAACTTTAGACTTGAATATCTTATTCATTCTAAAATGGAATTAAATATGTAAATATACCACGTTCATCCCCAATGGAAGGAGAACACACTTCAGCCATTATTCGGTTAACTTTATCAACGAATTATGCTTTAATTCAGCTCAAAAATTCATATTTTAATTATTCATTTTCCCAACACCTCATCCCCGCCCTTCCCCTCCCCCCCCCCCTCTCCTCCCCTCTCAGATGAGGGAGGGGGAGGGAGGGCAGGGATGAGGGAGGGGGAGAAGGGGGAGCGGGGGAGGAGGAGAAGGAAAGGCCAGGGAGGGGGAGGGGAGGCCGGGGATGGGCGGTTGCCGAAGAAGAAGGAGGAGGAAGAATGGAGGAAAGAGGAAGAGGAGAAGAAGGAGGTAGAAGAAAAGAGTATTTTGGACTTTTCACCAAGAGTAAAATTGTGAAAAAAATAATGACACACTTGTAATAATTTATGAGGTGCCTTCAAAACTTTTTGGGGGGAAATATCCGCTCCAAATGCTCACCTGCTTTGTATGAGGATCGAACCATAGGACCAGATGCAACATACCTGAATCCCTGATTAAGAAACATGAGCTTGTTACATTAATAATTCTCGAGAAAAATTTGGAACTATATTATAATATATCAGTATTTTTAGTTATTAACAATTAAGAGCATGTTTAGGCCATTAAGGAATTGTTTTAGAATATGTTCTGATTAGTTTTATTATTTTCAGTTGTTTTCTAGCCTTCTCTTATTAGAGAAATTATACAATATTAGTCCTTACTGTACAAGGCATGCATCTTTAGTATTGACCTAGTGTTCTTCATCTGCAAATCGGCACTCGGGCATGCCCTGTACATAGGGGCAGGCCGGGTCGGGTCTAGGCCCGGTGACCCAGGTCGGGTCTGTGCTGGTCGACAGCCCATCCCGACCCGTTTCGAACCCCTAGGTTAAAATACGGATCCCCCAACATCAAAAAGTTCTTTCACCATTCTTGTTCTTGGTCTTTATCTTCCCAACATCCAAGCTCTAATCCACCCAACTTCCCCTCAACTTCTGCCGAAGGAAATGCTCATGCTTTCCAATATTGTTGATGTTAAGGAACCAAACCTGGAAATTCGTGTTGAATGCAGAGCGAGCTGCTTAGGGTAAGCAATTTCTCTGCCCTCTCACCTACCCACTTTGGATTGAACCCACACTAAATGCACATTTTTTTCTCTCACTTTTAAATAAAGATAAAATGACATATTTTGGTACCAGTGGTTAGGGGTGGAAACGAATCAAATAATTAACAAACAGTTCATTAATTATTCGTTCAGTTATTCGATTAGATTTGATTCGACTGCTCATTTAAGCGTAAACAAATGTATTTTACAATTTGCAATTTAAACGAATTAAATATGAGCATTCTAGTATTTGATTCGTTAGTTCGTTGAACTATCGTTTAATATATATGTACTTAATTATTTATAAATATAATATCACATATACATATTCTTGCATTATGTCTCGTGATATTTTATAATTATTAGATTTAAAAAAAAATCTTATGTAAAATATTTATGTGAAGCTGAAAAGTCAAACATAAGTCTAACCCTAAATCTAATTCAAATGATCTCTTTTAGTTCTCTCTCTCCCGTACGAGATGTGTGATTTTCAAATATAATTAAATGTTATCAATAAAAATGAAGTAAATAAAAAACTTTTTAATTAAATAATTTTCAAACTATTCAAATATTAAATACACAAATGTAAGAATATTTTAATATTCGAGAAAAATTCGAATTCGATTTGAATTCAAAAGAGGAAATTCGAATTTGAATTCAAAATAGGAAATTCGAATTTGAATTCAAATGCTAATGCACGTATTCAAATTCGTATTCGAATTCGAAGATTTTAAACCAAATCAAATACGAACACGCTGCTATTCGATTCGAATTCGGTTCGATTTCACCCCAACTAGTGATCTAGGATGTGTCAAACATTTTAATACAAGAAAAGTTTCACTATGTCGATTTGAGCAGATAGTTTCTAGCACTCATAATAGATTACTAGTCAGAACCAAAATGGATATGGTCGAACAAAAATCAAGTGCAAAGAGACCATAATGGACTAAATAAAACAATGTACTTTGATCGACATAACTTAACTACTGGTGGAACTAAAAATAGACCCCCAGGTATTAGTCTTAGAGTCTGTTTAGTTATCATAATTGGTCATAATTCGTAAGTCATAATTGATAAATTCTTTTACAGATGTAAATGAGTTACATGCATGTAAGTTTAGGTGTTTGATTGGTAATATAAAATTGTAAGTGAGAAAATATATTGTGTTTTACAGTGTTTTGTTGTCGTAATGTATAAGTCGTAAGTGGAAAAGTTGACCACAAAATAAACTATTTGGTGATTTAAAATTTTTTAATATTGTAAATAAATACTAAATATGCTAAATATTAAAAATTGAATATTAATATAAAAAATAATACAAATTTGCCTGACCCAAAAGTAAATGTAAGGGACTGTAAGTGAGTGGTAATTGAGTTGCAAGTGAGTGATAGTTGAGTCGCGTAAGTCTTTTATGAATTACGGTCTAAACAAACGCTATAGTTGTATTAGATTGTAAGTCATTTATGAATTAAGGCCTTTTATGACTTTTACGTCCAAAAAATAGCCCCTTAGGGGTACCATCGGATACGGATTATCCGCGGATATTCGCATTCGAATTCATCTCCAACCCAAATATTTATATTATTTTTTCACATCCGTCAATATCCGTATTCGTATCTAAAAGCTAAGTGCAAATACGAATATGGTAAAAGTAATATCTGATTCGTATCCGATCCTATGTCTGAAAGTTAGATGATTGATAATGATATCCGTATGGAAGAGACTATTCTTCAATAGAATTAGATAATAGATTTTGATATTTTGAGTAGTGAAAAAATAATAGTGGATAGTATTTAATTCTTGTAAGAGTAGCATGAGATATTTTCAGTATTTAACATCAATCGTAGCATCTGAATGACGTTTAACACCGGAGGTCGTATAATCTGTATCCCTACTTGACAAATACTTGATTGACCTTCCTGCTAGTCAGACTGAACCGTTTCAACTCCAAAAATTAATTCTCAATATTTTGGATTTTTCTAAAAAATTAGATTTTTCTGAATTATTTTGAAAAATCTTCGGAATTTAATGTCGCCGGTACCGCTGATTGACTTCAAATTTTTATTTAACAAATGAGAATGAATTTCAAAAAATAAATTTCATAGCATTGCTCGGGATAATATTTTCTATTTTCTAAAATTTTTTGGGAATTTTTCTTAATTATCAAAATTTCACCCAATTAAATATATTATAAAAATTTCTTTTTTTCTATTTCTTTTTCCTTTTCTTTTCCTCAATCTTCTACGGTATTCCATCACCGACTTTTTCCCACTGCCTTATCTTTTTCTCTCTTCCAATTAAAACCTCTCCATGGCTCGCTCTTTCACTCTCTCATTTTTTTCCTCTCTCTCTCTCTTCAACTATCCTCTATCTACACTCTCTCTTTCACTCTCAGCCCACCCAGATCCCACGCCATCACCTTTACCACCTTCTCCACTGCCTACCTAGCAGTTGTCGTCCGCCGGCGGGCCTAGCCTCCCCCACCGTAGTGCCCTTTCTCATCTCCTTTCTATCTTTCTCTTTCTCCTCTCTTTCTTTCTCCTTTTCTTCTTCTTCTACTCCTCCCCTGACCTGTGTGCTGCCCAATCAGGCCGCCGATACCACTGCCCCAAGCCACCTAGGCCCTGCTCTCTCTCCTTCCACTTTCTTTCTTTCTCTCTCCTTCAATTTTTCTTTTTCTCTCCGACCCTGCCGCCGGTGCCTTCCCCTGGCTACACGCCACCCAGCCACAACCTCCATGCACCTCCCCCTCTCTGTTCTCTTCTCCTTTTATTTTTTTCTATTTCTTTTTCTTTTCTTTATTGGATCCTCACCCAACCCAAACCCAATTGCAATCTTACCCGAACCCGCATTCAGTAAATTAAGAGTGTTGGGGGGTTATTGGGTTTGAATCTATTATAGACCCAACCAGTTAGTAATTGTGCATGCCTATTGCGCGATTTCAAACCCGTTCAGCGTCCAATCTGGTTCTCGAGCAATAACTCGGACATTCAAACTCCGATTTGCGTGATTCTCAAGCCGTTGCGATTGTGGAGACGAGAGCTACGTGCTTGTGATAACCACAGTATGATTTTAAAACATTTTTAATAAATAATATTTTTGTGAATGTTTATTTAATATATCATGTTGTTGAGTTATTTACATGTTGATTAATTATTAGGCAGTTAATTAAAGGGATTCCAGAATATTGAATTGGTGAGTGTGGATATGATTGTAAAGAATTTGAAATAGATAATTGTACGCGATTACCAAATTATTGATCAGGTTAATGTTACCAAATTACTAGGATCTTGTCATATTAGAAAATGCGCATGTTATCGTGTTTACTGAGAAATTTTGTTATCGCGTATCATGTGATAATCACTGTTATTGAGCAGGACCCAGTATTCATTTACATTAACACTAAACAATTGAAACAGGGGGTTGGGGAAATTAAATGGAGATAGAGTTCGTATTTGGGGGTTATTGTTATTACTTTAGTACTGTTATTGTTTCCCAATCACGGTTGTGTTTAGGGGTTATGTTTCCTAAAGCACGGATAAAGTCTCCACCTCAGTTTCAAATAACATCACATTAAATAACCTAACAATGATGATACCAAGAGCATGTGTTATTTGATCACTCTCTCGTTCGGATAATGGTACCCGCATACCACGTTCGAATGAGTTCTACTGGAGTGCGGGCTCTAGTCTGAACTGTCAGTGGTATAGGACATTGAAAAAGAATGATTTAAATATCAGGCGATACTAAATATTATTATTATATAATCTTAAAGGAAGCGTGTTAATATACCTATGTCATTCTTTAATACTAGACATGAAATGCATGACCTTCGACACTGTACGTTATTACACTAGTGATACACTAATTGCTCACATGTATTCTAATGCCTAGACATGTACTGTACGTGTAACGCCCCGATCCTAAGGATACGAAGACGTTATGGCGACGTACATACGCAGGTGAAAACACCCTCGCGCGTACGTTAAGCCTCAGTACAGGAAAGAGCCTCTATATATACACGAGTTCCAGCATTAAAAAAGTACAAGAATACCTGCAGAAAAGATCAGTGAGCATGATAGATAAAAAAAATGGACAAATAATGAAATAAGACAAAAGAATTAAGATACTATGAATCGTATGGGTGACAAGTCCCCTATGTGAATCCAATAACATATCTGACAGTATGATATCTCGAATCTCCAACCTGGGCACGCAAACCCAGGGTCGTCAGAAAGCGACCTAATGAGTGGTAAAATGAAGGAGGCAGTAATATGTACTATAGTAATATAAGCACGATAGTAATATATAATACGTATTTATGTAATAGTGATATCATATAATAGAACTTTAGTAATCTGTAGAAATATAACAATGTCATATTTTATACCATCACCAATTAGCATGTTATCCTTGGGTCATGTCTACAGTAATATACAATATATAATGTTGTATAGTGGTGACGTGATAGAAGTGAACATGCAGATAGGCATAGGCAATATAACCATAATACGGTGTTGTGCATATACAGTAATGATGTCTGCAAGGTATACAAAAAATAGAAGATATGCAATGCAGATTATACATGTACATGAGTAGTATGCCACCACAGAAAGTGTAACATGTACCAGGTAAAGTAACAAAGTATACATGTAGCATGATAGCGGATAACTGATCAGGAACAGTAATAAGTACAACTAAATAAGAGTATACATGTATCAGGTAAGTCATGATTTTATACAATAGTAGCAATCAGTACTACCTGGTATTTTAATCAATCTCTTCCAGTGTCCCAACCACTGGCAGTTCATATTGGAGCCCGCACACTCCAGTCGAACCCATCCGGACATGGCATACGGGTACCATTATCCAAACGAGAGAGTGACCAAATAACAAGTGTTCCCGACGTCACTATTGTGTATACTGTTTTATTATGTTACTTGGAAACTAAATGGTCGAGGAGCTCTATCGGGTAGGTGTATCCCGTGCATACCCGGGATCACGGCCTTAAACGGACCCCTGGCTCCTGAGACCAGGGCCCTCCGCTAAAAGGGGAGCACGAATCAAGTAACGGGAGCTCATGGAGCTATTGGTAGGCAGCACTACCACCCCCCCTGCAGTGGGAGTAACAATATGGATCCAGTACATCCCCCGATAAGATCTAGTCAACTGTCAAGTCTCCCCCATCCCCAAGTTATATTTATGAGATTTAAAGTACACAATGTGTAAGAACAAATACAGTGCATGGTACATGTAACATATACAGGACCTGAGCTCTGTTGATAGCATAAAACAGGATAACGGAAACGGGAACAATAGATGTGGGATTCCACATATCGCATATCAACAGCTCATGTATCCAGTAACGGGAATATCAATATCAGTAAAGGAAATGTTCATGTACCCGGGAATACAGAAGATACATGCAACAATAATACATGCATATGAACGGTGATCTATATGACGAATATAAAAATAAGCACTGCATGTATACCGGTAAATATATAACAGTGATCCATGAACATGCTATACTAGGGTCATGTGTAACAGTGATGTGTAAACATGCTGGGTACCGAGCATCCATGTAACGATGATAACAATAATATGGAATGCGGTATTCAGTGAATTGGTGTCCGTGTACCAGTGGAACATATATGTGTAGCAATAATCCGTGTAACATATCTGTGTATAACTAGTACATGTAATACCAGTGGTCAGTGTATAATGTAATCCCATGTCCAGTGAACTACAGTAGCCGTGTAATGATGATACCAGTGCATGAAATAACGGTGTCTAGCATTCATGTCTAGTGACAGTGTAGTGTCCTAGAGTATCTGTGGATCAGTGTACATGTTGAAATCACCTAGAGGGGGGTGAATAGGCGATGGCTATATGAATTATGGCAATAATGCGGAATTTAAAAATTAACTTAACAATTAGCACAATACACAAATTCTTGCAAGTATAGACAATATAAAAGTGCAAGTAATAAAGAGATAGAGTTTAGAGAGATTTGATCAAACGCAAACACAAGGAGTTGTTTTCCGAGGTTCGAGCCACGCTCTACGTCCCCGCCTTCACACTTGAAGGATTTCCACTATTGAGGATCCCACTGGATCAAAATACAAGGACACACTTGTCCGTCTCTCGTGATGCCGCAACCCACCTTGAGCACACTAGCTCGCCTTGAGGCCGATGCCTCTAAAACTTAACTCAAGTAAGAAAAGAGTGATCAACACTTGATCACTTTACAAAAGCTCACCAAGCACAATCCTAGAACCAAATATGTAGATGTAGATATATGGGATTGTGTAGTGCAAAGCTAGAGAGAAGTAGAGATGTAGGCTTCAAGATGGGTGATTGAAATTTGGCTTTTGAGAGAAAATCTTGTCTAAAAGGAAGAGCTTAGAAATCTTTAGAAATCTCTTGTAAAAATATTCTTGATGGCTCTAAAATTGTGTTATCATATCAACTGAAGTGACCTCCTATTTATAGGGGTCAAAAACATCCTAAGAGATTCGTTGGAATCAAATCCCAAAAGAAAAACAGTCAGAAAAAATAGCTGTTGGATCTGTCAGAACTTTTGACAGAGTCCGGTCGACCGGGTCGGTCGACCGCCAACGGTCAAAAATATGACCGTTGGGGTTCATCGGTCGACCGGGTCGGTCGACCGAAACTCCTGTGAAAGCAAGTGTACATCGGTCGACCGGGTCGGTCGACTGATATAGACGTGCACAGTATTGTGCACATCGGTCGACCGGGCCGGTCGACCGTTACTGTGAGTTCTGAAAAACAGAACTTCCAGAACCAGAAATTTTTGGGTTTTTGGTTTTGGGTCTTGGGTTAAAATTTTGGAACTTGTAAAAACATAGAGTATGAACATGTGTCATACTTCTATCATGTTAAAATAGTTTGATAAAAATCCTTTTGATAAAAACTTGTTTTTCCATAAAATTGTCTTTTCAAAACTATTGTTTTTCTAAAAATCTATTTCCAAAATATGTTCTCTTTAGACTAAGTTTAGAAATGGAATTTGAAAATCTTTTTGAAGCCATGAACCTAACTAAGAGGTGTGTGAGTGATAATCCCATAGCTCTACTTCTAATATCTAGCTTTGACAAAATATCTAAAAATAAAAAATAAAAATACAACTCTTGTTTTTCTTTGTTGTCTTGATCTTGTCTAGATCTTCACATCATCAACTTGATCCCGAAGCATCCTAGTTGTGCATAGCTTAGGAATCTTCATTTTTGCGGCGAACTCAAATGTGTGAGTCTTTTAGCGGAGCCGTCAAAAACAACTTTGTTAAATAACCTGAAATATTCTGAACACAAATGTTAAATACATAACTAAATATGTTTTGTTATCATCAAAATAACTGGGATAATGGCCTTTGGGCCAACAATCTCCCCCTTTTTGATGATGGCAAAACATATGTAGTTATCACAAAATATTTTGGGTAGAGACTTCAAATGAAGCTCCCCCTCAACACATGCATATATAGAAAAACATATGTAAATGATAAACACCATATTTCCATGCCACAAATAATACCAATACTCATGTCATAGAATAGATGAAGGAAATGAGTTCATACATGACATAAATAAGAGATACACAATCATGTCCATGTCCATAACACATAATAAAAAAATACATGTCCAAAGCAAAATAAAAATAAAGACTACATGTCCCAACAACAAGTACTACATGTCCATCACAAAATATCCAAAACACAAATAAAGTACTACAAAATATCTCTCTCAAAATAACTCTCCCCCTTTTTGACATCATCAAAAGGGGAGGTCACTCCTCAGCACCATCATCACCGTCATCGCCGTCTCCGTCATCATCACCACCTTCTCTGAAGAAGCAACCTCCTCTGGATCCATGCCATCTACTCTGGTGCGCGGTGGTGGAACAGAAGAGCGAGCTCTGGGAGGAAATGGAGGACCGGTGGCTGGGAGTCGACAAGCAGTCGGAGTCCGATCAGGAACGAGCATGTCAAATTTTGAGAAAAGTGCCTGAAACTGAACATCCACGAATCTCATGGAGTCAGCAAAATATGACATGTCGTTTCGGACCTCCGCCCGAAAAGCAGCATCCTGAACTGAACGAGCATCCAACTCTGCACGAATAGCTGCGTCGCGCTGCTCGACCCAGGCCTGATGTGCCTCGACTGAGAGCGGACCTCCGAAGAGACAAGAGCAAGTAACTCAGGAGGAAATGCAGGAGCTGCAGAGAAGGAGATCCTGGTGCTGAAGATGAGCCAGGACCAGCAGGAGGAAGATGTGGTTGCACAGGAGCGTGTCTACGCAGCTGAGCTTCCATCATCTTCAGGACAACTCCATTGATGTGGGTCAGGGATTGGAAGAGTTTCAGTGGAGAGATCAAAGTCAAGGGCCCTAAGAATGGGTAATAAGCATGCCGTAGGGCAAGCTTCTACCCGCAGTACGGATCTGATCAGAGCCCATATGAGATGCTATGACTCTAGGAAAGTTTACCTTAATCCCTTTAAGCAGGCAATAGATAATCAAGGGAACACACCCCTAGCATGGCTATACTCACCATGTTGGGGACAATGTTGAAGAAAATAATCTTGGCAAGGACTTGAGATTGAAGAGTGTACCTATTCACAACCTCGTTTCTAACCAGCCGGGATTATCATTCCCGTGGATTAGAGTAGAGGCGGTGAGTGAAGATTCACCCTCCGGAAATTCAAAGTCATGCAAATCATGTGAGTACACATCTGCTCCGCCAGTGGAGAGATGCAGAATCCTAGCAAATCGACCTATAGAAATGTCGATGTTCCTACCTAAAACCCTAGATGTGATCCGATTACCATCGAATTCAAAATTGGCATAAAAGTAAGGAACAGGGATGTGTAAACTTGTTCCTTGATGGTTAGGAATTCCACTAAATTGTTGTTTTGCAAGATTTGAGGGATATCTAGATGTTCAAAATCCTGATGGCTACAAATCTCCCTGAATTGATATTTCTAGTGGAGAGATGGGAGTATCTATCAGCAGCAAGATCATTAATGAAGGGGCGAATGGGTCTAGGAGCTTGGGAGAAGGTTGTGCAACTTCCTTTCCCTTCTCAGATCTGGAACGTTTAGGCATGATGAATAAAATTGGATTTTTAGGTGTAATCAAGTTTAAGGCACGATCTAGATGCTTAGAAACCTAGATTGATGACAATAGATAATAGATTCCAAAGCAAATGAAAATTTAGAGTCAAAAAACGGTTTTTACCTTAACTGAGAAATCCAAACCCTAGACTGAAAATCTTGAAATTCTCCGAATCTGGTGGATGGAAGGTGCTGAAATCGAAGATCTGGAAGTAGAAGGAGAAAATTGAGATGGGTTTTTAATTGATTTAGATTTGGTTGAGAGTTTGGAGAGAAATAAATTTGGGAGAAAATGGGTGTCTTCGGTTCGCTGAGAGAAGTGTGAGAGAGAGAGAGAAAAAGTGAAGAGAAAACACAGATATAGGGCAAAAATTCGACGATCGCTCGACCGGTCCGGTCGACCGAAATAACCCGAGAGCTCTGTAAATAGAGCGGTCGACCGGCTCGGTCGACCGATTTATCCCGAGAGCTCTGCAGGTTATCATCGGTCGACCGGGATTCTGGTCGGTCGACCGGTAACAGAGAAAAAATAAAAATTTTCTTCTCAGGCAGAGTCGGTCGACCAGGGCTTTATAGGTCGGTCGACCGGCTTTGCCTGAAATCTGTTATCAGCAACAGACCCAAAAAAAATTTTTAAAATAATTTGTAGTCAAAATAGGTGTGATATATTAAACATATAGGAATACACCAACATGTTTTAAATCTTCATTAAGTTATTACAACATCAAAATTCATGCAATCCCTTTTTAATTTTAATTTCATATTTAAACAAAGATTTTAAAGATTTGAAGCCGAATACCCAGTGACGGGTTCTGAACTTCATCCTCTTGATTCCTCTTGAATGAGTTGAGGTGCGCAATTGCCATCTTAAGGTGTTTGTTTAAAATAGGAAATTTTACAAATGTTTATTTTTATTTATGAAAATAATGTGTATATGTATACAAGTATATAAACACAAATTATATACTATACATGTGGACATACAATGAACAAGGCATGAAACAAAGATATAAAAGTTAATACAAGGCACATATACATCATGATAGAAAAGTAGTTCTATACAAGCATATATCAATGGAGTACAAAAGCAAACTATCAATTCTATACATATGTATACATGACTAAAAATCAAAACAAAAACTGAACATGGCATATACAATCATGATAGGTTGCAAGTTTATACTAATCATGTATCAATGAGGCATAAAATTAAACTAGCAATCCTATAACAATTGTATATACAAAATTAAACTCTTAAATGGAGATGTTACCAATTTACGGGCAATCTCCAAAATTAGGTGCCTCCACGATAGCGATGCAATCTTGATGTGTTCTTTAAGCTTTGTTGCATCTACCATCCGGGCACCACCTTCTCCTAAGTCTTGGAGGAGAAGATCCACCTATACCTGTATCATTTAATTCGGTGGCTCTTTTGGTACCCAATCTTAGTGGGTCCTTTGGGGTTAGATCCGGGGCGAACCCAAACAAATTTATTCTTAACATTATTCTTAGCATAGCAAAATTTTTCTAAATGGCCTTTGCGGCCACAATGTGTGCAAATGTAAATTCTACCACTATTGTACATAAAAGCATGGTGATGTGTGTGTGCATGTTTATGTGAAGAGTGTTTATGATGAACATGTTTCCCTTGGGCTACTCCCTTAGGAAATTTAGATGCAAGTTTGTTAAAATCAAATGCACATTTCTTTAAGTTTTATCTAAAGAATCAACACGTTTTTGAATTTCAATAAAAACATTTTTATCACTAGAATCATGGGGTTTTTCCTTTATTAGCTACCTCTATACTTATCAAATCATTTTTCAATTTTTTCAAAAGAAGTAGATAACTCATTTTTCTCTTTTAAACAAATTTCAAGTTTATTTTTCAAAACAACATTTTCTTTTTTTAATTTCTTATTATGAGATTGTGAAATCTCATACCTATGTTGCAATTCTTCAAAAAATGAGCAAGTTCATCCATTGTGAGATCATCATCATCAATGGAAGGTTCTAGACATACCTTAGATGATTCCTCACCTTGTGCCATAAAGCACATGTTGGCGGCGTCGTGCTCCTCTTCGGATTCCGACTCCGAATCATCCCATGTAGCGGCAAGGCTTTCTCTTTTCTTTGCCCATTCTTGGATGTGGTTGCTTGTAGAGCGGGGCAATCGGCTATGAGGTGACCGATCTTCTTGCAATGAAAGCAAGGGACCGGTTCTTCTCTTTTCTTCTCGTACCTCCTTGAGGCTTCCCTCTTCGGAAGTTACTTTGCCGTCCCTTCTTGTAAAACATCTTGCCCACCTCCGGATGAGCATGGCGAAGTCCTCATCGCAATCTTCGGATGAGTCATCTTCCTCAATGGTAGTAGGAGTGGCTTGAAGGCAATCGTCTTCTTCTTTGGTGCCTCCCCTCTTCTCTAACTTTCATCTCCATCTCATGCGTCTTGAGATTTCCGATGAAGCCGGAGAAGTCCATCTCCTCTTGTCGTTGAGCTCCTTGAGTGTGGTCGCCTTGACTTCCCAAGCTTTGGGAAGAGCTCTAATCACCTCCTTATCTTTTGATCATTATCAATCTTGTCGCCTAAGGAAGAAAGAGCATAGTTATTTTTGTAAAAACGGAGTGAGCATGTCATCAATGCTCTCATTATCAAACATATAAAAATTTCATATTGAGAACGTAGCAAGTCAACTTTGGCTCTCTGACTTGAGACGTTCCCTCATGAGTCACAATGAGTATGTTCCAAACCTCAAATGCGGATTTACAATTAATTAGCGTGTAAGGTCATCTTCATTTAATGCTTGGGTCAATGCATATTGTGCCCTAGCATTAGCCTCATAGTCTTTGGAAGTATCCTCGGACCATGTGCTCTCATCACTAGTGGGTTCAATAAAATCTTTGGTTATAGCCCTAGCTACCCTAACTCCTAGGGATTTAAGGAAGAGATTCATTTTCACCTTCCAAATGGGGAAGTTTAACCATCAAACTTGGGTGGGGATTTAATGCTAGAAAGTCCATGGATGCCATGAATGCACAAGCAAATGTAAATGCAACAAAAATGTATATAGCCAAATATGGATCTCCCTAAGGTGGTTAGACCTAAGTTGTAGGGTAGGCTCTGATACCAATTGAAATCACCTAGAGGGGGGGGGGTGAATAGGTGATGGCTATATGAAATATGGCAATAATGCGGAATTTAAAAATTAACTAACAATAGCACAATACACAAATTCTTGCAAGTAATAGACAATATAAAAGTGCAAGTAATAAAGAGATAGAGTTTAGAGAGATTTGATCAAACGCAAGCACAAGGAGTTGTTTCCGAGGTTCGAGCCACGCTCTACGTCCCGCCTTCACACTTGAAGGATTTCCACTATTGAGGATCCCACTGGATCAACAATACAAGGACACACTTGTCCGTCTCTCGTGATGCCGCAACACCACCTTGAGCACACTAGCTCGCCTTGAGGCCGATGCCTCTACAACTTCACTCAAGTAAGAAAAGAGTGATCAACACTTGATCACTTACAAAAGCTCACCAAGCACAATCCTAGAACCAAATATGTAGATGTAGATATATGGGATGTGTAGTGCTAAGCTAGAGAGAAGTAGAGATGTAGGCTCAAGATGGGTGATTGGAATTTTGGCTTTTGAGAGAAAATCTTGTCTAAAAGGAAGAGCTTGGAAATCTTTAGAAATCTCTTGTAAAAATATTCTGATGGCTCTAAAAATGTTAGTTCATATCAACTGAAGTGACCTCCTATTTATAGGGGTCAAAAACATCCTAAGAGATTCGTTGGAATCAAATCCCAAAAAGAAAAACAGTCAGAAAAATAGCTGTTGGATCTGTCAGAACTTTTGACAGAGTCCGGTCGACCGGGTCGGTCGACCGCCAACGGTCAAAAATATGACCGTTGGGGTTCATCGGTCGACCGGGTCGGTCGACCGAAAACTCCCGTGAAAGCAAGTGTACATCGGTCGACCGGGTCGGTCGACTGATATAGACGTGCACAGTATTGGCACATCGGTCGACCGGGCCGGTCGACCGGTTACTGTGAGTTCTGAAAAACAGAACTTCCAGAACTAGAAATTTTTGGGTTTTTGGTTTTGGGTCTTGGGTTAAAATTTTGGAACTTGTAAAAACATAGAGTATGAGCATGTGTCATACTTCTATCATGTTAAATAGTTTGATAAAAATTCTTTTGATAAAAAACTTATTTTCCATAAAAATGTTTTTCCAAAACTATTTTCTTTCTAAAAACTTATTTTCAAAATATGTTCTCTTTAGAACTAAGTTAGAAACGGAATTTGAAAATCTTTTGAAGCCATGAACCTAACTAAAAGTTGTGTGTGTGATAATCCCATAGCTCTACTTCTAATATCTAGCTTTGACAAAATATCTATAAATAAAAATAAAAATACAAAGCTTGTTTTCTTCAATGTCTTGATCTTGTCTTGATCTTCACATCATCATCTTGATCCGAAGCATCCTAGTTGTGCATAGCTTGGGAATTTTCATTTTTGCGGCGAACTCCAAATGTGTGAGTCTTTTAGCGGAGCCGTCAAAAACAACTTGTTAAATAACCTGAAAATTCTGAAACACAAATGTTAAATACATAACTAAATATGTTTTTTTATCATCAAAATAACTGGGATAATGGCCTTTGGGCCAACAATGAGGAGCAGTCATTGTCTTCTGCGAGACATTCGTGATCCACGACGTGTGGGGGATCCGTACCCCCGGCGGTGGTATTGGTCTTGCCTTTGGATGGGACTCCGTTGTGGATACTCGTTGTTTCTTGAGGGCTATAGACAGCAGGGAAGAGGCTTTTTAAAGGAAGGATAGGGTTTTGGGTGGTGATTGGCGAAAATACAGAGTTTATAAAATGTTTATCTGATTTGTCCTGGCCTCTTAATTCTTGCAATTTAACCGCAGCTGCAATGACTATGCGGGTCGATCCTCAGGGAGAGATGTGATGGAAGTGTTTCGATATCTTTTTAAACACTAAATTGGTTTAAATAGTTCTTTTTTGAAAAAGAAAAAAGAATTCTATGTTAAGTGTTAGAGGAAGAATAAAAAGATAGAATTTGATTTAGAAATTAGGTTTTGAAAAGAAATAAAGAACACGACTTACTAATCATCTATCACCACTAACTTACTAACATATGCTAGAACATATTTCATTTGGATCATAAAAGTTACACCTTGAAGTTCCATTCAATTCAAGTAAGATATATAAGATGAAAAAATCTTATTTAAATAATCACTAACTAAGACCTAACATTAGACTATCAAAGCCTTCTAAGTATAGAATAAGAAGAATAATCAGAATTCAACATTAAACTATCAAGACAATCAAAGTATAAAATAAGAAAAATCATTGACTAGTATTAGCAAATTACAGATTAATTAGTCATCGTTAGTCCCTTCAAGAATATTAGCCTATTCTAGAGTTTAAGCATGCATATGATTCAATCGGTCATCTAACATAGAACTAAAAATAGTAGTAGGTAGAGATTAATAAGCATGAAATAAATTAGCTACATATGATAGAAAACTAAAAAAGCAATGCTAAAGAAGATTGTATGATAATAAAGAGAAAGCAATAAAAGAAAATATGGAAAGAAGTATAGAAGAACCTTATTATTGATCATGTCACCTACAGTGACAAAGAGCTTCCTCCTTTATAAATCAAAACTTGAACTAAACCCTAAAAAATTACAAAGAAATTCGGAAAAGAAACTAAAGAAAAATTTTAAGTTATGATCTCTAGAATAGATTCTGAGTTGAGATACCCTTGCTAATGCCTCTGATGTGGTATTTATATGAGAAATAGGAAGCAGAGTCCCAGTTAACTATATACACCCAACCGCCAAAAGGATGGCCATTAGAAAGCCGTGAAAACACGGCTTTGTCGCATTGTCGCGGCAAAAGGAGGGGGTAGATGGGTGGCTCTGGCTTCATCTCATTCGTCCATTTAAAGATATATCCTCGGAATTTTTATTTGAACTCTAAATTTTAAAATATCATCTGTTCTAGATAACTTGGGAAGCAAGTTATCCCCTAATCCGAGTTTTAATTTAAATTCTCCTCCTTATCTCCAATTAGGATAACTTGATCTCATCCATCTTTAGGAATATATCTTCTGATTTTGAATTTGAATTGTTAAGATGATATATCATTTCCTCATCTTGATTACAAATTGATATAAATTGAAATTCAAATTTGTTGGCCGGAGGCCTTCCTCTCTAGTTTTGATGATGATTAACTCATGTAGTTATGTTTACTAATAATATTGTGATTTTAAGTTTCAGATCATTTAGCAAGATATTAGTTGGTGATTAGCTTCAACAAGGAGTTTGGAAGCTTTCACATAGTGATTCCAGTGCCCTAGCATCAAGATCATACCTTTGCACTCGGTGGATCACGTTTGGGATCGAGTCGGCTTGAAGATGAAGATCATCAAGAAGACTTAGCTATCCTAGTTTTAGTTTAGTGTGTTTTAGATTCATGTGTAAAGATAAGAATAGTTGATATGCTCAAGTGCACAACACACACGTTTTATGGTTTTTCGGTTTTTAGTTAACCGATATTTGTTTTCATGAATAGATTGATCAAAACAAGTTTAATTGGTTTATGTATAGTAGTTTCATTCTATACATGCATGCTTAACTTTTAAACAAACTTATTTTGACTTTCCTATCATGTATTGAAAAATTCAAGTTTGATAAAATACAAGTTTTGGTTTTTGGTAAAAATGATAAAACACAAAAATGGTTTTATATGCTTGATATTTGAGTTGAAATGTTTATCACATGTTTATATATCAATGCAAAATATTTAAAACTATTTTTGGGGACTTTTACAAGACTTAAAAGAATTTTTAGAAATATGTTTAACTGTTTTTCTGACCCAGTTTCTGACCCAGACTGTGGCTGACAGGCCAGGTCGGTCGACCGTGCGGTCGACCAAACCAAGGGCCGGTCAACCGCAACGGTCAACCGACGTGCACAGCCTTGTGCACGTCTGGCAGACACAGGGCCGGTCGGCCGGTCGGTCGACCGGACCAGAGAGCCCTGCTCTCTGTATCTGGGCGGTCGACCGGGCGGTCGACCGAGAAGCCCCAACGGTCATATTTATGACCGTTGGCGGTCGACCGGGGCGGTCGACCGCCAGCCTGTCAGGCTGCCAGATCAGCCTAACGGCTAGTTTTCTGTTTGGCCTATATAAACCCCATTTCTTTGGGATTTTGGCCATGATTTTCTGAGCTAATTTTTCCCCATTCTCTGGTTTTAAAAACAAGTTTTAAAAAGTGTTTAAGAGCTTAAAGATTTCATCTTTATTGTTTTCAAGGGTTTGGAAAATTCAAAGAAAAATAGGTTTTTGGGATATTGCTTTAGATCTTCATTTCTATCATATTGCAAGTGTGTTTTCCCAAGGATTTTTCTTTATTATTTGATTTCAAAAACACTTGATATCCACTTGAGCTATATCTTCTATCCTAATTTATTAGGATCTTTGTTTTTGTGGAAAAGAGAGTTTGTGGTCTTTGTAACCACTTGTTGTAAAAACCCCTTGCTTTGATTGGGTTGCTCCCTCTTTGGTAGAGGTTGAGGTTTGTGTTTGCTCCCTCTATTGTGAGGTGGAGTTGGTTGTTGGCTACGGGCCTTATCCCCTTCGGTAGAGGTGGATTGTGGTGTATTACCTCGGTGGCATTGCAAGGTTGAGAGAGGAGTTCGATACTCCTTTAGTGGATTAGAAATCCTTCTCGGTCAAGGCGGGGACGTAGAGCTAGGGGCTCGAACCTCGAAAACAATCTTTGTGTTTGCGTTTGATCCATTGTCTCTCTAACTCTCTCTATTTGTGCAAAGCATCATTCTTCATTCATATCATTCATATTGCTTGTGTTGCCTTGCATATATTCATATTGCCTATTCATCTTATATGATTGGTTGTTTGTGTGCGCCTCACTTGTACTTAACCACAAGAGCTTCATATAGCACCTCAACTCTTATCTAGGGGAATCAAGAGGAGTTAGTCCAGAGCCTTCACGGGGAATTCGGCTACACTTGTGTGTTGTACTAAGTGTGATTGCAAAAATTGTTTAGCTTCCGCATTTAGTTTCTAGTTTAGCATTTACACCTATTCACCCCCCTCTAGGTGTTTTTCAATTGGTACAGAGCCTACGCTCCTGATACTTAGGTTTAACAACTTAGGAGTGAGATCTTGGTTTAGCTAATCTTTCATTTGCATTTTGCTTGTTTGCACGCATATAGTTTGCATCCATGGACTTCATGACCCCACCTATGTTTGACCCTTCCAACATTGTTTTTTGGAAGACTAGGATGTCCATCTATTTACAAACCTTAGGATATAAGGTTCACCTTGCCATTACCAAGGAATCCTACCTTAGTGATAGCAAGCATGTAGGGGCCAATGCACAAGCCCTTGAGGCCATTAGAAGCACGCTTTTAAAAGAATATCTTATGCTTGTTTCTAACTTTGATTCCGCATTGTAGTGTGGAACATGTTGACAACCACAACCACCTCCAAGCTTCAATTGCCGATCCAACCGGAGGAATGTAGTGGAGAATCCGAGTCACAATGCTATATGATCCAAGGGAATGACTCCCTTGAGGTACATTCAGAATCTCAACTAGATTGTTTTGATGCTAGTTCTTCATGTGATGAATATGTGGATGCTAATGCTTTGAATGAAGAACTATCTATTGTTGTGTGAAAAATTAATAGAAAAATATAATGTTTTGAAAAGGAAGACTTGTGCCTTAAATAAAGAAAAGAGAATTTGTCTTCTAAGCTTAACAAGGTTTTGCAAGAGAAGGTTGAGGTCTATAATGAAAGGATTCATTAAGATCTCAACTAGACCTTGCACTAAAAGAAAATAAATTTTTGAAAAATAAAAATGATTGTGAATCAATTTTAAAGAAAAATGAAAATTTGTCTTCAAAAGTTGATTTTGTTTTAAAGGAGAATGTTGCTTTGAAAAATAAAATAATCTCTATTTCTAATGATTTAAATGTTTGTTTAAAGAAAAATGAAGTTTTGCAAAATAGGATTGATGCACATGTTTGCCATGCTAGTGTAGCTTCACATTCTAGCACACCTATTGCATGTACCTCTTCTTATAGGATCAATGATGATATTTGTTTATTAAAGAAGAGCGTAGATTGTTTGGGCTCCACTTTGAGCCATTGTGCCATGAACCATACACGCTTGGAATCCTTAGTTCGAAAGAAACAAGTTCCATTTATGCATGCACACCCTCCACGGCATACACATGCTCCTCACGGACACCATCATCACTTGTATGATCATGTGTACACTTGTACACATTGTGGACGTAAGGGCCATCTTGCTAAATTTTGCTATGATAGAATACATGTTTCAAATTTAGCAAATAATTTTGTTTGGGTTAGAGAATGTACTAACCCCCCATGGACCCAATAAGATATGGGTACCAAAGACCACCCCTATTGTTATGATGTAGGTGTGGGCTCTCGCATGACGTGAGAGTAGTGGTACCTTGGAGTGGATGCGTTCCGAGCTTGAAGGAAACTATTTGGATGCATCACTTTCAAGGGAAGGTTTGGTGGGAAGACCACCATGTTTTGGAGACAAGGAGAGTTGCTTCTTCGGTTTTGGTGACAATTCTTTACTCCGTTTTGTTTACATGCTTTTCATATTCATTGTTTATAGCATGTTTCATTGTTTATTGATCATTATGAAAATGCCATGATTATTAGACTCTTGACATACATGTATAGCCTTTTGAGACACCCATGTTTAATATGGACCATTATTTTAGTGTTCTCACCTTTGTTTAGCTATCATGTTTATCATACCTCTAATAACATGTGGATTTACATAATAATCATGTTTATGTTTTTCATGTTCATTCATATCTTGTTTTATGCTTCATGCGTTGATTACATGTTTAGATGTTAGTTTTCATTAAAACTTGGTATATAATTGTACATATAGTGGGCCACAAATAAATCTATATATGTTTGAGCTTGAATGCTTATTTGAACCCATTAGATGTGCTAGTATAGTCTAGTTTTGATGATCCATGCATTTTAAACTTGTATTCCCTTTTGAAATTGTTTAATGATTTTTGTTTAACTTCATGTATATGTCTATTTTATCCAAACTATTGTTTATACATATACATCCTTTGAGCCACGTGCCTTCATGCATATATCTTTGTGGACTCGTTGTGTTTGGATATGTATGTATACCTTAGTTTGTATAAGACATACATATACCTGAAGATTAAATAAGTTTTTGATGATTTTCTTGTTTTCAAGGAATATTGAGCTTATCGTCCATCTTTCATGATTATGATCTTCACATTGTATTTGTACACTCACATTTAATTGTTTACTCATGTTTTGTTTTCATGAGTCATATTTATGCTTAATTGACTTAGAGTGTTGATTATCATGCGGATTTCATGTTTCATGAAAAATAATTTTGTTTTATTCCTTACTTGAAGGATTTCGTACTAGTTTACAATTCATATAACTAGTTGCGATATTCTTCATTTGGTAGAGTTTTTCAAACATACATTATTTTCAAATCTTTTTTTTGAAAACCCCTACCTTCCAAGGGCGGATGGATGGGCGATCATGCTCATGTATGCTTTATAGTGAAATCATTTTAAACTTGAACATGATTGGGAGGATAGGTTATATGAGTTATACTTTGATATTATTGTTGTTTCAATTAGTATCATTGGATTTTTTTTCAATGGTATCAATTTTGATCTTTCTTGTATACTCATATATGTTTGTATGTATGTATGCTTCAATTTCAATAGTATCAATTTCGATTGGTATTAAATTTTTTCTACATATATATTTGTTTATGCTAAGCTTGAGCTTCATTTTGTTTCAATTGATTCAATTTTCAATTGGTTTTAACAAGCTTATGCATTGTTTTTTGTTGGTTTTCATTAAGGGGAAAAAAATTCGATTTTCATATTTCAATTGTATTTATATCTCCACTCCCTTACTTTATGATAGAAAATAAAATTTTAAATTGATATCATATACTAAAAAAAAAAAGAAAAGTATCTCTTTTGAATCAAGATGTTTATTTGAATGTTTTTAATTGGTATCTCAAAATTTTGTTTAAAAGATAAATACAAAAGTTTTGATTTATATTGCATATATGCAAGGAGAGCTTAACATCTCTTCTACATATAGATTCATGTTGAGTGTATCTTGTATTGAGGAGCTTGACATCTCTTCTTATGTGATACACGTGTGTAGGGGGAGCTTCACATCTCCTTCTTATGCATTGCATAGTGTACGTTATGTGAATTAGGGCTTGTCATTCCTCCTTCATGTAATGTATCTATGTAGGGAAGTTTTCACATCTTTCTCTTCATGAATGTATATCGCATATACCATTTATTATTGACCTATGTTTACTTTCAATTGGTATCAAGATGCTACTTTGACATATTTTCAATTTGTACCTTAATTGATTGTCACCCTATTTGGTTTTGTTTTTGTTTTAGACAAAAAGGGGGAGAACATTGTTTTTTTAACCCTTTTGTTGATTCATTGTTTCAAACAAAAGGGGGAGAAAAGTTTATTGATTTGTTTGCTTTTACCCCTTATTTGATGATGTTTCTTTGTATTAAAAGGGGAGAAAGATTTGTTTTGTTTTGATTTTTACCCCTTTGTTGATGATTGACAAAAAGGGAGAAAGATTTTGAGTTTGATCAAGTTTTATATATGCATATTTATGTTTGCATATATTAAGTTTAATTTAGTTTAATTTTAATTGGTATCTAGAGCTGTTTGTTTTTGAACATTTCATTGGTATCTAGAGCCTTTTATTGTTTATGCATGATATGCATTGTCATCATTGCATATTTATGTTTTGTGTTTATGCATGAGTTAAGGGGAGCTTCTTTGAAGCTTAACTTTAATCCATGCATATATAACTCCTGAGTTTTGGTCATCATCAAAAAGGGGGAGATTGTTGGCCCGGAGGCCTTTCTCTCTCTAGTTTGATGATGATTAACTCATGTAGTTATGTTTACTAATAATCTTTTGATTTTAAGTTTCAGATCATTTAGCAAGATATTAGTTGGTGATTAGCTTCAACAGGAGTTTGGAAGCTTTCACATAGTGATTCCAGTGCCCGAGCATCAAGATCATACCTTTGCACTCGGTGGATCACGTTTGGGATCGAGTCGGCTTGAAGATGAAGATCATCAGAGGACTTAGGTATCCTAGTTTTAGTTTAGTGTGTTTTAGATCTATGTGTAGATAAGAATAGTTGATATGCTCAAGTGCACAACACACAGTTTTATGGTTTTTCAATTTTTAGTTTAACCGATATTGTTTTCATGAATAGATTGATCAAACAAGTTTAATTGTTTATGTATAGTAGTTTCATTTTATACATGCATGCTTAACTTTTAAACAAACTTATTTTGACTTTCCTATTCATGTATTGAAAAATCAAAGTTTTATAAAATACAAGTTTTGATTTTTGGTAAAATGATAAACAACAAAATGGTTTTATATGCTTGATTTTGAGTTGAAATGTTTATCACATGTTTATATATCAATGCAAAATATTAAAACTATTTTGGGGACTTTTACAAGACTTAAAAGAATTTTTAGAAATATGTTTAACTGTTTTTCTGACCCAGTTTCTGACCCAGACTGTGGCTGACAGGCCAGGTCGGTCGACCTGGCGGTCGACCGAACCAAGGGCCGGTCGACCGCAACGTCGACCGACGTGCCAGCCTTGTGCACGTCTGGCAGACACAGGGCCGGTCGGCCGGTCGTCGACCGACCAGAGAGCTTTGCTCTCTGTATCTGTCCGGTCGACCGGGCGGTCGACCGGACCAGAGAACCCTGCTCTCTGTATCTGGGCGGTCGACCGAGAAGCCTCAACGGTCATATTTATGACCATTGGCGGTCGACCGGCGGTCGACCGCTAGCCTGTCAGGCTGCCAAATCAGCCTAAAGGCTAGTTTTTTCTGTTGGCCTATATAAACCCCATTTCTTTGGGATTTTGGCCATGATTTTCTAAGCTAATTTTTCCCATTCTCTGGTTTTAAAAACAAGTTTTTAAAAGTGTTTAAGATCTTAAAGATTTCATCTTTATTGTTTTCAGGGTTTGAAAAATTCAAAGAAAAATAAGTTTTTTGGATATTGCTTTAGATCTTCTTTCTATCATATTGCAAGTATTTTCCCAATGATTTTTCTTTGTTATTTGATTTCCAAAACACCTTGATATCACTTGAGCTATATCTTCTATCCTAATTTATTAGGATCTTTGTTTTTTTGTGAAAAAAGAGAGTTTGTGGTCTTTGTAACCACTTGTTGTAAAAAACCCTTACTTTGATTGGGTTGCTCCCTCTTTGGTAGAGGTTGAGGTTTGTGTTTGCTCCCCTATATGTGAGGTGGAGTTTGGTTGTTGGCTACGGGCCTTATCCCTCTTCGGTAGAGGTGTTTGTGGTTGTATTGCCTCGGTGGCATTGTAAGGTTGATAGAGGAGTTCGGTACTTCTTTAGTGGATTAGAAATCCTTCTCGGTGAAGGCGGGGACGTATAGCCAGGGGCTCGAACCTCGGAACATATCTTTGTGTTTGTGTTTGATCAATTGTCTCTCTAACTCTCTCTATTTGTGCAAAGCATCATTCTTCATTCATATCATTCATATTGCTTGTGTTGCTTGCATATATTCATATTGCCTATTCATCTTATATGCTTGTTTGTTGTGTGTGCCTCACTTGTACTTAACCACAAGAGCTTCTTATAGCACCTCACCCTTATCTAGGGGAATCAAGAGGAGTTAGTCCAGAGCCCTTCACGGGGAATCGGCTACACTTATGGTGTTGTACTAAGTGTGATTGCAAAAATTGTTTAGCTTCCCCGCATTTAGTTTCTAGATTAGCATTTACACCTATTCACCCCCCTCTAGGTGTTTTCAAAATTTAGATAAGATTAGAGATAAAATGAAAGTACACCTACAGGGAGGTGAATAGGTGTACAAGCTAATCTAGGATAAATGATGTGAAATTAAGAACTAATTGCTAACACACTATGTGTAACCAAGAGTGAGCCCGAATTCTCCGTGAAAGCTCTGGACTACTCCTCTAGATTCCTCTAGATTAAAAGTTAAGGTGCTTTAAAAGCTCTCTTGGTTGAACACAAGTGTGGGCACACAAACTATATCAAGCATACATATGAATGAACAATTAATGACAATGCAAGATATAAAGGAGTTGAGATTTAGAGAGAAAGATCCAAATGCAAATAAGAGGATATGTTTTGAGGTTTGACTCACTGCTCTACGTCCCCGCCTTCACACATAAGGATTTCCAACTATCCACTGAGGATCTTCCACAGAAGGACCTCTACCGAGGAATTATAACAATACAAACTTGGAGTACACAACTCCAACTCTCATACCTCTACACAAGAGGAAGCACAATCATCTCTATATAAGAGGAAGCTACAAAGTCAAAGCAAAAACAAAATTTACAACTTGGTGGTCACAAAGATCAGAAACAATACTTTGTGATCTTTAAAGATCACAAACAATTTTTCTCACAAAAAATAAGATCCTAAAGATAAGTTGAATTGATAGTTCAAGTGTGAGAAATCAAAGTGTTTGGAAAAGAAAAATACAAAGAAAACACTTGGGAAAATTCTAGAAATGATATAGAAATTTTGGACAAGAATTAGAATCCCAAAACTTATTTTCTTTTGCTTTTCCAAAACTTTGAAACAAATAAAGATACAGAGATTAAAGCTCTAAACTTGTTTAAAAACTTGTTAAAAACTTTGTAGAAGATGGAAATTTTGGCTCTCAAATATCTTGGTTAAAACTGACCTCAAAGACCCATTTATATAGGGATCTGAAATATAATCGTTTGGGTTCAGAGCAGGTCAAAAATGACATGTCGGTCGATCGCCCGGTCGACCGGCCAACGATCATATTTCTGATCGTTGGGGTTACCGGTCGATCGCTCGTCGACCGCCTCAAGGCAGACTTAATGTCAGTCGACCGCTCAGTCGACCGAGGCCAGAACCAGAGAGCTCTCTCTGGGTTAGTCGACTGGGGCCAGATCCAGAGAGCAAGCTCTCTGGATCGGTTGACCATGCGGTCGACCGACCAAGGCCAAGGCTATGTGCATGTCTGTGCACATCGGTCGACCGACCGGTCGATCGAGCTCTGGTCCGGTCAACCGGTCGGTCGACCGCCTACAGGCTCAGGACTGGGTTATAGGGTATGAAATGTTGGCTATTAAAACACCTATAAAATCACATAAAATCCACAAAAATAAGTTCATATATATAATTGAAGTACAAATATGTGTGATCAAAATTCAACATATATTACAAACTATTTGAACTATTTTTGCGATATAGAAATTTAGCTTTAAACTGAAAACCGTATTTTCATAAACCAAATTTTGAAATGAAAAATGGTTTTCTCCAAAACTTATATAAATACAAAAACATGATATAGAAACACTTTTGAAGCATAATGTGCATGAAAAATGTCCCAATGCACATATAGATGATATATCGATGTTTTTGACAATAAATCCAACAATAAGTTTTGTTAAAAACAAAAACTTGAAACCATGAACTAGATATACATCAAAATAAATTTTTTAAACATATAAAGCATAAATGCATATGGATGAAATCCAACATACATACAAACCATGTAAACTTCTTTGATTCTATCTATTCATGAAACAAATATATGTATGTTCTTGAAAATCCAAAACCGGTTAAACTGAAACCAATAAACTATAGAACTTGTGTGTGTCTGTGTGTAACTTGAGCATATCAGACTAACCAATTTGTACACAAGATCTAAACTAAAACTAAACAAACCGAAATCTTTTTGTCGATCTTCATCTCCAAGACGACTCAATCCAAACACGATCCATAAGCTTGACTCTTTACGAGTACTAGATGCGATCTTGACGCATGAGCTCTTGAATTAACTCGTGTTAGCTTCAAAACTTGACTTTGAATCTTTTATTGAAGCTAAATACCTACTAAGATCTTAATTAATATCTAAAACTTATTAAACACAAGATCATTTGTAACTTAACTTCATAAGTTAGTCATCATCAAAACTAAGGTGAAGGGCCTTTTAGGTCAACAAAAAATAAATGCTTCTTTCATTCTTATCTTCCCATAGAAGTAACTACACACCATAATCAAAAATAGGGTTAAATAGCAAAGTTAAATAAAGAATAATCAAGGAAAAATGTGTAAATGTGATAATAATAATGCAATATTGAGATGCAATCACAATCACACCCCCACCTATCTTTTGGTGGTCCTCGAGCAAAAAAAAAAAAAAATCTAATTCAAGTCACTTTCGTAGGAATCACGTTTGCACTTAGCATGTGCAACAAGCTGTTAAACCTTTAGGTTTTTCTTAGAGGACGAGTTTTGTCTCGTGAGAATTTTCAGTGAATTACACCCACAAAATGCATAGAAAAAAGGAAAACAAAATGTTAGTATTTTTGAAAATTTATTTTTTAAAAAATAGAAAATATTGAAATATTTTTGCAGAAATCAAGTAATCTATAAGTCTTAGGATCACCAAACTATTCATTCCTATACTAGTCCCTACACAAGTATTTATTATCAATCTAGGGTTAAGATTTAAACTGAATTTCTCATTTAGTCTATTATTTTACCCAAAGTCATATGCACCTTTGTGATCGTAAATTTTGACTCGTATTCTTCAACTTCAACTCTTATGCCTTTTTTTTTGGAAAGATGATTCGAAGTATTACCACTTCATTGCCCTTTAAGCACTTCTTTTTTTTTTAATATGTATAGCTTATCTAATTTTTTTTATAAATATCAAGGCTTCTTGAGACCCTAAAACCTAACTAATTGATTAGTAGATGTGCTAATACATATATTATATTTATATATTTTTCAAATTATCTAATTACCTTTCTGTAAATACCATGGCTTTTTTAGGCCAAAGCATCTAACTAATCAATAATTAGATTTGTTTTTTTTTTATATATATTTTTTATATTATATATATAAGGCACATGAGTCTTTGTTTCGAATCCTAAATGTGTAAGTGTATAAAGTGCATATTTCATTAGGTAAAAATCAAGACTAAATTTTTTTTCCAAATTTTCCTCATCCTAGAAATCAAACAACTAATTTTATTTTGACTAAGTATTAAGAAATTCTAATTATAATTTTCTTATTCCTTAAAATTAACTTAATTACTTACAAAAATAATTCAAAATATTGTTTCCTTTTCAAAAAGTTTTAAAGAAAAGAGAAAAAGAATTTATGTTAGTAAAAATCTATGTTAGTATGTTAGTAAACCCTCCCCCACATCTATCTCATGCATTGTCCTTGATGTATGAATCAAATGCAAGAATGCATAAAAAAGAAGAAAGGGAAGGAGAAATATTATCTCAAGGTGGTGGTTCCAATGGTGGTTGGATTGGGCCAAGCGTTGCTACCCAATCTAAATCTTGTGGATTATCTAGGAACCCACCTTTGATGACTTCTTTTTTATTTACATTTTTACAATCCCCAAGTGAGTAGGATCATGCAAGACCCTAACATTAAAACTATCCCGGTTATATGGACAATCTTGAAAAATCATCTCAGAGTCATAATTGTCTATTCCTTGGTCCAACAATAGAATGTGACATAATGAAATGATTGATTTGGGCTCAAGAATGATAGGTTCGAGAATCAATACTGACTCAGAAAAATTATGTTTAGATTTGAGAGTCAGTTTTAGTTCAAGAGTAGGATCCAAATCAAAGAATTTAAGTTCACATTCATGATCCATCAATGGAATGTGACTATCTACGATAAATGATTCAATTTCAAGATCTATGGGTACGGGAATTAATGTTGGCTCGGGAATTGGGTCCAAATTGGGTAAGAGACCAGAGTCAACATAGATTCAAAGTTTGAAACTAAGTCATAAAGTTGAAGATTGGGTTCACATTCACAATCAAGTTCAATTTTCTTGAAGTCCAAACTCGCCAATTTATCCAAAGTTTGGGATTGTCAAGTTCAAGTTGACGTGTTGAAATTGAATCTTGATCAAAGTTTTCAAGACACCATGATTCTTGGATCCTATCAAGTTGGTTAGAAATGTCAATGACATTTGAAATTTTGAGAATTTGCTCATTCATTGTGCTTTTCAAATGATCTATTTGTGCTTCTAACCTATTAAGGGGATCATTTGGGGACTGTCATACTCTTGTTCAAGTTGGTAGGTTGTACTTGTTGTGGTGGGACTTGACAAACTGGGCATGGATCTTGAAGTTTGAAATTTCGACGGGATCGTGAGTCTTCTAGCTTTTTAAGTCGCGCTCGACTTCTTTCAACATCTTATCAAAGTCAGATTTTCTTCTATAGAGCGATCTTGACAATAAGTATATGAAGTTGAATGTGGGTGAGGTGGTTAACTATATAACTCGGGGGGGGGGGGGGGGGTGTATATCCCATTGACTCGGTGAAGAGTAGAGATGATTCTTCTGACTTTGTCCATAATATTAGAATTGGGGCATGTGTTGAGTTGGATAAGACCAACCCGACATACTTAATTGGTTAAAATTTTGTTGGTTAAAGTTATACTATGCCGGGTTGGTATAAGAGGTCGGAGTAAAAATATGGATTACTATTAAAGTTGAAAAAATTATGGTTATAATCCATATAACTCAAGAAGCAAATCAAAACAAAAAAAAAGAGAAAAAAATCTAGCCTATGTAAGTGTAGACTTAGACCTAGACGACTCATAACTGTAGATTATTCGCAGGAGGTATATTGTAGAATCTAACCATGAGTTAATCGGCCAGGTAGGTAACAAGATTAGTGGAAGGTATCCGCGCAAAAAGCGACAGGTCTAATTAAGACAAACCATCAACTTTCGAGGTTTCTTCTCTCAATCCCTACCTTAGTCACCAATTTGATAAGAGTTAACTTCTAACAATTTCCTCCTTAAAGAATCTCATATTGAGTCCGAGATGTCTCTAGGGCCAACATCTACTCAGATTTTAATTAGGATTGGGTTAGTGGGTGAGGAGATGTAATTTGTGGGCTAAAAGAGGGTAAAATGACTTTCCCATCTTATCTTATTTATGAATTTACCCTTAAGTCATTTTAGTGCGACGTGTGCAAGTAAATAGATAAGTAATCACTCAAAGCAATTTTAAATCACCCAAAAGTGCTTCCTAATCTAGATGCAATGTAGACGTACCTTATCTCCTGCACTCTTCAACAGTAATTTAAAATGAAACAGAAATTAGCGAATGCCCTTGGATGTACGTCTAACCATGTTTTAAATAATTACAAACACTGATTACTGTTGTGAGTAGAAATTAGAGTGTAGGACAGGATAGCGTGAAAATATAACAACTACAGAAGCTATAGAATTACAATTCAATCACCCTCCAAGAGCATGGTGATAGTTCCACTGTATAGCTGTGAAAACGCGGCTTTTGCCGCATTTGCACGGCTTGATGGGGGAGTTAGGTGCTCTGTCTTCTTGGGCAGAGTCATAACGCCCTTGTTGGTGTTCTGCAATTGCTAATTTCCTGTACTCTAGCCCTATACATAAAAATAAAGAAGATAGATTAACCAATTAGTAAATAAAACAAATATTGTTCCCTCTCGGGCAACGACGCCAAAATTTGATTGATAAAAATATAGAGTTTAGAAAAATGTTTATCTGATTTGTGTTGGTCTCTAAATTCTTACAATTTAACCGCGGTAGCAATGACTATGCGAGTCGATCCTTAAGGAGAGATGCGATGAAAGCAATTTAGTATTTTTTTTTAAACACTAAATTGGTTAAATAGTTCTTCTTTGAAAAAGGAAAAAAAAATTCTATGTTAAGTGTTAGAGGTAGAAATGGAAAGATAGAATTTGATTTAAAAATTAGGGTTTTGAAAAGAATTAGAGAACACGACTTACTAATCATTTACCACTATTAACTTACTAACTTATGCTAGAACAAACTTCACTTTGGATCATAAAAGTTATACCTTGAAGTTGCATTCAATTCAAGATACATAAGATGGAAAAAATCTTGAAATAATCACTAATCAAGACCTAACATTTGACTATCAAAGCCTTCCAAATATAGAATAAGAAAAATAATCAGAATTCAATATCAAATTATCAAAGCAATTTAAGCATAGAATAAGAAAAATCATTGACTAATATTAGCAAATAATAGATTAATTAGTCACCGTCATATGGCTTCAAGAATATTAGCCTATTTGATTCAATCGGTCATCTAACATAGAATTAGAATTAGTGGTGAGTAAAGATTAATAAGTCATGAAATAAATTAGCTACACATGATAGAAAGTAAAGAAAGTATGGCAAAGAAGATTGTATGATAATAAAGAGAGAAATTTGAAAGAAGTATAAAAGAATCTTATTATAGATGCTGTCATCTTCAATTATAAAGAGCTTCCTCCTCTTTACAAATCAAAACTTAAACTAAACTCTAAGAAATTACAAAAGAAATTCAAAAAAAAAACTGAAGAAAAATCCTAAGTTATAATCTCTAGAATAGATTCTGAGATGAGATGTCCTCTGTTGCTGCCTCTAGTATGATATTTATAGGAGAAATAGAAAGTAGAGTCTCAGTCAAACATATAAACCCAATCACCAATAGGATGGCCACCAGAAAGCTGCGAAAACGCGTCGTAGCAAAAGGAGGTGGATGGGTACGCACTTTTGGCTTTAGCTTCATCTCGTCCGTCCATTTGAAGATATATCCTCAGAATCTTTATTGAACTCTGAATTTTAAAATATAATTTTTTCTAGATAACTTAGGAAACAAGTTATCTCCTAATCCGAGTTTAAATTCAAAATCTCCTTCTTATCTCCAATTAGGATAGCTTTATCCCATCCATCTTCTTGAAATATATCTTCTGATTCTGAATTGAATTGCAAAGATGATGATATATCCTTTCCTCCTCTTGATTTCAAATTAATTTAAATTAAAATCCAAATTTATATAGGATTAGAAATAAAATAGATGCTTCTTTCATCCTTATCTTCCTATTGAAGTAAATACACACCATAATCAAAAAGAGGGTTAAATAACAAAGTTAAATAAAGAATAATTAAGGATAAATGTACAAATGTGACAATAATAATGCAATATGAAGATGCAATCAGTTGGATAGGAAGAAGATCTTGAGTGCAGACTCAAATCTCAATGGAAGCATCAATTTTTCATGGATAAAATTTCGCCATAAGCAATTGGACGCCCCTGCGTCAAACCTGTCAGAACACATAGAAAGAGGAAACACCTTATAGGTTAGAAGTACCGATGTGATGCCGGCCTAAGATTCTCGGGCGTGAAAATCAGGAGGTGGTAGGGATAGAGGACTAGACAGAGGTAAAAAACTGCTGGTGTATTATGGTGATGGGCTGACACAGCGTGATGTGATATGTGCTCTGAGAATTAGGGAAGCAACTAAAAAGAGGTGTATTTGTACTTGAAAGAGGTGGTGGAGTGGATGTGGATAGATGAGGATCTCAACTGATTGATTTGAATCTGCTGATTCTTATAACCGTCTGAGTGGAGTCTTGGTAGTTGGGATTGACACACTGGAGGGATATCCGTCATTATCCCTAGCTGCTTGCCGAGGTCGTTACAGAGTCTAGACGAGTAGTAAGATAAGGGTGCTTAACCGCCTTCACGATCTGTGAGATCCATCTCGATCTGTCATTGGAATGGAGCTAATTGTTGTCACGTGGCGGGATTCTTGGATTAGAGTCGGAGTGCCTTCGGGAGGCGGCATAACCTCAAAGCTGTAGATGAAGGGCGCCTTCAGATAGGAGGTGGCGGAGACTTCACGTGTTAACCTGTCACTGGACACATGTCGAGATCCTGACATGGGTCAAATTTTGATCACCACACAGGTCAAAAACCTTTATAAAATATTGCTCCTGTCTCTTCTATGGAGCTTTTGTTTAATGGTGTAGACCTCATCTTTGATAAGACAAGATTGCTCTCTATCACAACACACAAGTTTCAGGAGCTATTTCCATTTCTTTGGTCACACTCTACAAAAATTCCTTCATATATGAAATAGAAATGTTTTCTATATTTCACATTGGAATCATCTCTTCTTGCTACTTGCAGTATGCCCACAGCAAATGCCTTCAAAGGTGGTGCAACGAGAGGGTGGTGACACAATTTGCGAGATTTGCCTACAAGTTAGTTCATCCATTTCAACTCCTCAAATGTATTCCATAATTACCTTATCCCCATAGTCTATGGTAGCAGAGAATAAATTTATTTTTCTCGAGTTTAAGATTCAATTTTGCAATATGGACATGGATGACAGTATTAATCCTAGTGTGGTCTCATGGTTGTCGATCTCAGGGGGAACTGGGGAATCTCTCGCGTTCATAACAAGCAGGATAAGTGAAGCTGACGCTGCCATTATCGGCCTAAGATCCATTCCTCTCTCATTTGAACTATTTCTATTTTTATCTTTTTTTTTATTAAAAGATTTCTCTTTCCTGAACACGAATTGTTTCCAGCCCTCAGTACTCGTCTCTAGTTTGTCATCATCAGCTGTCTGAGTTCAGAACTGTTGTTTGCGTTTCGATCAAATTCATATGAGCAATATTATCAGAGTGATTCTCAACCAAAAGATGTGCAATTTAAGTTTTCAACACTATTTAGGATGGAACTCTGAACTGGTGATTTTATTACTGGCTTGTTAAACAACTCAAAACCCACAACTGAAGGGGAAAATGTTGGGCCACAGTCATTGCAACCGGCACAAACAGCGTGAGATCAGGTCCAAAGGGCTTTCAGAATCAAATCGCAGCTCGTTTTGATTCTAAAATACAAGCAGAAAGCGAGTGAAATGGGAACAGAGCTGAAGCCATGCCAGTGGAGAAGAGAGAACTAATACACTTCAGAGTTGGTTTCAAGCCTTCAAATGATGCGCATCCTGTATGTGAACCAAAGAGAGATCGTCCTTCTCTCTTGTTTCCTGAGTTGTACTGGCAGCCTGTGAATTTAGATTACACAAAATATATGAGATCAAAATGAGCGGTCTTAGATGAGTCATGGAGAGTACTCTTTAAGACCTGTGTTTTTCGATACACGAGATTTGGTAATCTTTTTGAGGGCAAGTTGTGCAGAAGCAACAGAATTTCTCGATATAATGTTTCCTTAAAGCGAAATCTAATGACGTTAAAAAATACTTACCCAGCCCAGCTCACAGTTTCGAGTAAATCCCATCAAAGCTGTTGATGTTGTCACCACCAAAATGATAATATCTCAAAAGAAATATTGTACAAGGATCAAAACAGAGGATACAAGCAGGGCCTGAGCTCATTTATTGGGACTGTGCTTCTGTGTGCATGCCCATGCTTGTGCTAACACGACACAAATTACTGCAAGTAGGAAGACAATTCCTAGTTTCAAAAGATTTGTGAGACTTTATCCCTTCTTTCTTCGAATAAATAAGTTCAATCAGTATCAAAATTGCAGATTATTAATTAATATACACATTTCACATCTAATCAGCAGGCTAACAACACCCAGAAAAGAAAAAAAAGTGAAAAGAAACGTATCCATCAAAATACCGACAAAGAGCTCCAGCCGCTGGTCCTCTAAAACAAGACTGTGTCACCTATTCTATGCATCCTAATCTTCAACGGCTCCTGAACTCATCTCGGTTTTAATTTTGCTCCAATTCTTCCTTTGCCTGAAAAACATTAGAACAGGGAAGAACAATCACAACCAAAGAAATAAGGGAAAACCTTGTTCCTTGAATCAATGCCTCTGATGATTACCCTCCTACAAATCATATGTTCTTTAAAGAGTGTAGTTGGTGTATGTACTTCCGGTTCTTCTGTTGTGTCCTCCAGAAGCAAGCCAATGCCCCAAACGCGCAGCTAGCGAGAGCAATAGCCAGCGCAGCTCCAAGCGGCACTGCAACAGCATGCGTTGCTATGTCGTCTGCAGCTAATTCATCCTTCCTGATTTTGACTAAATCTTCATCCTTGCAAGATGAAACCAGGGTTTTCCCATAATATCTGACCAGAAACGTGAATACTTCATCATGATTCCAATCAATTTGGACTGTCCCGCTGCTTTTCCTGCTTTGAGAGAGATAGCAAGATGGACAAAGCTGCTTTTGTGGCCAAATCATCTTGGGGAAGCTTGGGTCACCAGTCCGTAAATCTTTTTCCTCTTTCATTAGCCTTTCATTTACTTTGTTGTGTGTGCTCCACAGCCAAAGGCTAGGCTGCGAGTAGTATTGAATGGGGCCGAGACCCTGCATTATAGAAATTTTCAGTTTAGAAGAGAAATGAGAATTTAGGTGGCATGGTGGGTAATCAAGAGTTTTTATACCTGGAACACATCTCACCAAAATGCATCCTGCATTCGTCACAGACAAAAAAGTTTTGTATAAACTCACAAATGGATGTGAAGGCCAAATGGCTTTCACCATCACCAACTCTTATTGATAGGAGTGTAACAGAACCCAGAGGCCGCAGCTGCAATATTTAAAAACTGTTATGGACTCGTACTGAATGGCTAAAGAAAAATACTGAGTTAACATGAAATTTTGATGTTTGATAGTATGCAACATCCAGCTTCAGTGGTTTCTCATCAAGAATACAGAACAGAGATTCAAGATTGTAAGTTTAATATAACAAGCAAAAGACAACCGGAACCAACAATCACATATGGACACTAGAGTGAAGTGAGAGTTAACTTCAGACCTAACGTATAAGCATGTTTAATCTGTTTGTCCTTAGCCTGAAGTATAGTAGATGTTTCAGATCAAGAAGAGAGTATTCGTGGTAATTATTGTCTTATTGCCTAGACTGTGAGTGCCAGCGTTAAAGCCTCTTGTAGTCATGAAGGGTTGTAGTTCAAATTCTGCTCTTGCGATGGTAACAAATTTACCTATTATCTTTTTCATAAAAAATCCTAGACTGTCTGGTATTATGGTCTGACAACTCAACTTAACATTATTAAGTATATATCTATAAAGATGTAGCTCAAAGAGAAATTTTTTTTGGTGCGGAACTTACCTTAAGATGCTTAGCTTGACGGAGTTAAGCTGATAAGAAATGAAGTAGGAAGAATAAAGGGTCTTTGCTATCAGCCTACTCCAATGGAAAATAATCTGGAGTGAATAAGTTGAGTTATGATGGTTGCCAGTCTATAAAACTCCATATGACCAACAAGTCAATGCTACCTTCATCACCATCAACGCCATTTCTAGACCCGACCACGGTTTGATTCGAACTGCCGAACTGAACTGAGAACCGGGGGTTGGGAACTGAAACTGGCCGTCGCCGCCGGTTCCGCGGTTCCAAACCGAACCGGCCGCGGTGGCGGCCGGTTCCGGTTTGTGATATTCACGGCCGGTTCCGGTTTGTGATATTCAAAACCAGAAACCGCTGATTCAGGTTCTGCACCAGGTTTTTTATTTTTTGGTAATAGGTCGTTCGGCCTTTGGGCCAGCGGCCCTATAGGCCTATTGATTTTTTTTTTTGGGTAATAGGTCATTTGGCCTTTGGGCCTGGCCTTTTAGTTTAATTTTTTTTTTTCAAAAAAGTAGCCCACGGGCCTGGGCCTGGCCACTCCAACAGTTCAAAATTGGACCGTTAGAGGGTCAACGTTCAAAAGACTAAACGTTGGCCCTCCAACGGTCCAATTTTGGACCATTGCAGAGGAGAGAGGTTTTTTTATTGTTTTAACTTTTTGTTTTTTAAATATTATCTGTAATCTATAAATAGCACCAAGTTCTCATTCTCCACATCAAATCTGTGTACAAATCCCTTCACAAAATCTCTCCAAAATTCTCTAAAAATCTTTCTACAAAATCCTCTACTACTTTAATTTTTAAGTGCTCTATTCTCTCCAATTTTTTTACTCTCCATCACCATGACAAGTGGAAGTTCGTCGGCAAGAGGTAAGGACAATGTCGGTAAAAATCAATTCACCGGCGGAGCCGGAGATGTATTTTCGATTAAATGCAATCAACACCATATTAAATAATGTATGGCACCGACGATGATGAATTAGAAATACATCCCTCAATGTTCCGACCCAAAGGTCCCAAACTCAAGCTGACGATAGAGGCGAAGAAGATACTGCTAGCTAAAAAATTAGAGTCTGGTCTTTTTGTACATCATTTATGAAAATCAAGAATGATACGGGCATGGTCGTTAGAAGCATTGTCCAAAAACTTAAAAATGGTCCGCTTCCAGTGACTATGGAACATATCGAAAGCACCGGGAAAGGACACATCTTTTATGAACCGGTCTCACAAAAAATTCAACTCAAATATCAAGGTACGCTACCAATACCCCTCAATTATTTCATTTCTTTTATGCTAAAAATAGAGATGAATTAACACGAATGGTTTCCGTTGAACACTTGTCTTCGAGTTTCAGTGAAAAATTAGGTTTTATAAATTATTGTCAAAATGCATTAAATCCTCGAGCAACTAAAGTGCCTATGGCCACTCTCACACGCACAGTCCATAAGCTTTATTAAAAAAAAAATTACATGATTTTTTCATCACTTTTGATGGGCATGTATCTATATGTAATGATATATTGAGTATTCATTGAAAACAACATTCTTATATGGGGATCACCTGTCATTGGGTTGATCATGAATGAAACTTACAAAAAAAGTAATTGCATTTAGAGTGTTTGATGAAAGACATATTACTTCTAATATTTATAAATTGATAAAAATAATTGTGGAAGAATATGGTTTGATTAAAAATTTTTGCAAATGATTTTGAAAAGTTTGTAAACTTGCATTTAGAGGTAAATTTTTCATAAAAGATATGTTTGCCATGTTTTAAATTTATGTGTGCAAGATGGTTTAAAACAAGAAGATTATATTAAACCTATTAGACATGCACTTTATTATTTATGGACACATCCACAAATAATGAAAGATTAGGCAATTGTAAATCGAAAGGTATGAGGCCCAAACGATTTCCACGGGATGTTCCAACCCGTTGGAATTCAACATATGAATTACTTAATGATAGTAATGCTTATAAAGAATTATTATGTTATTTTATTGCTAACAATATTAGTGATATTAATTTATCTTCTCAAAGTATTTTGGATATCTTAAAAAAATTTAATGGCTCTACTTACACTTTATCTGTTGTTTATTATCCTACAACACATTTATTTTTAACAAGTGTATTAATATTTGTGAGGTGATTGAAGAACATGAAAATGATGTGAATTAATTTTATTGTATTCAAGCAATGAAAATAAATGGCTAGAATATTTAAAATAATTCCTCATATTTATTTAGTTGCATGTGTTTTTGACCCACGTAAATTAGATGGATTGCATGAGTATTTGACTACTTATTATGAAATTCTAATATTGAATGAAGATGTTTATGCCTTATTTAGTGAAGTAGAAAATGAAATTATACCATATATGATGAATATAGTAGAATTTATAGTTCAAGTATTAATATCCCCCATAATGGCAAAACTAGTAGTCAAGTTGAGGAGACCTCTAAATTAGTAGAGGGGAACAACTACTATTGCAAAAAGTCAAAAGAACAACTACTATTGTAAAAAGTCAAAAAATCACGGGGATCTTCATCAAGCTCGCCCTCCGAGCTTGATAGTTATCTAACCACTTCATTTGAATTTGGTGAAGATTTTCAAAATATGAAATTTTCAACCCTGTAATGGTGAAAGGAGCATTCAACTCATCTCTCAATCATGACAATTACTGCTAAACAAATTTTAGTAACGCCGGTGTCAACAGTAGTTGCGGATCACACATTCAGTACGGAGGAAGTATTTTGGATCAAATCAGTTTAGTATGTCCTCCGAATCAGTGAAAGCCCAAGCATGTCTTGATGATTTGACAAAAGCAATGTTAAGGCAACAAGAAATCGTGCGAGAATAAAGTCACTTTATGGAAATGACGACCACAGGAACAGAAGGAAGTGATTGAAACAAAGTACGAGGATTGAGGTAATAGAACTACGTTGGCTTTGATTCCTCTAAACCCCAAGAGGATACGTAGGAAATTTAATTATGGTAAGGATTAATTTCAAGCCTAATTTTTAATTATATTGATAAATTTTCTTTTATATTAAAATTAGTAATAATTGGACATAATTATTTTGAAAATAATTGTTTATCTATTTTAATTATTCTTTTTTAAATTAATTTGGTAAATTAATTATTGTGTTAACAAATTATTTTTGGAAATCAGATCTTAAAAAACGGATTGACCCGGATCTGGAACCGCCCAACTAGGGGTCGATCCTGGTTCCTCCGCGAAGTGGGGCTATCCATGGACATAGCTCTGGTCAAGAAGGCTCAACGAAAGAACTGGCCGAACTTCTACGGCTATCAATTCTGTCGAGGAGCCAAAGTCCTCCCCCTACGCATTCTATGGCATGGAAGAGCTTTGTCCTAAAATTTACAAAGTCAGCTAGTCGTTACGCAATTTACTTTACCGGCCAAGAAACAAGCCATTTCCAAAATCCCTGGTCTATGAAAGATTCTAACCCAAGAGGAAAGTCAATAAGGTTTATTTTAGGTAATCAGATTCATCTATAAGATAGGGTAACAAGGCAAGCCAAATTAAAGAACACAGTGTGTGCAATCTGACTGATGGATAGATTGATAGTAACGAGAAAAGGTCTCTTCTTTATTGGATAGGACATGTGGTATGACCACAAGCTTCTTAACTAATGGAATTCGTTAAGGCCTTGCCAGAAAACTAGGTAAGATCATACAAGAAGAGAAATAATTGGCCACCAAGTTACTGTTGTTTGTCACTATGATTTCCCAACCGGAATTCTCTCAGGAATATAATAAGCATATGTTCTTCGCTCTCTAAATTATAGTCACTGGTTATGCTAACCAAAGTTATTGTTATTAATCATCATGTTTTATTGTAGTTTCTATTGCCACAACTATAAATCCTCAGAAAACTTCTGAAAAATCTCTTCACCTAATATAGCATGCAGGTGATATTTAAGAAGGCAACATGGCAAAATAACTAGGGTCTCAGCACATGTATAACCATTTTTTAGAATAAACATATATAGCCTTATGTACATTTAATTAACCTGTTGCTTTGGAGAATTTCGCAAATATTCCCTTTTGCCAACTAGAACCTAATTAAAATTGAACAAGTGATAAAGTTTGAGAAATAAAACATGGCACACTTTGGCAACATAAAAAATAAAATGACCCTCAATTTATTTATCATAGTGTCAGTTCAAAAGAATGTTAGTTGATTAAATCTGACATGAATTTGGATAAATTATAGGAATATGCTTCCTGAAATAGTTTTAAACTAGTCTATATGCCCGTGCAATAATGCACGGGCCTAAAAAATATTAATTAGTTTTCTCTTGAGGGACATTAATTAGCTATAAAATACATTTAGATATGTTCATTGAGTTTAAAAAAATCCAAAGACATCGAGAGATGAAGACATGAAGTTTGTAATATTTGAAAGGGTTAAAAGAGCTGAAAGGGTTAAAAGAACTGAAGCTGCCTACAAAAAGGAAAATTAATATTCATAAATTTATTTTCTAAAGTTGAATATAGGAATTTTCACGACTCACTTATAACTATTTTATCGCTTGAGTTGTGTCTTGAAAGTGTTTTAATGGACCTATGAATGCATGAATTCTGAAGTCAAAAATTAAGGTTACTCCCTTTGCACTCTACACAAATGCACTCGTGCACACTTTTGTGTAAATTAATCTTTTATGTTTAATAAAACAATCTAGAACATGAACATTAGATAAGGGCCATATGTACCTTGAGAATGTTTCAATGCACATGTGTATGAATTTTGAAGTCAAAGATTAAGGTTACTCCCTTTGCACTCTACACAAATGTACTCGTGCACACTTTTGTGTAAATTTATCTTTTATGTTTAATAAAACAATATAGAACATGAACATTAGATAAGGGCCATATGTACCTTGATCTACTTTTTAAATTTAAGAGAAGTTTTGCATAAGTTTAGTTAGTTGAAGGTTTTACTTGTTTTGAATTCAATTCAAAATTCTGCTACAACAATCTATGTTGCATGGAGTCAGTCTGCTATGGACACAATACGCAAATACGTGACAAATTCTTAAAAATACACACGACACATGTATTCGACACACGAGATTGACACGCTTCGGATAACACAACTCCACGATAAGAGTGTCAACGCTACATACACAACAGCAATAACAACAACAACAATAATAGAAAGATTAATTACATTAACCCCCTTGGATTATCATGTCAGTTACAATAACTCCCTCTAAGTAAAACACAAAGAACCCTCACAAATTATTATTTATAAAATTCAAATAGTTGTAAATTAAAAGAGAAAAAAGAAAAAAATGGTTTTTGTAACCAATTCCTCATTTAAAATCATAATATAAAGAAATTATTTTTTGTTGACGTTGACCACTGTAAGAAAATTAAGTTTTCAAAAAAAAGTAAAATAAAAGTGGCAAAATACCATCATCTCTAGCTTCTTCCTCTCTGTCAAATCCATCAATTGCAGCCTCATACCAAACAAAACACACAAAAAACCAAGGTCCTACTATTTGTAGACTTTTGAATTCAAAAATGGAAAGCATATTGCAGCCTAATACCAAACAAAACACAAAAAAAAAAAAAAAAAATCAAGGTCCTACTCTTTGTAGACTTTTTCATTCAAAAATAAGAAGTTTAAAATATTTCAAGTAGGAGAACGATGATAAAAATAAAAAAATAGATAAAATATTAATATGAATTATTCACAGATAAGAATTAAGATGACTATTAACACTTATAATTACATTTTGGATGTCATTATTGGCAATACTTCCTGATTTAATTGTTTGATAATTGACATGAATTAATGATAATTTCTTCCTTTTAATGTTAACATATCTGTTGATAGTTGATTAAATCTTTGATAATTAGTGTTATTTTTTCTGTTTGAACCAAGCATGGAGCTTGTTAACTATATATTAAGCATACTGCAGCCTTATACCAAACAAAACACACACACACACACACACACACAAAAAAAAAAACCAAGGTCCTACTCTTTGTAGACTTTTTCATTCAAAAGAAGTTTAAAATTTAAAGGAGGAGAACGATGATAAAAATAAAGAAATACATAAAATATTAATATGAATTATTCACAGATAAGAATTAAGATGACTATTAACTTAAAATTACATTTTGGATGTTATTCTTGGTAATACTTCCTGATTTAATTGTTTGATAATTGACAGGAATTAATGATAATTTCTTCCTTTTAATGTTAACATATCTGTTGATAGTTGATAAAATCTTTGATAATTAGTGTTATTTTTCCTGTTTGAACCAAGCATGGAGCTTGTTAACTATATATTAAGCATAAACACATAAAGCGCATTGCAGGTGGGAGGGTGATTTCAATTTTTTTCTTTTTCTTCTTTTTTCTGTTTGGACCGTAGCTTGTGGTCTGAGAGAGAGAGAGAGAGAGCTCATAATTTTTTTGAGATAAACCTGAGGGGGGGAGTGTGTGAGAGAGATTATAAGAAAGGGGGGTTATACTTTGATTTTTCTTAATATTTATATAAATGATAACATGAGAAAAAGATGCTGGAATAAATCTATGTTGCGTAGAATTTCTAAAGGATTTTAAATTTTGAATTGGAGTAGGGAAGGGGGGAGCACCAGCAAAGTGGGATGAAAATATGGTGACGTGCAGCCTTGAGAAAGCATAAGAGGGGACGTGGCAAAATTCTGAGGGGGGGAGGGGGGGGGGAGAGAGAGAGAGAGAGAGAGAGAGAGTGTGTGTGTGTGTGTGTGTGTGTGTGTGTGGTTTTTGCTTAGTAATAGATATAGATTGAGAAACCAAACCAAGTTTTATTTGTAAAAAAACAAAAAAAAATTAAATGGCCTTGGTTTGTTAAAATTCACCAGCAATTCATTTTTAGTTAAATATCAGCCAAGAAAAGGTGATATCTGCTAAATAACTCTAAGGCTTGTTCGTGTATGAAAATATGCAAAAGCCAAGATGAATATGTAACTTTTCAAAAGATAACAAGGGTATAAAGCTAAAATTCCTAACAGTATAACAAATTATGTGTGCTGGTATCAACCAACCATATTCAAGTTGTGGTCATGAGATGTAAAAACAGAAAAGGTAAAATTCACAAGTCTCAAGAAGCTAACATTGCAATGCAGTAGCCACAACCTACTCATCTTTTTCCATCTTTTATTAGAAAATGGACACTGATTCATGTACCCACTCGCTCCCTCCTCTCTCAGTTAGCATGAATAGCAATGCATCAAATTATCCATTGTTTGGTTTGTTTGGAGTTTTGTGTGGGAATCAAAGTACCTAATAACCCCATGCCCACCCACCAGCAAATTGCATTTAAGAACTCTAATCATGTCCAACCTTCTTTTTTTCTTTCCAATTGTAATTCAGAACTTTAAATTATGTCACCAAATACATGAATTGGAATTCCATGAAGTTTAACAAGCCAACCAGACAATGTATTTAAACTGGACCTCAATTCCATGGTTCTTAGTTCCATGAATTGGAGAAATAATGAAATTGCAATTAACAAGGCAGCCAAATGAGCCCCTACATGGCTCCTCTAGTTTTGATTTATTTTTTTGATTGGGAGACAAATGTAGATAAGCACCCTCCTTGTTAAAAAATATAATAAACCATCTATCTCCATATCACAATGATTAGTTTTTTTTTTCTTTTTTTATTACCTTTGGTGGAAATGCAATCCTAAACCTATTGAGGTTTTCTACTTCATATCTTGGACTACTGATTTGCAGATAATCTACTCCCAGCCACTTGCGGGTAATCCTTCCTAGCTACATCAAAACCAAATATAATAGAAACAACATTGAATTGCAAAAGCAAAACTAAAAAAAAGCAAAGAAAATGGGTTGAAGGAGCAGTACCTAAAGCCTCTAGTTTCATTTTTGCTTCCACGACAAAATATCTGCAGCATAATATGTTTTTGAATCAAAACAGAAAATAGTGTTGTGCTTATAAGGAAGGAAAAAAGTCACTATAAAAAGTGTGTAATGTTCATAACATAAGAAGTAAATATTAGTAATGACACAAACAACACATTGATAAGAAGACTAGCATAATCACAATCTACGAATTTTTCCATACATACGCGCATGCACGCGAGCGCCCACCCATCCACCCACCCACACAGATATACATGGGTAAGATTTTAATACTCCTAGGACATAACTAAGTAATGCCTACTTAAAAAAATACATGTTGCACAATGAAATTAAATGATCCATTCCATTTATCTTGATCTACATAATTTAAGAACTCTGTACATAAAAATCATGAATCTTGAAAATCATTTACTTATACTTTAAGCGGTGGCAAAATTAACGATTTTTTGATAATTGAAAATCATTTATTTTACAAGCACCTGATGCATGAGCAACTGAATTTCGAAACACATGAAAATTTTAATAAGCCTTTAAAAACATATAGATCAAGATGAGCAGAATGGATCATCCCATGCTTTTGTACATTACACACTTTTATAGGTGGGCATATATATGCCTTAGGAGTATTAAAGCCTCTCACTACATACATACATACATATATACATATACATACATATATATAAGCCTCTCACTACATATATACATACATATATACATATACATACATATATATAAGCCTCTCACTACATATATATATATATATATATATATATATATATATATATAGAGAGAGAGAGAGAGAGAGAGAGAGAGAGACATGTGTCCTTCCGTATTCTTCCCACTCAAATTCAACCCTCCGACATTCGAATACAAGATCTACTCCGTTAAAGTTGATCTATATTATTTCAATTATCTATAAATCAAAAATCAAGTGTTTTGAATACTTTTTGCCCATCCATCAAGCGGCGCAAAATGGACGGCCGAAAGTAGTGAGTTGGTTAGATCTATGTCTTTAGAAATAAATTCTCGATCCGGTCATTTCATTATGATCTAAACATTTATAAACCCCTATAAACTAATTTTTGTTAGGTTTCAAATGTTCTACACCGTTAAACTAACTAACTCACTATTTAGGCCGTCCATTTTTTTCCCTGCTTGATGGATGGGCAAAAAGTATTCAAAACATTTGATTTTTGGTTTATAGATACTTGAAATAATATAGATCAATTTCAACGGAGTGGATCTTATATTCGAACGTCGGAGGGTTGAATTTGAGTGAGAAGAATTCGGCCTCAAATTCTTTGGAAGGACACAAGTCTCTCTCTCTCTCTCTCTCTTTATATATATATATATATATATATATATATATATATATATATATATATATTATATGATAACTTGCTCTTGATATGTCCCCTTAGATAACTATCTAGATAGGGGCCTTAAATTTAAATCTCAATATAGACCATCGCTATGAATGATCCACTCCACTCATCACCATTCTCGTGTCCTCAAATGCTTGTATATAAAAATCATGAAATTTGGACAATTTTTAACCATCAATCAAATGATGTGATTTGCTCTACAGGTGCTGTTTGGATGATAGAGAAGTGATGACGTGAGAAAGTGGGAGGCCTCATTTTGCACTTCCATTGTCCATCCAAATATCAAAAAGAAAAAATGGAAAAACCCCTTTCCTTTTCCCTATTACTTTTACACCTTTCTTTTACACAACCATTTCCTCACTTCCAAAGTGTTACAGTTAATTTTGTGATCATGTAAATCTCATTTGTATAAGTTGTAACTCAAAACAATTAATTTTATGGTCATGTAAATCTCACTTACATTCTAATTACAGTCCCATTTTTTTCATAATTATTTTTATTTTAATATATTTTACGGTCAACTTTGTGGTTATTCACTTTCACTTTCACATTACCATCCAAACAACAGAAAAGACAACATTTTTTCAAACTACAATTTCCAACAACATCCGAACACCGGAAAACTTACTAACCAATTTTCAAGTTCCAAAGGGAACTATTACTACTTCCTCACTTTCTCACTTTCACCCTAACCAAACAGCCCCATAGTTGAAAACACATTTTAACCATTTAATACATGTTAAAAGTATCAAAGTGCATGATTTTTTATATACATTCATTTTAAGACATGAAGATCAAAATGAGCGAAGTGGATTGTTCATAGAAATGTTTAAAATAACGATAATGTAACAATAACGTTTTTCCTTTGATATGTTAACATAAGTTATAACATAACACATAACGTAGATTACGTGATTTAATATTTATTTAATAAAAATAAATATATATGATATATTTAAAAAATTTATAAATAATAAAATAATTTAAAAATATTTTAAAATATCAAAATAATATATAACACATTTAGTAAGTCTCACAACAAATTTTAGCAAGCATCGAGGAACTGAAGTGATTCGATGTCGTGTGGTTTCTCGACAATTGAAGAGAGATCGACAGCGAGTTCCTCGTCAATTGAAGAGCCGTGTAGTTTTTGATTTTTTGGAACGTTATGACGACGAGTTTCTCTTCAATTGAAGAGAGATAAAAAGAGGAACTAGAGTACTTCGATGCTCGCCAATGAGATGAAATTGAAGATGAACTGTAGAGAGAGGAGGAACCGCACGAGAGGCACCGTCACTGACGACATCAATTCCAGAGAGGAGAAACTTGGGTGCTTCGATGTTTCACTCGTCACCAATTTAGGGTTTCATGTCGATTTGGTCTTGAGAGAGAAATCACTTTATATTTGCAACCTATATAAATAACGTGAGTTACGAACGTTACGTTATTTTTGTAACGTAACATTCGTAACGCTCCAAAAAAACGCTCGTCACTGGAACTACTTTTTTTGCGAGTGTTATATAACGGCTGGGTGTCGTTACGTTATGTAACGGGTTATAACGAGTTACATAACGGGTTTTTAAAACATTAGCTCATAGAGATGGTTCATAGTGAGATTTAAGACCACCCCCTAGATAGTTATCTAAGGTGACACTAGGAACGCTTTACCCCCCCCCCCACACACACACATATAAATAGAGAGACTTGGCTCCTTTCGAAAGGATTTGAGCATGAATCTTTCCCCACTCAAATTTAATTCTACGGCATTCAAATAAAAGATTCACTCCATTGAATTTGATCTACATTATTTAAAGTAATTAAAAATTAAAAATCAAGTATTTTGTAGTTTTATTGTCCATGCATCAAGTAGGCACAAAAAGGACAGCCGAAAGTAATATATTATTTAGATTTATGACTTTAGACATAGAAATTCTCAATCTGACCATTTAGTCATGATCTAAACATTTAAAAATCCTCACACACCAACTTTTGTTAGGTTTCAAAAACTCGACATTGTTAAACTAACTAACTCATTATTTCGGCCGCTCATTTTGCGCCGACATGATGAATAAGCAAAAAGTATTCAAAATACTTGAATTTTTGTTTTTAAGCATTCTTAACAATGTAGATCAACTCTAACGGGTTGGATCTTCAATTTGAATGGCCTAACATTGAATTTGAATAGAAAGGATTCATCTACATATCCTTTCCACATGACCCAATTCTCTCTCTATATATATATAATCAATTGAAGAAATTTAGTGCATTACATCTATAAGAAGATGCAAACTTTCTCAGGATTTTTTAAATAACATTTAATAAAAGCTATTGTCCATTTAGTGAGGCATCTTGAGATTGATGAATTGGACTCCGGGTATATTTGGTTATCTTTTTATCAATACGTACAATTTCTACCAACAACTATCATTGGTGGTATTTTAATTAGGTGTGATTTGGAGGATAAATTAGTAATATCAATAATTTGGGGGAAAATTCCTAGATAGGTAAGATTTGAGGGTGTATATTTAAAACCCTCTTTTTAAATTTATTGATTTTTTCTTATGGGTGTTTTTTTAGGCACAGATTTTCATGAGTATGGACTTGAGATGGCATAGAACCAGACGAAGCATGAATCCTATCAGAAGAGAGAAATGTTGGGAGAGACTATTGTTTGAAATTTTTTAAATAAGCGTTATATTTGTTCGTATAGTTAATATGTTTGTATATTGTAAACATGTGATGGTGTGATACTTACTAAGAAATCTCTAGATTAGCAACCACCTTATATTAGAAATATAATATCATTTGGACAATATAGCATATTTGTTGAACTTATAGCATTTTTTTTTTTGTTTACAGTATATTTGTTCTGTATATAGCATAATATTTTATTCCTAATTATAGTACATTTCACCTATATATAGCATCTCTCTTAAAACTATAGCAATATTTATTCATTATAGTTTATTTACTCTATCTACGGTAGTTCATATTAAATTTTAGCATCTTTCGCTTAAACTGCTGAAACAGTAAATCATAATGCTTTAGTGTATTTCCTCAATTGTTTTATTTAAAAAAATAAAAAATCTGATTTATGTTTCAAAAGTCAAGATCCCAGATCCCAAGCATAAACTAACCTCACTGCATATCAGAAACCATTACTAGACACTAACAATAAAAGCTTCACGAACCTGGCTGCAAAGATTCAATAGAATGGATCTAAAGGCTATAATAGGACAGGTCCCAAAGGTAACAGTAGTCTGAAGAACTGGCCAAACTAAAACCAAATGGAATAGTGGTGGAACCAGGAATTAAATTCAAACAAGAGTAAAATCCCTCAAAAATTAATTGCATAATCCAATTTCTGATTTAAATGGATCGGAAGTCCCAAAGACAGTCCCATTCCGTTCAAGTTAGCAACTTGTTAGAATAAGTATTTATAGAATTATTTATTGTCTTTTATCATTTTTTTCTGTTTTAGGTAAAACATCACAACAATCTTTTAGAAGACATTCTTGAGCTACCAATGTTTGTTTAAGACGTGTGAGTCCTGTCCAAAGCTGACTCCCAGCACTATATCAGTTGAGAGAATTGGCTTAATTTAGGCAATAGAATCTATAGAAAAAGCATAAATGTGACTCAAGGGAGCAGGAACATAAGGAAAGTTTTAAGAAGTTCTCTAGGTTTTGCCCTCTTCCTATCTATTTAATTCAGGTGTAAGCTCCCCGCTTCATCTGTAAGATGATGCGCTTATTCTTTACTTGGAGCATCATGGAACTTTGATGTTACCACTTTAATAGGAAGCACACGAGCAGAACTCTTTTATTTCCCACTTGACTGTTTGAGACTGTAATTGGGAGATTCGATGAAGACTAATGTCAATATCACTAATTCAATGAATTTCCTTGAATGCCTTGGACTTGTGACCAATCCTTGGATCGAGCAGCATCAAGCGCCTTGGGCTGGCTTCCCTTTGTCATCCCTTTCCCTTAAATTTGTTTGAATGATATAGGTTCGAATTAAGAAACAAAAAGTACAACTAAAGCTTCACAAAAAAGAACAAGAACATAAAAATTACAACTACCCCTATTAATTTGGATGCTAACTTTAACATGAATTCCGTTCACTCAATCTCTTCTTAGTTTTTCAATCTCGGATCTAATCACATCTATCACATTCACCTTCTTTGACCTGTCTGTCCCATCAAATACTCCACTCCTTGCCTCACATTTGCACAAGCATCCATCAAGCATAAGATAACAATTCTGACCTTTGGCTGTGAGGTGGATTTTTCCACACAAAATATATGCATTTTTCCTTCTTCACTTTGGGACAACTCCAGAACCTCCTACGCTGGTTGCTCCTCATCCAAAAAGTTTGTATTGAATATTCTATGTTTCATTGGATATTTTAGAGTGGCGAAAGAAGGCAATCAAGTCGAAAAGGTTGATCTGATGGCGACCTATGGCAAAATTCCAATCTGTTTGTTGCCACAGTGGCACTCCTGATCCTGCTAACCTCCTTCTGCCTAGCATGTGTTACAATTTACCCGGTTCTGGTTGATGCTGGCCAGGAAGCTGAATCTTTGACGACAATTCAACAACGCAACAGGCTCGGGCAACGAAGATAAATGAACTGAGTCAAGTTTTTTTTTTTTTCCTTTTCCAAGCGATCTTCAATTTCTAATAACCTGAGCATAGGAACTCATTCTCAGCAATTCAGTGGCATTGTGGACACCAACAATGATATTATATGGAGTGCAAGACCGGCAAAAAATGCATACCACAACCGTTCCTTTTATTCAACATGTTTCAGTCCACCTCCTCGTCTACTATCTCATTCACTAACAAACTATTTTCCTTCTTCGGTCCTCATGTGACCGCAATTGCAAATACAACTACGGTTATATGGATAACACAAGCACGAGAGACTTATTCGGAGTCGATACCTTCACCTTTGGCTCTGCTAGAAAAAAAGATAGTGTTCTATACATTGCCCTTGACTGCAAATTATACAATGTAAGGAATTATGGACAATGTGTAGGACAATAAAAAATTTTCTAGTAGAGCCAATGGCAAATGTGAGAGTACTGGTACCGAAGAAGTCTCTTGTGATTGTGTTGTCCATATACCGTAGTTGTATTTTCAATCGTGGTGACATGAGAACTAAGGAGGAAAAAGACAATTTGTTAGGACAAGAGATGGTAGAAAAAGAGGGGTGCGAACCAGTTGAATAAAAGGAGGGTTATGATGTGCATTTCTTGTAAGTCTTATATTGCGGTCCATATAGTGTCAGTGTCGACAATGCCACTAAATTGCTAAGGATGAGTTCCTGTAGTCACGTTTATTAGAATTAAAGATGACTTAGGAAGATAGGAACTCGACTAAGTTCACTTATTTTGTTGCTCAGGCCTTGTTACGCCGCTGAACTTTCGTAAAACTTCGGCTTCCCAGCCAGCATTAACCCATGTCATTTCAACTCTAGATCAACTCTGAGACCTACTAGGCGTAAAGGAGGTCGGAGGATTAGGAGTGCCACTGTGGCAACAACATATTGTAATTTCACTGTAAATCCCCTATAGATCAACCTATTCTATCCCGGTGCCTCTAGATTCCTTTGTTTTTGCATGGTATATCTGAGTGCTTTTAGGTGCCTTCATCTTTGAAATATATCGATATACAGATACTGAAGGTGCTCCGGTAACGACATATGACAGTATATCAGCTTGACGAATACCAATCTTTAGATCCGATATACCACATATATACCGGCGTGTATTAGTATTTAAAGGTAATCTTGAAAGTAATTTATATATATATATATATATATATATATATATATATATATATATATATATATTATATATATATATATATATATAATTGCATTATTAATTTATCCTAAATATATATTTATATAGTTCATAAGTATATAAAGTTATTAATAATACTTATTTGTTATTATTTGTTTTAAGTGAAATACCAGACATACCAGCCAGTAGTACACCAATACTTATTATTGACTGATATATTGTAAAATACCTATATTTCAAACACTCGGTGCCTCTGCATCTGGGTTGGATCCTTAGAGTGGCGATCAACCATTGCAGCCATGGGCTGGACTCCCTCCCTCGTCCCTCTCTATGTAATTTATTTGTATATGAAGCCATGTTTATAGTTACTTGACAACACAACTTCCATTGGTGGCTTCTGAAGTTGACTCATTCCAAGTCATTAGTCAATTCCACTTCAAAGCATGTTTAAGTCTTCACTAACACAATAATTAAAGTTTTAACAAGGAAACTCCTTTCTAAGAGATTAAAACAATCCATGAAAAAGCGGGGTGTATACCCAGTATCCACGCGAACTCCCTTTCCACATATCCAAAAACTTCTGAGTATGTCCCTTTCGCGAGGTATGCCACCAGTTCTGAACTAACGGAAGAAAAATCTTTAGGCAGAGATCATCAACGTTCACAAGTAGTTTAGCAGCTCCTCTTCGACACCTAACATGGAACAATAGAGTGAGCACAAAGGTCAGTACATGATGTGTATGTTAGATGCACAACTTCATATGCTAACCTTTTCGAAGGATGATGAGCCACCAACAGTTGGAAGAATTTTATGAGTGGCGCACGAGTTTCTGGCTTGATCATCTGCAAATTGTACAAAGAAAACACAATAAGTTCAACTTCTAAACTTTGCATTTATCTTAACTAAATTCATGTTAAATAAGTTTAACCTTGTTTTCCACAATTATGTCAAATGCGTTTGCAGTTGCTTCCTCAACATCATAAATAGCTCGAGCAATCTTCACCGGAGGACAATGATAAGAGTGTTAGATGCTTGCATACGAAGAGAACTATCAAATGGAAACACAGAGCAAAAACCTGACAAGAATATGTACACATGCAACACATAAATATCCTTATCATGAAATACCTGCTCGGGATCAGAGGCATTCCGTGAAAGTATATTTTCATTTCATATTTTTCGTCATCTAAGTTGAATGAGCTGCATATACAAAAGCACAATAACAAAATGCAGTATAGTTTAGCTTAGCTAGAGGCTAAGAATAACACCACAAAAAGTAATAGAAAACCAAGAAATATATTAGCTGAAGAGTTCAGACCATATAAAGGTACAAAAAAGCTAGCAAGCTAAAAGTGAAATGGACAAAATAAATGTTATTTTCTACTTCAGCTTACATTATACTTGTCACATCCCAACGGAAAGCAAATAGTCCTACATATGATGTGTGCTAGAAGTACGAGTGGAGAATTGAACGAATACTTATCAAATAGTTCGCTAAATATTCGGCCAACTATTCGATCAGATTCGATTCGAGTGATCATTTAATCATAAGCAAATACTTGTTAGTACGCAAATTAAACAAATCGAGTCTGAGCATTTTAATATTTGATTCATCGGTTCCATAAGCTATTTGTGTGTGTGTGTGTCTACATATATATATATATATATATATATATATATATATATATATATATATATAGGGAGCTGATCCTCTAAGAACGGTTCTCACGGATTTCTGTGAGAACTTTCACGTGGGTCGTCGGATTTGATAGATCAAATCAAATAAAACTAGATCTCTATCAGATCCGATGGCCCACGTGAAAGTTCTCACATGAATTCGTGAGAACCGTTCTTAGGGGATCAACTCACTATATATATATATATATATAATATATATATATATATATATATATATATATATATATATATAGAGAGAGAGAGAGAGAGAGACTTGTGTCATTCCAAAAGGACACGAATCCTTCCCACTCAAATACAATGTTACGGCATTCAAATACAAGATCCACTCCGTTGAATTTGATCTACATTATTTAAAGTATATGTATGCCAAAAATTAAGTTTTTTGAATACTTTTTGTCCTTTCATCAAGTAGACACAAAATGAACAGCCGAAAATAGCGTTTTACTTAGATCTATGACTTTAGACATATAAATTCTCGATCCGACCATTAGATCATGATATAAACATTTAAAGACCCTCACACACCAATTTTGTTAGGTTTCAAATATTCTACACTGTTAAACTACCAACTCACTATTTAGACCATTTGTTTTTCCCATACTTGATGCATGAGCAAAAAATATTTGAAATACTTGAATTTTGGTTTATAGATACTTGAAATAATATAGATAAACCTCAACGGAGTGGATCATGTATTCGGATGACGTATGGTTGTATTTCAGTGGGAAGGATTTTTGCCTGAATCCTTCTGGAATGACACAAGTCTCTCTCTCTCACGGTTCAAAGACTCGGCCGAGTCGGAGACGAGTTGGCCGAGTCGTACCCGTCTCGGCCCGCTCCGAGATGAGTCCGAGTTACGAGTCAGTCGACTCAACTCAGAGAAGACTGACTCGGCTAAGAATCGGAGTTGACTCGGTCGACTCGGCATTATGATGATGATTTTGTGTCTCATCGCAATTCAATGTGAAAATAACTATATTAGCATGTATTTATGAGTGTAGTTTGTGTAATTTACTAAATTGTGCATGTATTTTGATATACTTCTACCGACGACGCGTGTATTTATACTTTCGCTTTATGTTTAGTATGTTAGGTGATATATTTTGGACATGTGATACATGAATGTGAATGTCTATATTTTTTTTAGATTTGTCGTGATTTTTTCAGAATTATTTAAGCTTTCTATGTAGCGTTTTGCGCGTATCGCCCGAAACCGATCCGAGTCGCCGAGACCGATCCGTCTCAGTGCCCGCCGAGTCGGCAGCCGAAAACGCGACTGTGAATCATGCTCTATATATATATATATATATATATATATATATATATATATATATATATATATATATATATCCCTATATAAATTACAATATTACATAGGAACATATAATTTCATTTTGCCTCGAACTTTTGTAATTAAATTTCAAAGGACTCTAATATAAAATCTAGTTAACTAAACAAAAAAGTCATAAACCCAAATGTGAAGCAGCTGACCCGAAATCCAAATCAGTCTCTCTCACGCTGTCTTGGCTTCTAGTCCAAGTGCAAAATCCTCGTTGTTGTCGAGATTTTCAGTTGCCTGGCTCCCCCGACCTCAATCTCGTTGTCAACGAGTTCACGAGGCTGCGCTTGTCACCCACTATTCATGAATATTTTTTGAATGTTCAATATTCAGATCGAACCAAATACAAATACTAAATACTATTTGAATCAAATTTGAATCAAAATTTCTAATAGTGACGGTTTCTTGTATACAATAATTCCCATGAACCCAATAGTTATCCATAATGAGTAATGAGCATTTGGAGTGAGGAACTTTGGAAGATCTTCATAGTTACGCGTGCTGGGGGTGGGGCGGCAATACTATAATGAATGACTCTCTGGGGAGTCTTTGTTTGGAGTGTTACGAACGATATTAGAGGTAACACTTTCAGAAATGTGCACACAAGTATCACATAAAGCTTAGAGCCACACTATACAAAAGATTTAGTGCAAACCATCTAATGAATCTATGGGGCCACCTCTAGAGTCTCGCATCACCTATGGCATGGACGCTTACTCTAAACGCATGTATATCACACCCTAAGAAAAAGCAAGTAAATCTCAGATGAAAGAATTGTATAGTTAAGCATGCTCTAGAAAATAACTAGAAAAAACCCGCTACAATTTGGGTATATACATGCGTACATGGATGCGATTTAATCTTGTCTTGTAACCCACTAAATTGATCTTGTATATTATGTCAGTACACGAATTTATAACTCCCATAATCTATCCTCTCTTCGGAGAGTCCACTTCAACTATTCGTACTTCGGAGTTGAAAAAGTCTACAATAACATGTCTTATTTTATTTTTCAATAATCCACATTTGTAGCAATGAAATACTATTGGTTCTTCCAGAAATGATTTATGATAAATTTCAAATATTTATGATCTATCTTCTTTAAACTTTATAAAATTATAAAATAAAACTATAAGGGACCCGAAATACCTTGCTTACGCATCATTCGAAAGTGCATTAAAACAAATATGGCAGTAAGAATAGGCAACACAAAAGTTTATTATTAGATTAATATCAACCATTCATTATTTAGATGAACAACTGTAACGGTCCTAGATTTCATAAATCCTCAATTAACATAACATTCTATTGAACTGATAGATTATCATAATCATTTTCAAATCTTTTAAAAATTTCGGCAGCATTTCATTATAAATACTGATATGCCCAAATATACAATTCAATCCACATTAATTTCGGCCAACAACAGCCTACTTATTCTCAATCCAATCATGTAATCCAAAGTCAATAATCGCTCATGCAATCATAATAATGTTTCGGCTCACGACGGCCTACTTACATGAAAACAAAAGAATCATATGCTCGAGAGTACCCCTCTCGGCATTCAAAGTATAACATCAATTTATTTATAAATTCAACTCATCAAGATTAAGGCCATCTAACTTATGCTAAAATAACATCAATAAGATTGTAAACATATACAACATGAAACTCTACAATCACACAATTACAACTCCAGAACTTCTCTATGTAACAGGATTTTCAGCAAGGCGCTTGAAATCTTAAATTGGGCCTTCACCTCGCCATGACCTGAAAACATAATAATTTGTGGGGGAGTGAGCTCAACAGCTCAATGAGGAGAGTAAAAAAAGATTAAGAAAATGATATACATGTCAGAGTAAAAGGAAACATGCTTATCTTCAAATAGCAAAACGAATATGGATAAAGAAAAGAAACAATTATGTCAAGGTAAATAGTCAACCCAACTATCTCTATAGAGGAAAGGAAAGAATGATATCACAGTAAATAGTCAACCCAAACAATCTCTATACTCTACAAAAGGCCTGACTCCTTCGGTTAATAATTCCATAACTCAAATCCTGAACTATATTTTACAGAATTTATGATATATTGAATATTTTCTTTTAGTGCCTTGATTTATTTCCGAATTCCTTCATGTATATGTACTTCATGTACCATTCACAATGTGCTCTAATCCCAATAAGTTAATTCAAATATTACATATGTCACAAACATGCTTATGTGTGTGTGTATATATATATCGTATATCGTATCACACTTTAAGTGTTACATGGATACTCTCACAGCCTGCATAACGGACAAGCATACAACACTATTCAAATTGAATAAGCACATCTTACTTTATAACACGTGACTCATCTTATACCCTGTCTTCACACCTACCAGCTCCCGTTGGCCCCTTCCTTCGTTTAATAACACATAATGTCGTACTCCATTTTCACACCTACCAGCTCCCGCTGGCCCCTTCCTTCGTAAGATATATATATACACAAAACAACAACCCTGTCTTTCCCGTCCCACCGCCCCTTCCTTCAATGCATAAATAACACGACATGCACACACATCACATACACATCAACTATCAAGGTAACACACACAGTGTCAATTGCATTGTGATATTTTTTTCAATCATCAATCATGTGATTGATATGCAGCATACGATCAAGTTCGTGTAACTATCCATTATATGCACGCACTCAGACATACATACCACTTACATTTATCATTCATTCGACGATGCATTAAACAATTAATTACATTATCAATGCCTGTCCTAGGTCATATGATTAGTTTTAACTAGTTATGATTTTTATTCACATATTAGGTATTTGGTGAATGAAATTGACTACGTTGCTTATCCATAACCAGGATCTTAGTATACTCTGAAGTTAATAATAGTCCACTAGATTCACACTTACACATTATTTATTTCAGAGGGAATTATTACTTGAAAAACGAGGGTACATATTTCACTAATTATCAAGCATATTAGTCGGCAATCATCATCAACAAGTTATCAATGATATATGGTTATATGATGTATCACAATTGAATATGTATATGTACTATACAATTAGTTGCATCCATAACAATTAGATAATAATTATAATCAGCATATATCGGTTAGATCACTGGTCTATAATTGATAATTGTAGCCCATTCCATGTTCACATCTACTTAATACTCATACATAAGCACAACTAGCCCGTTACCCTATGATCGTTCACTCATATCATACAAACTAGAGATTTGAGGTTGATCGGGTTTGAATTAGTTAGTAGTGAAAATCATCACTGGGTTTTCTGATTTACTTACTTTATTTTCATAGATCCACGACATCCACTATTCAAAGTAATCAATGTTCTTGGTTTAATATATATTACTTTAGAAGAGATACCGATAACACAGTATTGGTGTAGCAACAATTATTATGGTTGGTTCGATATCAATATCCACGTGTGGACTTCTGATTTTCGTTACCATCCCTAACAAGGTCCAATTTCATGGTTCACGGCTAATTACACTTTTTACTTATTATCACCATGTTTATCTCATAAATTTCTGAATTTTATTTGCAATAATTAATTATATCCGATTTTTACTATTTGTAACTTGTCTCCTCCGACTGTGGTAAGTCCCTAATTAGTTTATACCAAAGCTAACATTAAAATAACTGGTAATTATTACACCAAACAGTTTACTTCTCTCCATGAGATACTTCCATTTAACTTTCCTCTTTACTCTCACACAAAGATATGTAGGTCAGAGATTATATATTTGGTTTGAAATATGCACTTAGTTTGCATTCAAGGAATTACATGCTAGTAAGAGGTCTTAAACCAATATGCGGGATATATTTTACACCACTAGAAATCAAGGAGTCGAACTCAGAAAGAGATCAACAACTTCTGTATAATTAACCTTCTCTTTCTGGTCAACACGGGAGACTATGACATAAGCTGAATCTAATATCTATACACTCCAACCTTTTCATAACTTGGAATCGGTAAAAGATGAATAAATTACTTCCATCGGTAATATTCAAATAGATCTCTAAATCTAGTCAATTCAATAGTAGAAAATAGCTTAGTTTAATTACCAATGATTTAACAATTTAAGTCAATATGTTATTAGAACGTTTTATTCTCTCATTAGAAAGTAAATCGTGAGTATAGTAAAAATATTCATGTAAATCGATGTTGAAAAGTGAACCCATTATGTGGGGTATACCGTGCCAAGCATCGCTCCTACCCCTAGAGGAACCTAACATTATTAGCACTGTGAAAGGTTTTCTACTAACAATTCCAAGAATTAATGACTTACATGTCTAAATATCAGGGACGAAATCAATCGGTTCATCAACTCAAGCAACTTGGCTATCCCCTCAAGCTTTGAAACGTCCAACCTAACCCCTTTCACCTTCAACCCATCTCATTTACACATTAAAAATTTATAAAACCAAAAACTAGTTTAAGCTTGTACATTAAAGCCCCTCTTTATTCTACGTCAAGAAGAATCAATTTCTGACTTATCGATAACTAGAAGTAACTAATGATTTATACAAGTTATCCATATTTTTCTTGTTAATTGTGTTTAGTATCAATTAGTTCATTGGGTACATGATCCTTAGACAATAACCTGCCGCTTAAATACCTTTCGTCACTCAGTCTTTTCGGACAACTAATGACGTTTTTTTATAATAACTTTCATTTTACATTTTGAAATAGAACAAAAAAACATTTATTAGAAACTAGACTCCACCACCTTTCCAACGATATATTATTTGATAGGTTTCATTTAACTAAACTGCTCTAATATTCAGAAACTCATCAGCTGTGGATGAGTTCTGCATCACGATACTTTCGACCAACATGAAATGTTTCAATTATAACTTAAGGTACATGTATCAGATAAGGACATGGTATGAACCATTGGAAAGTAGACTCAATTGTCTTTCCAACGGTATATTATACGATACTACTTAACCCTAACACATTGATGAACTGAGCTCAATTTTACAAGTTATTCTGTTCAACAGATTTCTGCACTTATAGGAAAAATTCGCTATTTTACTCAAGATGATGGTTTTGTCCAGAATTTTATAAGAAAACATGGGGGAAACATAGATTGAAGACTCTCTTAAATGATACACGTTGATCATGACATGTTCATTAGAGTTTCTCTAAATTTTGAAAATTTTAAACAAGACAAGCTTGATCAAGTTAAGATCTTCCTCACTACATTATAAATACTATAGTATTCTATTACCTTCTATTAATCAATATGTACAATTGAATTAACCCATTAACATCAAGATCAAAATCATACCACCTCATGCTTAAGAAATCATGAAATATCACTAAGGTTTCAAAATAAATGGATCAACGGAAGATCCCTTCAACTCTATTTCCTTAATCAAGTCATCAATTTTCTCCAACTCTAAAATGACAACATGAAGGAACATGGCTTTAATTTCTCAACATAAAACAATATAGACTTTCCCATTTTCTACCAATTAATAACATCTAGAGATACGCTTGATACGAGGAAAATTTCTCCACTAATTCAAGAAAATTTCAGAATTGAACAAGGCAAAGAAAGAATGAATTCAAGATAATTTCCTTCACCTCCTCGAAGATAACGCCGCTCGCCTCCGCCTTGTGCGTTGCCCGGCACGGCCGCGGCGGCCGCACGTACTGTCGCGCCCACGGCCGCCCCGGCCGTGGTCCGCACCAGAGAGGGGAGAGAGAGAAGTTGGGGGAGGAAAGAGAGAGAAGAGGGGATTTGAGAGAGAGGTATAGGGTTTTAAGGATTTGGGGGAGATGAAAGTGAGGCTTATTTCAGCCCTAGAAAATGAAGGAGAAGTATGAGAAATTTCTCTCCTTCTTTTACACAAAAACCCCTCTCAAATTTATTATTATGCACATTCACAATCTCTCTCATCTCATCATACTACCAATACATACAAATTCCAAACAAAATCTTAGTCATCCATACATCTATCTCATGCATACCTACCCTCTCCCACTAACTATTAGGGATATATTATTATAGTATTTCAAATATATTTTGTTTGTATTTTCTTGTATTTACACAATATACTCATTCACCAATTTATTACATGAATTTACATACACAATTTTGTGTATAATTATATATATATGTATCTATGCAAAGATGGCTGCATAAAAATTTTGCACACACTTAACACACACATAATCTATACATGTATATATATATATATATATATTATATATATATATATATATTCTCCAGTTTACCTCATATCCAAATTTTCCCAAAATTTCTAAAAATCTCAAAATGACACAAAATAAATTTAAATTATCTCAGATAATCTTGTATAATCTCATTAATCAAGTATTAGAATATTAAATCAAGATTTTAATAATTCGGGGTGTTACAGTTCTACCCCTTACAAAAGTTTCATTCTCGAAACTTGCTACCTAAAATGAGTAAGTATAAAATTTTCATATTTCCCTTGCATATCATAAAATGTTTCTTTGATGCAATATCTTTCTCAATCATTCACCTCAAGATTCATTATCTCTTGATCCATTTTATACTATGTCCTTACGATTCAATTTAATCTTGACATCACTTGATATTTTAATCATTCCCTTACTCTGGTGTCTCATACCACTGGCAGATCATACTGAGGGTCCACACCCCCAAGAGCACATCTAAATTATGGCATGTGGGTACCATAATCCGAACATAAGACAGTGATCAAATATCCCGCCTTCGAGATTAGTCATTCGCGTAAGAACTCCTACCCCCTTGAACCCTACATATCAAACAACACATTCACTTTCATACAAAACACATACACATACATATCATTTATAGCAATATGTCCTAACAATCAACCCTTTTTACATTCACTGTTCCAAATCTAGTTCCTACCCCCAAACCCTAGGCTCTGATACCAACTGTAACGGTTCCAGATTTCATAAATCCTCAATTAACATAACATTTTAACTGTAACACCCCGAATTATTAAAATCTTAATTTAATATTCTAATACTTGATTAATGACATTATACAAGATTATCTAAGATAATTTAAATTTATTTTGTGTCATTTTGAGATTTTTAGAAATTTTGAGAAATTTGGATGTGAGGTAAACTGGAGAATATATATATACATATACATGTATAGATTATGCGTGTGTTAAGTGTGTGAAATTTTTATGCAGTCATCCTTGCATGGATACATGTATATATAATTATACACAAAATTGTGTATGTAAATTCATGTAATAAATTGGTGAGTGAGTATATTATGTAAATACAAGAAACTACAAACAAAATATATTTGAAATACTATAATAATATATCCCTAATAGTTAGTGGGAAAGGGTAGGTATGCATGAGATGGATGTATGGATGGCTAGGATTTTGTTTGAAATTTGTGAGCATAGGTGGCATGATGAGATGAGAGAGATTACGAATGTACATAATAATAAATTTGAGAGAGTTTTTTGTGTAAAAGGAGAGAAATTTCTCATCTCCATTTTGGCTGAAATAAGCCTCACTTTCATCTCCCCCAAATCCCTAAAACCCTAGATCTCTCTCAAATCCCCTCTACTCTCTCTCTTTCCTCCCCAACGTCTCTCTCTCCCCTCTCTCTGGTGCGGACCACGGCCGGGGCAGCCGTGGGCGCAGCAGCACACGCCGCCGCGCGCGGCAACAGCCGTCGCGACCGTGTCGGGCGACGTACAAGGCGGAGGCGAGCGGCGGTATCTTCGAGGAGGTGAAGGAAATTATCTTAGATTCATTTCTTTCTTTGCCTTGTTCAATTCTGAAATTTTCTTAAATTAGTGGAGAAATTTTTCTCATATCAAGTGTATCTCTAGATGTTATTAATTGGTATAAAATGAGAAAGTCTATATTGTTTTATGTTGAGAAATTAAAGTCATGTTCCTTCATGTTGTCATTTTAGAGTTAGATGAAACTGATGACTTGATTAAGAAATGGAGTTGAGGGAGATCTTCTGTTGATCCATTTTATTTTGAAACCTAATGATATTTCATGAATTTCTTAAGCATGGGGTGGTATGATTTTGATCTTGATGTTAATGGGTTAATTTAATTGTACATATTGATTAATAAAAGGTAATAAAATACTATAGTATTTATAATGTAGTGAGAAAGATCTTAACTTGATCAAGCTTGTCTAATTTAAATTTTTCAAAATTTAGAGAAACTCTAATGAACATGTCATGATCAACATGTATCATCTAAAGGAGTCTTTAATCTATGTTTCTCCCATGTTTCCTTATAAAATTCTGGACAAAAACATTATCGTGAGTAAAATAGCGAATTTTCCCTATAAGTGCAGAAATTTGTTGAACAGAATAACATATAAAATTGGGCTCAGTTCATCAATGTGTTAGGGTTAAATAGTATCGTATAATATACCGTTGGAAAGACAATCGAGTCTACTTTCCAATGGTTCATACCATATCCTTATCAGATACATGTACCTTAAGTTATGACTGAAATATTTCATGTTGGTCGAAACTGTCGTGATGCAAAACTCATTCACAGCTGATGAGTTTTTGAATATTAGAGCAGTTTAGTTAAATAAAACCTATCATGTAATATATCGTTGGAAAGGTGGTGGAGTCTAGTTTCTAATAAATATTTTTTATCTCAAAATATAAAATGAAAGTTATTATAAAAAAAACGTCATTAGTTGTTTGAAAAGACTAAATCACGAAAGGTATTTAAGCGGTAGGTTCATGTCTAAGGATCATGTACCCAATGAACTAATTGATACTAAACACAATTAATAAGGAAAATATGGATAACTTGTATAAATCATTAGTTACTTCTAGTTATCGATAAGTCAGAAATTGATTCTTCTTGACGTAGAATAAAGAGGAGCTCTAATGTACAAGCTTAAACTAGTTTTTGATTTTATAAATTTTTAATGTGTAAATGAGATGGGTTGAAGGTGAAAGGGGTTAGGTTGGACGTTTCAAAGCTTGAGGGGATAGCCAAGTTGATTGAGTTGACAAATCGATCCCTGATATTGAGACATGTAAGTCATTGATCCTTAGAATTGTTAGCAGAAACCTTTCAGAGTGCTAATAATGTTAGGTTCCTCTAGGGGTATGAGTGATGCTTGGCACGGTGTACCCCACATAATGGGTCCACTTTTCAACATTGATTGACATGAATATTTTTACTATACTCACGATTTGCTTTCTAATGAGAGAATAAAACATTCTAATAACATACTGACTTAAATTGTTAAATCATTGGTAATTAAACTAAGCTATTTTCTACTATTGAATCGACTAGATTTAAGATATATATTTGAATATTACCGATGGAAGTAATTCATTCACCTTTTACTGGTTCCAAGTTATTGAAAGGTTAGAGTGTATAGATATTAGATTCAGCTTATGTCATAGTCTCCCGTGTTGACCAGAAAGAGAAGGTTAATTATACAGAAGTTGATCTCTTTCTGAGTTCGACTCCTTGATTTCTAGTGGTGTAAAATATATCCCGCATATTGGTCTAAGACCTCTTACTAGCATGTAATCCCTTGAATGCAAACTAAGTGCATATTTCAAACCAAATATATAATCTCTGACCTACATATCTTGGTGTGATAGTAAAGAGAAAACTTAAATGGAAGTATCTCATCGAGAGAAGTAAACTGTTTGGTATAATAATTACCAGTTATTTTAATGTTAGCTTTAATATAAACTAATTAGGGACTTATCACGGTCAGAGGAGACAAGTTACCAAATAGTAAAAATCGGACATAATCAATTATTGCAAATGAAATTCAGAAATTTATGAGATAAACATGATGATAATAAGTAAAAACTATAACTAGCCGTGAACCATGAAATTGAACCTTGTTGGGGATGGTAACGAAAATCAGAAGTCCACACGTGGATATTGATATCGAACCAATCATAATAATTATTACTACACCGATACTAGGTAATCGGTATCTCTTGTAGAGTAATATATATTAAACTAAGAACATAGACTACTTTAAATAGTGAATGTCGTGGATCTATGAAGATAAAGTAAGTAAACCAGAAAACCCAGTGATGATTTTCACTACTAACTAATTCAAACCCGATCAACCTCAAATCTCTAATTTGTATGATATGAGTGAACGATCATAGGGCAACGGGCTAGTTGTGCTTAAGTATAAGTATTAAGTAGATGTAAACATGGACTGGGCTACAATTATCAATTATAGACCAATGATCTAACTGATATATGCTGATTATGATTATTATCTAATTGTTATGGATGCAGCTAATTGTGCAGTACATATACATATTTAATTGTGACACATCATATAACCATAAATCATTGATAACTTGTTGATGATGGTTGTCGACTAATATGCTTGATGATTAGTGAAGTATGTACCCTCGTTTGCAAGTAATAATTCCCACTGAAATAAATGATGTGTGTAAGTGTAAATCTAGTGGACTATTATTAACTTCAAAGCATACTAAGATCCCGGTTATAGATAAACAGCGTAGTCAATTTCATTCACCAAATACCTAATATGTGAATAAGAATCATAACTAGTTAAAAGAACTAATCATATGACCTAGGACAAACATTGAGAATGTAATTAATTGTTTGATGTGTCGTTGAATGAATGATAAATGTAAGTGGTATGTATATCTGAATGCGTGCATATAATGGATAGTTACACGAACTTGATTATATGCTGCATATTAATCACATGATTGGTGATTGGAATATATATATATATATATATATATTATATATATATATATATATATATATATATATCACAATGCAATTGACACTGTGTGTGTTACCATGATAGTTGATGTGTATGTGATGTGCGTGCATGTCGTGTTATTTTATGCATCGAAAGAAGGGGCCGGTGGGAGGGGAAGGCGGGTTGTTGTTTTGTGTATATATATATATATATATATCTTACGAAGAAAGGGGCCAACGGGAGCTGGTAGGTGTGAAGACGGAATATGACATTATGTGTTGTTAAAAGAAAGAAGGGGCCAGCGGGAGCTAATAGGTGCGAAGACGAGGTATGAGATGGGTAGCGTGTTATAAAGTAAGATGTGCTTATTCAATTTGAATAGTATTGTATGCTTGTCCGTTATGCAGGACTGTGAAACTCTACCTTGTTATAGGAGATGATAGAATATTATATGATGGGCATATGTTTACGAGAGTATCTATGTAACACTTGAAGTGTGATACGATATACGATATATATATATACATAAAGCATGTTTGTGACATATGCAGTATTTGAATTACCTTATTGGATTGAAGTACATGAAGTACATATACATGAAGTACATATAAATGAAGAAATTCGAAATAAACCAAGACACTAAAAGAAAATATTCGATATATCATAAACTCTGTAAATATAGTTCAGAGATTTGAGTTATAGAATTATTAACCGAAGGAGTCAGACCTTTTGTAGAGTATAGAGATTATTTGGGTTGACTATTTACTGTGATATCATTCTTTCCTTTCCTCCATAGAGATAGTTGGGTTGACTATTTACCTTGACATACTTGTTTCTTTTCTTTATCCACATTCGTTTTGCTATTTAAAGATAAGCATGTTTTCTTTTATTCTGACATGTATATCATTTTCTTAATTATTTTTTCTCTTTTCACTGAGCTGTTGAGCTCACCCCCCAGACTATTATATTTTCAAGTCATGGTGAGGTGAATGCCCAATTTAAAATTTCAAGCACCTTGTTGGAAATCCTGTTACATAAAGAAGTTTTGGAGCTGTAATTTGTGTGATTATAGAGTTCCATGTTGTATATATGTTTACAATCTTATTGATGTTATTATAGCATAAGTTAGATGACCTTGATCTTGATGAGTTGAATTTATAAATAAATTGATGTGATACTCTGGATGCCGAGAGGGGTACTCTCGAGCATATGATTCTTTTGTTTTCATATAAGTAGGTTGTCGTGAGTCGAAACATTATTATGATTGCATGGGCGATTATTGACTTTGGATTACATGATTGGATTGAGAATAAGTAGGTTGTTGTTGGCCGAAATTAATGTGGATTGAATTGTATATTTGGGCATATCAGTATTTACAAAGGAAATGTTGTCGAAATTTTTAAAAGATTTGAAAATGATTATGATAATCTATCAGTTTAATAGAATATTATGTTAATTGAAGATTTATGAAATCTGAAACCGTTACAACTTATAATATTTGATCGTTTCATATATCAAACGCGAACCCAGCCCATCAATGCCGAAAAATAAACACATTTGGCTTTACATATCTACATAACAAGGCCAAAAGCAATACTCAGGGCATAATGGATTTTCACATTTTTGTTACTAAAAATTCCAAAGTTTATTATTTACCTCATGGATTCAAGGGTTCCTAGTTTCCAGGGTTCATCAGGTTGATGTTTCTTCAGCATCAACTTGATTGAAGTTCACTTTGTTCTTCCTTTTTGCTTCTCCCAATTAAAGAAGTGTAACAAAGTTTCATCTTAACTTTGCCGAACGGCTAACATTTGAAGCAGTGGAAACTCCCCCAATGGTAATTATAGTGAAGAGTTCGTCACAAGAGACAACCACCAAAAAGTTTGACAAGGACTCTTTAAGATATGCAAACAATAGTTGCAGCAATCTATCATTCAAGAAACAAGGCGAATGATTCATCACATACACGCAAACTTAGTGAAGTCATCAAATAGAGTTAATGATGGAAATTAGCCAAGCAATGGTGATCATTGCTGCACAAAGATGAATTACATCCTGATCATAATGAGAGTTCAAGGGGTAAATATGATGAAAAACATGTTACAACCTTCACGTGAAAATGGTGACAAAAATCATGTTCAATCTTGCACCAACTCCCACTTTACTTCAACGTACCAGCTTATAGGAAAACTCCATGTTAAGAATCTATCAGAATAAATGGATGTGTGGAAGATAATATTATTTATAAGATCAGTTCCAAAATAAAGTTTATGAAACTAAAAATATATCTAATAAGGTGATTGTTAGAAAAGAGCATCTAGAACCTGACAATGACATTGGAGCTGAGTTTATAAATGGGATAGAGCCAAAATCACCAAAACCACAGAGTTATTAACTGTAATAAATTTTAACTGTAATAAATTTTGAGAGGTATAAGGACCGTATTTTCACATGTTTCGTGTCAAACTATCGATTGAGATAGTGCACACAATATTCCAACAGAAAATTTAACATATGGCGCATGTGGAAGTGGAAAACCTATTGTTTCAAGCATGTGACCAATTAAGGTAATGTTTGGTGAGACATATGAAGAACCTATTATTGAGACATACTATAATTTGGAGAGTCAAATAAAGCCAAAGCTTAGGAAACAAGATCCCTTAGTTAAGAGATTTTCTCTTTTCATATCCATATAATGAGGCCAAAGGCAACGATCTAGGCATAATGGATATTCAATCTTTTTATTAATAAAATTTTGTAAGTTTATCATTTAAATTATGGTCCAAGGCTTCCTAGAGGATTCTAGGATGTGTTGAGTTGATTTGCTCCCATATCAACGTGTCATTGAAGTTTAGGCTTCAACATATGCTTCCACTTTGCTTTTGATGCAAAAGGAGACAGGGATAATCTCCTCAGGTGAATGTATATGCAGCAAAACCGAGATATATGAGGCCAAAGGCAATGAGCAGGGCATAATGGGTATTTAATCTTTCCATTAATAAAATTCTGTAAGCTTATTACTTAAACTGTGAATTCAAGGCTTCCTAGAGGATTCTAGGATGTCGAGTTGATTGGCTGCCACGTCAACTTGTCATTGGAGTTTAGGCTTCAACATATCCTTCCACGGTTCCACCTTGCTTCTGCTATGAAAAGGAGACAGGGATAATCTCCTCAGTTGAATGTATATTCTGCAAAACCAAGATACAAAACATCCATCCATTCATCTCAAGCTATCTCAAGAGTTTCCATGGCTAGAGTTCAAGCATAGTTTACAATGTGTTCTTAGTGAGTTTGAGAGCTTATTATAATGGAGCATATTTGAGAATGCATTCCTTGTGAGTTTGTAATTTTGAGTTGATAAACATCTATATCGAATATCTGTCAAGAAAGTGGCAAAACAATTAGATGGATCCTCAATAAGGAACTAATTAGAATATAATTGAAAGAAAGGTAGCATCAACAGGTTTAGGAACTGGTTGCTTGCTGAATATAATTGAAAGAATAATGCGGGAGGACTTACCTGCCAATTCGCTTATTAATCCAATTAAGTAAGCGCTCAGCTGTCCTTCCATCATCTATTAATCGTATTTCACTATTCTCTTGCTTAGAATCCCATCGTCCAGCAACAAATTTAATTGGACGACCCCACAGTAGCATAGGATAATGGGTAACTGAAAATTTATCGCAAAGATCCGTATTCACCTGTGCTGTCAAACATTCAAATTGAAGGACTAATCACAAAGGTGGAATATTCCATAATTGAGAGATTTAATTTCTAGTAAGGCACATTGGAAAGCAGTGGTTTTAAGAAATAACAAATAATTGACCAGAACAAATGACTTAATTTAGCAAGCAGAGGGTTCCACTAGGAATTTGGATCTCACAATAATCAGTATGACTTCCCCTAACAGTACACAAACAAAGATCAGTAAAATGCATGCATAGCTTTATGTGCTCATATTAAGCATGAGAAAAGGGTCCATTCTTACTACAGCTTTATATACTAAATTCCTTGGAATACAAAACTTTTCTGCCCATCATTTTGCAACAGCAATGTCACTTCAAGGCAGCATTTAATTGAAACTTGAAACAGTACAAAAACTCGAATACCAGGAAAATTTATTCTTATTTCAGCATACTTAATTTGGGTTTAATGCAAATTTATTATTTGGAGAACCATGCATCTGCTTGGAGCTGCTCGGTATGGAATGCTGCAAGGACCATTGAATTTGTCTGTATGAAATGAATGCATTTTCATGAAAATTGGTAAATAACCTCTCGCCAATCAAAGGACTTAGATTCAGTATAAAACATCTTGGTAGTGAAACATAAGCAGGTCAAGCCTCAAAACATTCAGACATTTGCCTGTACTATTGTAATGCAGTAAGTTAAATTCACTAATTTCCAATCCATAATGGAACAGGCCAAAATAAGGGTCAAAATATGCCACTCTTGCTAGAATCAGCATAGTTTCACTGTAGTTTCCCAGTGTTGACAGTGATCTGGTAAATGGAATTTGGGACAAAAATACCTGTTGACAGTAATATGGTAAATGCCATTTGGGATAAAAGTAAACTGTTCGAAGAAAAATCGTTATAAATAAATATAATTTTATATGTGTTAAATTGGTATGCAGCAACATAATTTATTCAGATAACCAACCACAGGAGGCTGGGAATAGCAAATACAATAGACCCAGGTTGCAAAGAGCAGAGAAGGTCTAAAAATGAACATTATAACAAAAAAGAACTGAAAAACAAACATTAAAACAAAAAAGTATTAAAAAAACAAAAGCATAAGCATTCAGATACCAACCAGATGAGTGTAGCAGAGATGCGCATGCTTCGTTGGATGTGCGGTAACACGAGGAGAGATAAGGTGAAAAATGAGGATATTCGTACTAAGATAGGCGTAGCCTCTATAAAAAAAGAAGATGAGAGAAAACCGCCTATGATGGTTTGATCATGTGCTACGTAGACCTACAGATGTGCCAGTCCGGCGAGTAGAGCGTATCAAATTAGGGCAAGTTAACAGAGCGCAGGGGAGACCGAAGAAAACATGGATGGAGGTAATACGACAAGATATAGAGGCTAAAGGTCTTAGTGAAGGCATATTGCTCGATAGGAATGAGTGGAGAAAGCTGATCCATGTGCCCGATCCGGCATAATTCTCTTTTGGTTTATGTAGCCTACCCCAAATACTTGGGACAATTGGCTTAGTTGTTGTTGTATAGGCATGAAATATAAGCTGTCGAGCCGACAGCAAAGCTTAAACAAGGAGGAGGGAAAACCACAAGACAATGACTGAGCAGGGAGCAAGCCAGGAGGTAAAACTCAAATAATAAAGCAACATGAGACTTGGTCAGGTCAACAGAGTCCACATAAATTCAAGAAAATGTCATAATCTGACAGATTATGACACTCAGAAATAAGAGGAGGTACGCTTAAGCGCAAAACTTAGGATATATGAGACACAGTAACCCAAATCAAAACACATACCACAGTTGAGGCTCGGTTAGCCCAACAAAGTCCACATAAATTCAAGAAAACGCCATAAGTTGACATATTATGACACTCGGAAATCAGTGGAAATACACTAATGGGCGAGACTTACATGCATAATGAGGACACAGTAACCCAAACAAAATGCATACCATAATTGATGGTGAGACAGCACAATCTGTAAAATATCCCCATGACTGTTGTTGACTAGGAAAAGAGGTAGGGAACAATTCTTAGGGGTGAGAATGAGGGGAAGGAGTTGGTACAAGGCAGATGGATTCTGCTGACATGCATTCCAGGAAATAAACAAAGTAGGCTTCAATGTGGGAAACTAGGTGGTTTTTACTTTTTATCATCCAAGAATTGGGACTTTTGAGTGCTGAAAAATATCTATTCCTGGAATAGATCGCTGCACTCACCGTTCACTCTCAAATGCTACTAGCAGATCATCTTTTCTCCTAATATGTTAAAAGAACTCTTTGTGATGGGTTCAAAATTGAAATCAAAAGAACTTACAAGGAAATAGTGTAAAGATGGATATAACAAATGGTACGCATCAACAATGGACTAGAAAATCATTTTTTGTAAAGGTCCAGATCATTGAAGATAAATTTAAGAATATCACATTACATGAAATCTCTTAGCCAAATAATTTATGAATCTATAAAGAAGCTGCTTAAAGATTCGGGGCCATCTAGTTGGAATAAATCTAATTGGTTTATATTATTAATAACAAACAAATAGACAAAGATGCTAGCCACTTTGAAAAAGTAACTTTTGGAAGACACGATAATATCATTATTGAGGTCCAACTCAAAACTGACTCTCCCGTCACAAGCAACCGCTCTACCAAACTCCAACTCTTTCTAACATACTAACTAATGTTGCTCAATCTGTTTTCAATGACACAATTGTTTAATAGATAAACACCACCTCCTTTTAAGGAATGATTCGATCAAATGGAAGCACTATAAAGAACTGTAGGATCCAAATCTAAGGCACAACTAATTAGTCAGGTCCTTACATCCACAACTACTATTGTTAACGAGTTGTTGGAGAAAATTGAAATGCTAAAGATCTAGGATCCAAATCCGTGCCATCCAAGTAAAGCACTTAAGACATCACAAAGTTACTTGAAGAGACCCATTGGACCTCAGTAAACCAGCCTTCCTGTGGCTTTGAAATTTCTAGTTTTCCAAAGTTGTTGGCATCTTTATTAATTTCATAATATGAATTTCTCTAGTTCGAATGACTAGATTTCTTCTGTTGTAAGATAAAGAGGTTTTCCCTATAATATCATTGGTTATTTTACTTAAGAGATTCATTCAACAAATGTGAGATTTCTTAGTTTATTTCCACCTCAATTAATATAAACAATGACTCAAGTCTTCAGTCAACATGGAACAATTAATGTCTAATTCAAATCCAATTAATGTCTATGATCCAAATCCGTGCCATCCAAGTAAAGCACTTGAGACATCAAAAAGTTACCTGAAGAGACACATTGGACCTCAATAAGCCAACCTTCCTGTGGCTTTGAAAATTCTAGTTTTTCAAAGTTGTTGGCATCTTATTAATTTCATAATATGAATTATCTAGTTCGACTGACTAGATTTCTTTCATCATAAGATTAAGAAGTTCTCGCTATAATATCATTAGTTATTTTAGTTAAGAGATTCATTCAACAAATGTGAGATTTCTTAGATTATTTCCCATCTCAATTAATATAAACAATGACTCTTACGTCTTCAGTCTACATGAAGCAATTAATGTCTATTTCAACACTTGTGACACTTCCAGTTTCTAAAGAAGTTTTCTAATGTCAATGTTTTAAGCTCCAACACAGAGTGTTTATGCAAACTACAAATGACCTGTAAAGTGTAAGGACCCATGGTTGTACCATTTAAACAGTGAACTATTTGAGTGCAGAAATCATAACCATGCCCCACTATCTATCAACTATAAGCACTAACTAAGCATGAGAGCAAGCCTCTATTTCAACATCTCCCACCAGAGCTAGAACTTCTAGTGGACATAATTCTTAGCAGGCTTATATAGTCTTCGGTGGGGAAGAAAGCACAAAAAGGAAAAAGAAGCATGATACTAGAAATTACTTTGTTCGGGTAGAATCGGCCTACATCCTTGAGGCCTCTCCACCTAACCACATTTGCCTATAATTCCATCATATCCAAATTCCAAAGGTCGGAACTGTCTTTGAAGCATTCGTACAATCACACTGTGCCTTAAGTTAAATGTAAAACATGAGTATGGTTATTGGTCAAACAATCATTCCATCTTCACATGGATTGGATACTAATTTAATATTTGTTTCCCATAACTACTACCAATAGCACCCATCATCTCCTAGTAGATGGCTTTATTCTTCCACTTAAATATCATAGCATGGAGAGTGAACCAGAATGGTTAAAAAAACAAGTTTATCCCACCTCTTAATCCAAGCTTGCTAAAAAAAAAACACCAAGAATTTCAGTAAACAGAAAAATATCTCATGGCTCCTCATATTTCTCACAAATTTGGTTGAAACAAAACTATCAGACCTCTCATTCCAAGATTGTTGCAAAACCAAGTCTCAAAGATTTATAAATACCACGATTAATCATATACTCATATGCCAAACCTAAAAGTAATTTCGAGACAGTGACAAGGATTCTCAAACTTCGACCTACATTCTTACCTTGTTTCCTTTATTACAATTGTGGGGTTAACTAAAACCTGTCCTCATAATAGGATTCTAGAAAAAATGACCTCTTGCATGCATTAATAAGGAAATGAGAGACTAAGTAAAGCTGCATAGACTGCATAGGTATTGCTCCGAGAATGTGCCAAAAAGTAGTGTTTTCCCCCTTAATGAGAGGTTGTACCATTTCTACAAATCAGAGAATGTAACTAGGGAGATGCAAAGAAATGGTCAGTTGAAGTCAGTATCTAAGCAATAACAGTATAAAATACCTTGAGGAAAAAAAACAATTATCTGTAGCATAGAACCCAAGTGAATATTACATGAGTCAAAGAAAGCCTTGGGACAATCAAAAGAGAATACACACACATAGGACACATATATACATATATCAAAACATAGGATACATATATACATATATCAAATCTCACCCCAAAGGCCTTTTCCCCAAAAAGTTAACCAAGTCCTAGTTTTTTTGGTGGGGGGGGGGGGGGGGGGGCGGGACTTCACACGTTACTTATCTCCCACCAAAGAACATGCAGGATACAATGGCTATTTATTAGGGAAAGGCAGGTCACGCAGTAAGCTGAGATATTCAATCCCGAAAAGCCAGGGTTCTTTTACTGAAGAAACCAACACCAGTAAGGTATGGCTCAAAGACATATGGAGCAAAATATGAAAAGAATATTATTTCAAATTATACAAGTTTTCACACTATTGAGGCCTACGACTTCCCAAGAATTACATTCAGAAATATGGGCCAAGGAGGCACACTATATAGCAAGGTCTGAAATATCGCTTGATACCAATATTTTAGCCCGACACTGATACTACCGATATGACCCAATATACACCGAAACGACCATATATTGTCGATATGACGACACGAAATAGTCGTTAAACGGGTAATATGTTCAATTCCGACACCAAAATCCTACAGTCACTACCGTTACCGAGATTTCAAACCATGATATACAATCTCAAACCAACTTGGTTTGGCTTTTCTGGCATAATAAAAACCAAAGCCAAACAAGTTGGTTCTACTTTCGCTTATAACTCCTCGTTGAAAGATTGTCATTAGTAAAAGACAAAAAGCAAGATCAAAGAAGTAGGTTGTTTTTTCTGCCATCATCATATCCACACAACAATAGTATCATCATATCCATTCATGTAGACTGAGTCTTGGTGAATATTGCAAGGCTGGTCCTTGGTTGCATGACTTTAAATGGTGTGATCAATAAGGTAGGTTTCTCCAAACATCAAGATCTCACAATCTCCCATTTTCTTATTGTTTTCTATCTAGGAATTCCATAACACTCAAAGGATAAACATCAAGACAGTCACAGAATTTGCAAACCTTTCCAATTTGATACGAGTCTTAGATGCAGACAATGAAGTATTTTCTAGAGTAGCCTCATTACATCATCAAGACTATTCCAATGGTTTTAGTTAGTTTTGTAGCCTTTAGATATGGGCATTGTTTTAAATCTTGGCCGAAATACCGGTATATCAGCCGAGATACCGGTATTTTATCCAAAATGATACGATAAGTGCAAAAATTTACTGAATATCATTTTGGACCGATATATCACCACATGGCCGATATATCGGCTGATATCCGAGATGAATATATCTGATATATCTCCACGTAATGCATTGAGGAGCTTCTACTAATACATTTGAGAAGCTTTTACAAAAAATAAGTATTTCTATGAGTCTATGAACCTAAACTTGTTTTAAATAGTTTCATATGATTTATGTGGACAATCACATGTATATTTTTCATCTGGTATGATGTTCGAAATGACGTCTGATATTTAGTATCATATCGTGATATATCACCAGGTATCCGATATATAATTTTTCGATCAATATATCTCTGATATCTGATATTTAAAACACTGGATATTGGATTCAGTTTGTTGTACTGACAAAGAGCATAATATAGAAAATAAGAAAAGGAAAGTCATCGCAACATATAGTAGAAGAGCTTATCGAATAAGGTCTACCTTATATTTTTCCATCAATCTCTCTCCTCTCTATCATATACCTTCACAATATGAAGAGACTTAAGCTCCCAACAGATCGCTTGTGTAAACTTATTGTTTTAACCTTTTGATCACAATTATAATTTAAAAATAAAAAAAGGAAAATTCATGAATCAATTATTTTTCAATATAATTATGTATTTGCTTTGAACGCATGGGTAAGAACTAGAAGATATATGACATTTGGTAAAACTGAAGAGAAAATATGGTAGAGATAATTATCATGCCGCATCACTTTTGTGAATATAAGAAACACATATAATAAAAGAATTAATACAAGAAAGCATAAATATGCAAATAAATCCTAGAGTTGTGATGTTGATGTAGAATAATTCAAAATACAACTTTACAAAGAGAGTCACAAGCGCAACAAATAAAGTGTTTTGTGAATTTGTGTCTTATGTGTGTATAAGAATTGGCATATATTAGTTTTTGACAATTATAAAAGTATAATCTCCACACATGATAAACAAAAACATTTCATATATTTCAATAATGTGGCTCTCAGGCTCAGATTCTTATTATATGGGCATCCCATTTTCTTTTTCTTTTTCTTTTTCTTTTTCTTTTTCTTTTTATGTAATGAGCTTGCCTTCTCTATTTATGATTGTATGCATACATATCAAAACCGATACAGGATCAGAATACTAGGAAGATTATCTAGGATAGGTTTATGTTAGTGGATATTATATATATTGGGTATTGGGTTATTGGGCTTTGGCCCATTACCCGTTCTCTAAGTTGTAACCTATATATTGATCTCTCAATTAATGAATCATCAAGCTTTTAGGGTTTATTTCCAAACATGGTATCAAAGCTTAAAGTATCGCTCAGATGGTTTGGTGAATCGCTATAAGGCCAGACTTGTTGCCAAAGATTATACTCACGCTTATGGTGGAGACTATTTTGAGATATTTTCTCCAGTTGCTCGATGAACTCCATCAGGATTCTATTCTCTCTAGTTGTCAATCTGTCATGGCCCTTGTTTCAGTTAGATGTCAAGAATGCCTTCTTATATGGTGATTTGCAGGAGGAAGTCTATATGGAGCAGCTCTGGAGTATGTTGCTCAGGGGGAGAATAAAGATTGTCTCAGGAAGGCAATATATGGACTCAAGCAGAGTCTACAAGCGTGGCTTGAGAAGTTTAGTATCGTCATCTCTGACATTGGTTTTCATCGTTGTCACTCAGATCACTCTGTCTTTATTCGACGTACTAAGTATGGCTTAGTAATTTTGGCTCATACTTAGTAATTTGGCAGCGTACGTTGATGATATTTTGTTGACTGGGAGTGATTCAGCTAGCCTAGTAGAAACAAAAGAGTATCTTGGACGTCATTTTATGATAAAGGACATAGTTAAGCATAAATATTTTTTTTGGATTGAGGTTGCACATCGAAAATATAGTATACTTCTTTCTCAACGCAAGTATGCTCTGGATCTTCTGAAGGAGACAGAAAAGCACTCCAATGAAAGCCAATGTGGATTTATGATTTGATGCCAATCCCATTTTTGATGATCCAGGAAGGTATAGAAATTGATTGAAAAATTGATCTATCTCACATTTACTAGGTCAGATATAATATTTGTTGTGGGGTACTCAGTAGATTCATACATCAACCTAAAGAGGTTTATTAGACAACTGCATAAAAATTCTGGCTTATGTAAAAGTTCTCCAGGAAAAGGTTTGTTGTACAAAAAATATGGACATGTACGCGTTTCTGGTTACTCAGATTTTGGTTATGCTGATGACAAGAGAGAAAATTTACCACTAGATACTGCACTTTTGTTGAGGAAATCTTGTGACTTGGAAGGGCAATTAATAAGATGTGGTATCTCGACCTAGTGCAAATGTTGAATATAGAATTATGGCTCAACTGCTTGTGAGATAATGTGGTTGAAGAATCTATTGACGGAACTTGGTTTTAAACAGTCTAGACTTGTGCCTATGTATTGTGATAATTGTTGACCCAATGGCACAATCAATCTATTTGTTTTGATGATTCCAAAACTCATGTAATTAAATACTAACATGTTTGTCTAGTGATTATAAGTTGTACAGCTTTCTTAAGAGTCCAAGTTTAGCTTTAGCCAACTCTCAAGATGGATAAATTGAAGCTTACAAGATAGAGCAAGGACTCAAGAATTAGTTGAAGATTCAAGTCAAGTATTGAAGTCAAGATTTTGGATGCGGAGAAGCACCGCAAGAAGAAGACTTGTAATCTTGGCTTGTGTTTATGCTACGTAAGATGTTAGTTTGTTAAAATCCAATTTAGTTTATTAGAATGCTCAGACACACACACAAATGCACAAAAAATTTCTTATTTTGATTTTTTCAATAGAATTTTAAAAAGTTTTTGAAAATTAGTATATAAGTGTTGATTTTACAAAAAAAGAATTTCTCTATGACATAACTTATTTATATAGTTTATAAATACAAGATACATATTATTTTGTATTTGGTTTTAAGAGTTTATCAAAATAATTGAAAACATTTTCTAAAAATAAAAATACTTTGTTTTTGGGCTGAAGCCGGTCGATCGCATGGTCGATCGACCGCAGAGTTAAACACTCTATCGGTCAACCGCCTAGTCGACTGAGTATGCACAGACGTGCACAGAGTGATAACTCTTGAGCCCGATCGATCGTGGGGTCGACCGACTGCTGCTGCCTCAGTTTGCTAGTTCTGGCCGGACGACCTTCGGGGTCAACCAACAGGCAGAGTTCAAAGAACTCTGAGCTCAGGCCGATCGACCGTCTGGTCGACCGACAGCAATAACTATAATTTAGCATGAAGTCAATCGACCGCCAAAGCATCAAACAGTTCTCTTTTTGCCTTTAACAGCTATTTTTAGGTTCAAATCTCTCTCAGTTTGTTTCTAACAGCTATTTTTGGTGAAACGATTATATTTAGTTTCCCTATAAATAGGTGTACCGTAGAGAGCCATTTTTTAAAGTATTATCAAGAAAATCAATTACACTTGTTTTTGCAAGAGAGTTTCAAGAGAGTTTTCAAAATTTTCAAGTTTACATTGTGCTACCACTTTCACATTCTTCAAGTTTTTTCATTCAAAATCTCTGAACTTCTATCTCTACATTGGATTATAGGATTGTGTATTGAGGATTTGCGATCTGTGGGAGATCACCACTTCTTGTATTTCTTTGTGAGTTGATCTTCGAAGGAAAGAAGATAGAGTGAGAAGTTGCGGCTTCGGGGTCTTGCGGGATCGATGTGGGGTTGTATTTGGTTCAAGTTATATAGTGGAAAGTTAGATCCTCCAAGAGAGTGTATGCAGAGACGTAGGTCAAGGAGACCGAACCTCGAGAACATATTGCTTGTGTTTGCGTTTGCCAAATTTCTCAGTTCTATCTCCTCTTACTTGTTCTTGCTCATATATTGCTCTTGTGATATTTTGCTTATTTGGTTAATTGCATTGATATCACACTTGTGCTATATTGCTCTACTCATTGACATTGTTGATATTGCTCTTACACTATATATTTCATTGTGATTAAATCAAGAAAGCTATTTTTAGCACCTTAACTCTTTTGAAAGAGGAATCTAGAGAAGTTATAGAGCCCTTCAAAGGGAATCCAGCTTCACTTCTTGGTTGTTTACTTATTGCTATTTGTGATAGTTTAAGTTTTTAATTCCGCATTTTTATTAGCCATCACCTATTCACCCCTCACTAGGTGATTTCATTTGGTATCAGAGCTTGGTACTCTTGATTTGGGTTTAACAATCTAGAGTTAACAATCCTTATTTGTCTATCACTTTATTTGCTCACACATACATGACTTTCAATGATTTCTCTAACATCAAATCCCCACGCAAGTTTAATGGTCCAAACTTTCCTATTTGGAAAGTGAAGATCACTTTTATTTCTTAAATCCCTAGGATGTAGAGTAGCTAAGGTCATTATCAAGGAATTCATAAAATCCCAAGGTGCCTTAGGATATAGAGTAGCTAAGGTCATTTACCAAGGAATTCATAAAATCCAAGGTGCCCTAGGATGTAGAGTAGCGAAGGTCATTTACCAAGGAATTCATAAAATTCCAAGGTGATGAGGACACTTGGTCCAAGAGACCACTGCCAAAGAATATGAGGCCAATGTCAAAACCCAATATGCACTTACACAAGTACTCAATGATGATGACCTATCACGAGTTATCAATTGCAAATCCGCATATGAAGTTTGGAATGATTTAATTATCACACGTGAGGGAACCTCTCAAGTGAAGAGGTTTAAGATAGATTTGCTCCATTCTCAATATGAGAATTTTATATGAATGAAAATAAATCTATAGATGAAATGCTTACTCGGTTTATGAAGATTACTAATGAACTCTCCTCGTTAGGTGACAAGATTGACAATGATCAAAAGTGAGGAAAGTCATCCGAGCTCTTCTCAAATCTTAGGAAGTCAAGGCCACAACATTGAAGGAGCTTAATGACAAAGTAGAAATAGATTTATCTGGGTTCATAGGAACCTCAAAACTCACGAAATGGAGAGAAAAGCTAGAGGAAAAAGAGAGCCACAAAAGAAGAAAAGTGTTGCCTTCAAAGCAACACCATCCATTCCGAAAAACGAAAAAGATATGGATGAAGATGATGAGGATGAATTTTCTATGATTGTAAGAAAGGTGGGTAGGATGTTCTACAAGTAAGGAAAGATGAGCAACTATAGAAGATCAAAGTGGCAAGGAAAGGGTGAAAGAAAGAAGAAGTTAGTCTGGTTTTCATTGTAAGAAACCAGGACATCTAATTGCGGAGTGTTCTACTCTCAAGGCAACTAGCTTAAGAAGAATGCCAAAGAAGAAGGCAATGATGACTTCATGGGATGATGACTAGGAGAGCGAGTCCAGAGAAGATGTAGACATCGCCAATATATGTTTCATGGCTCATGGGGATGACCCCCCTAAGGTAACACTTGAGACTTCTTTAGATGATAGGATTTAACTATGGATGAACTTGCTATTTTCTTTCAAGAACTTCAAGAGAGGCATGATTTATTAAAGTCAAAATAAGAAATTGAAAAAGAAAATTGATGTTTTAATTAGCAAAATAAATGACATTTCAAAAGAAAATGATGATTTGTCAATTTCTCTTAAAATATTCAAAAAGATTTTGATAGTTACAACATTGCATGCAAAGGTAAGTTTTCTATTTTTGATAAAAATGAGTTTTCTAACATTAAAAAGAGGATTAATGTTTTGATTAATACTTTGAAGAAATATAAAAATGATAAAGCTAAGTTGGAGTCCATGTTTTCAAAGAAACAAACTCTTAAGAAACATGCATCACACTTTCATGTTCACAAAGCACACAACACTCATCATGCATTTATGTATGCCAAGATGTACGCTTGTACACATTGTGGCCGAAAAGGCCATTTGGCTAGATTTTATTTTGATAAGCTTAATATTGTCAATAATCATGTTTGGGTTCGCAAAAATACTAACCCCAAAAGACTCAAGAAGGTATGGCTACCAAAAGGCACACTCGTTTTCTTGATGTAGGTGTGTCCTCTCTGAAGACGTGAGAGAGTTGGTGCTTTGATGGTGAATGCATTTTGGAGCTAAAAAGACAAATCAATTGTGTGCACCACTATCAAGGAGATGAGGTGAAAAAAATCACCTTTGGTGGGGCAAAATCGAGTTAGCTACATCGGTAACACAATATATCTCCTTTTGTTTTAAAAATGCTTATGCTTTGCTCCATGTACATGCTAGATATACTTAACTTTAGTACTTTAAATGATAAATATTCTTGTATGCTCAAAAAATCATATTTAGTTTAGTTTTTTATGTAAAATTCTTGATCGTGTATGCCCATCTAATTGATGATTAAATATACTTGTGTAGGCAAAATTCATGATTAGTATAAAGTTGATAGTACATTATTGACCATGATATTTGTTTTGATTATGATATTGACAAATTAGATCATTGACTGCAAAATTCTTGTTTGTTAACTATATTTAAATTTAGAAATCTTTATTTCTTTAAATTTTTACACTTATATTTTTTAAAGGAAATTTTTGTGAAGGCAAAATTCATGATTAAATATACTTGTGTAGGCAAAATTCATGATTAGTATATAGTTGATAGTACATTATTGACCATGATATTTGTTTTGATTATGATATTGACAAATTAGATCATTGATTGCAAAATTCTGTTTGTTAAATATATTTAAATTTAGAAATCTTTATTTCTTTAAATTTTATGCTTACATTTTTTAAAGGAAATTTTTGGATTTCAAAATCATTTTAAATAAAATGTTATTTTCAAAATAATTATAAATTTTCAAAATTTATGTTTACTGGGCTAACCCAGTCGACCGAATACTAAGAGAGAATTACTCTCTCTGCCCGGTCAACCGCAGGCATGCACAGTTCGATGTGCCTGCTGGTCGGTCGACTGCCCAATCGACCACAGCTCTGTATTGCATAAACGTCCTTTGGACGGTCGACCCAGCAGTCGACCATTGTTGCGGCCCGGTTGACCCCTAGGTCGACCGAGTGTCAGGTCTGCCCGATTTTCATAGCAGTTTTAAAACCCTAGATCCCAAAATTCCTTTATCTTTTTTCTTTGCTGCCGACTTCCTCCTCTAACCCAACCCCTTCTCTCTCTCAAGTTCATCATTCTACCTTAAAATTCTTCAAAAAATTTCTTGGGTTGTTCAATTCCTAGAGATTCCAAGTTGACTTGAGGACTTTCACATTTTCTTATTAGGTAATTTGCTTGATCTCTTTTCTTTTTCATTTCAATATATTTCTGTCAAATTTCTCTTGATTCAATCATGTCTGGCCATAAAAGACCCCGTAGTGACTCTTCCAAAACCAAGAAACCCACCGAATCTGGATCCCTCACTGCTTCTCCATTTTTATCAAATAGTGTCAAGTACAAATTCAACATTTTCAGTAAGAAGCAAGCGATCCCCAGTAGATTTGTGGTTATTGGTGATTTTGATCACCTTAATATGGCCAAATTCTTGAAACCCACAATCTCAAGTATTTTCTTTCCATTAAGAAGCCTATTTTCCCAAACTTAGTGATCTAATTCTACTACAATCTGTCTTTTGAAGACAATATGTTCATAATAGGGTAGGAAACACTAATATAAATGTTCATATTAATGTTTTGCTCGCCTTCTCAAACTTCCGTATGCGGGAGTAGATATCTTCGAGCATAATCTTCAGTCTGTCGATCAAGACCCTCTTTCGACCAAGACCCTGAGAATAAGTCTTGCCTCACTGCCTCAACTCTACTCACAACAACAACAATCCTGCTTTCATTCAAAATGAGGAAGTGAAACATTTAACTCTCATTTCTGAGGTTCTCGTGAAAATTATTTTGCATAATATTCTTTCCAAATCTGGTGAGTATGGTCATGCTAGGGGATGTGCACCACTGCTTATCTACTGCCTCCAAAAAGGGATTCAAGCCAATATCTCTAAGTTGATTCCTGACTATATGCTTTCTGATAATTACATGATCCCGAGTAGACATCTTCCATTTGGGATGTTACTCACCTACATCTTCAAACACTTCCATCTTAGTTTTTCTGGAGAGACTTCTTTACCTCCTGTTGTTAGTATTGATCGTACTCTTTTGAAGAGGATGCATGTCGCTACTCGTGCATCTCCTGCACATGAAAAACATACTCCTCCACCTCAGTGTAATCTTGGTTCTTCTTACACTTCATTTGACCCATATGTTGCTATGTTAAACCAAATGAGCTCACTTTCTCTTAGTTAAATTACCACCAACTCTCTTCTCGACAATTCTTTCAAACCAAATGAGTTTCGTGCCACTCAGATGGAGATTCGAGTCAATCAAGGTGAGATCAGAAACACCTTGGCCTAAGCTTGTTGTACCCATCGCTCCCTTCAAGACCGCAATGACTACACTTATTCCCAGCATGGGTGGCCACTTCCTGAGCCTTCTGGATATACTCATCATTTGCCTCCTACTGGTCCTCCTTTTGATCCGTGGATTGCATCAACCACACCTACTGGAATTTATCAACGGGTTGATGATCCACTGCTCTTCAGCGATGAGGAACCATTTGGCGTCATCACTGATGAGCATCGGGAATGACCTCTTCCTTCCCCTTCCTTTTTTATGTTGATATTGTTCTTACACTATAATAGTTCATTGTGATTAAATCAAGAAAGTTATTTTTTGCACCTCAACTCTTTTGAAAAAGGAATCCAGAGGAGAAGTTCTAGAGCCCTTCATGGAAAATCAGGCTTCACTTCTTGATTGTTTACTTATTACCATTTGTGATATTTAAGTTTTATTCCGCATTTGTTATTAGCCATCACCTATTCACCCTCTAGGTGATTTCAATTGCTTTGACAAAAAAGGGGAGAAGTATGAGCTAAAGATGAAATTAGGAGTTATTATTGAAAAACATTATGGCTTGTTTATTTAGGTTGTTTTTGTTTATTTCATGTGGATTGTAATAACTTTAAAACACTTTGGTTTGTTTAGTTAGTTTGTTATGGACTTGTTCGGATAACATGTTTCTTGGCATGTAATGGATGTCATTATTTCATTATGGTTTTATGTGGTTTGCTATAGCTTGCTCCATATGGCTTGCTTGTGATCTCCATGAATATACGTGCGTGAGTGTGTGTCTATTTCCTTAATTGGAGGATGGCGGATTGGATGGATGGAGGTTGTTTACGCATATGTATATCTATTGATGTATCTAAGCCATATGCATTTGTGGTGACTTGTTATAGTTGATGGATCTTTATGATGTCACTTGTTTATATTTAGATATACATGATTTAGGGGGGAGCTCCACAAGAAGCTTTTCCAAATTGTTTTAAAATAACTCTATAAGCTTTTTATCATCAAAAAGGAGGAGGTTGTTAACTCAATGGCACAATCACTCCAATTGTTTTGATGATTCCAAAACTAATATAGTTAAGTACTAACATGTTTGTCTAGTGATTATAAGTTGTACAGGTTTCTCAAAAGTCCAAGTTTAGCTTCAACCAACTCTCAAGATGGAGAAATTGAAGCTTACAAGATAGAGCAAGGATTCGAGAATTAGTTGAAGATTCAAGTCAAGTATTGGGGTCAAGTTTTTGGAAACGGAGAAGCACCGCAAGAAGAAGACTTGTAATCTCAACTTGTGCTTATGCTATGTAAGATGTTAGTTTATTAAAATCTAGTTTAGTTGATTAGAATGCTCAGACACACACAAAACACAAAAGAATTTTCTTATTTTGATTTTTCAAAATAGAATTTGAAAAGTTTTTGAAAATTAGTACACAAGTGTTGATTTTACAAAGGGTTTCTCTATGAAATAACGTATTTATATAGTTTATAAATACAAGATACATATTATTTTGTATTTGGTTTTAAGAGTTTATCAAAATAATTGAAAATATTTTCAAAAAATAAAACTACTTTGTTTTTGGGTTAAAGTCGATCGACCGAACGCAAAATAAACACTCTATCGGTCGACCGCCCAGTCGATCGAGTATGCACAGACGTGCACAGAGTGATAACTCTGAGCCCAATCGACTGTGGGGTCGACCGACTGCTTCTGACTCTGTTTGTTTTGGCCGATCGACCTTCGGGTCGATCGACAATCAGGGTTCAAAGAACTCTGAGCTCTAGCCGATCGATCACCTGGTCGACCGACAGCAACAGCTATAATTTAGCCAGAAGCCAGTCGGTCGACCGCCGAGTCGGCCGTCAAAGCATCAAACAGTTCTCCTTTTGCCTTTAACGGCTATTTTCATGTTCAAATCTCTCTCAACTTGTTTATAACAGCTATTTTTGGTATGAAATGACTATATTTAGTTTTCCCTCTAAATAGGGGTACTGCAGAGAGCCATTTTTTAAAGTATTATCAAGAAAATCAATTACACTTGCTTTTGCAAGAGTTTTTCAAGAGAGTTTTCAAAATTTTCAAGTTTACATTGTGCTACCACTTTCAAATTCTTCAAGTTTTCTCATCACAATCTGTGAGCTTCTATCTCTACATTGGATTATAGGATTATGTATTGAGAATTTGTGATCATGTGAGAGATCACCACTTGTATTTCTTTATGAGAGAGTGAGACAGCTTCAGGGTCTTGCGGGATCCAGTGTGGAATTTTATTTTGGTTCAAGTGATAGAGTGGAAAGTTAGAATCCTTCAAGAGAGTGGAGACGAGGGCGTAGGTCAAGGGGACCCGAACCTCGAGAATATATACTTTGTGTTTGTGTTTGCTAAATTTCTCTCAACTCTATCTCCTCTTACTTGTTCTTGCTCATATATTGCTCTTGTGATATTTTGCTTATTTGATTAATTGCATTGATATCACACTTGTGCTATATTGCTTTACTCATTGACATTGTTCATATTGCTCTTCCACTATATAGTTGATTGTGATTAAATTAAGAAAGCTATTTTTAACACCTCAACTCTTTTGAAAGAGGAATCTAGAGAAGTTCTAGAGTCCTTCATGGAGAATCCGGCTTCACTTCTTGATTGTTTACTTATTGCTATTTGTGATAATTTAAGTTTTTAATTCCGCATTTGTTATTAGCCATCACATATTCACCCCCATCTAGGTGATTTCAATAATCAGTCAGCAATCTATATGACCCAGAATTTTTATTTCATGAAAGGACTAAGCACATTGAGATTGATTGTCATTTGGTCAGAGATACTTGGACCAAGAAAGTGGTTTATCTCCCGTTCACACCATCCTCAAAGCAATTGGCAGATTTTCTTACCAAAGCGGCTTCAACACAGGTATTTCTAACTTATGTAACAAACTGGGTATGATAGATATCATGTTTCAGCTTGAGGGGAGTGTTAGTGGCATTATATACGTTGGGTATTGGGTTATTGGGCTCTGGCCCATTACCCGTTCTCGAAGTTCTAACCTATATATCGATCTCTCAATTAATGAATCATCAAGGTTTTAGGATTTATTTCGTAACAGTTTACGCTTCTCATCATTCAATTAAGGAGCTTTATCTATCTAATGTCTTATTTTGAAACAAAATACAGTTATAATATATTTTCATTAGCATATAACTTGAAATGAAAGTTGAAAGAAAAAGTACATAACATGCATGATGCATATCAAGAATGAATTCACACATGCCGAAGTGCATCCGTAAGTTGTTAAAAGAGTGTCTGGACTTTTTTAAAATTATTAAATTGACATGTGTGCCCTCAACTACGGACATATAAGAGTCCTGCAAGTATCCAATGAACATCGTCTCAAAGACATCAGCATGGCTTCATCATAAAAAATGTTGGTGCACAGTGATATACTTTTTCTGATATGAAATCCAAAAAACATCATATTGCAGATTATCAATTAAAAACCCCAAAATTAATACCTTATTAGCACAGTCAACACGTGTCATGAGTATAATCCCAGGATGCACTGCATCTGGCCCGTTAAAAAGTCTTGCAACCTTCTCATAATGAGGCTGCACAATTGTTTCTCAAGCAAGATAGAGTTAGTACTTGACATATTTTGAGCTCGCAGTATCAAAAATTAAGCTCATGTACCTTATAATTTCTGCAAGCAGGACACCTGTAGAATTAAATAAAGTACAGAATTAGTAATTACAAATCAAACTATAAATTGCAGCATGATAAAAAGAGCACTTCCATTCTCAAATCCTCATTAAACAGAAATGAAGAGAATGATCACAGTTAGATGGTTTCTTCCATATCAAAACATAGACACCAAGACCTGCCCTAACTGTTTGGCTCAGTATTCAGTTAAATATCAATAAAATGTCAAAGTAGTTATTATCTGTTATTAAACTCCATGTTGTAGGAAAACTGTAGCTGTTTTACAACCAATACTGCAGACATTTCCAGGGGAACTATAAACCTTGCTCTAAGGGAAAAAGGTGGAAAAAAGTTTTCCACCATTGTTATTCTACTCACTGAACATGATGAATTCAGGGCATTTACTTAATTTGCAAGAGTATGTGAAATACAAACAAGTCGTCAAAGAATACATGTTAGCCTTTCACAGGGTGATTTTATAACATAAAGGAAATATATTCTTGGTATCTCTAGACCCGATAAAGATTTGAAAGGCCAATAATCTGTGGGATCGTATTAACAAACTCAAGAAAGTGCAAGGTGTTTCTACACTAAGATCCACATATCTGTTGATTTTTTTGAAACTTTCAGTTGATTATTGTAGGGTCAATTTACCTCGTCTAGATGGTGACGTGTGTCCAAGCAACCGAGCACCCTTTTCAAGACTTCCGCATCATTCAATCCATACATTAGCTTCCGCCACCCCAGATCCTCCAAAGTCCGTCCTCCGTCCAGAAGATGGATCATCCAGGAAGATTTCGCCGCTCAAACATCTTGGATCTCCCTCCGTCCTGGAAACTCCGGAACCCTCAATCCGAGCTCCAGCAATATATCATCCCCAATCTCCACCGCCAGTTACGTAACTCAGTCCTCTTCCACGTTCATAACGTGTAATGCCCCTCAGCAAGAGCAGTATGGAAAGTGCCGTATTCCTCGGCATACAATTCCAACAAATCGGCACCACTGATCGTTATTGTTACAATGTGTGAAACGTGCAGATCTCACCCACGATCATCGGCATCCAGTCCAACAGCTCGAGGGATATAAATAGAGCTCTTCCCCAAATGAGGAAGGGGTCAAACCCTGAAAATCCTAATTTTGTACACTCCTTCCAAATCACTATACTTCCTGTAACCAGAGAATTATATTGAAGTTCCACCTCCTTCCTGTGGTTTTCTCCAGTTAAGAGTTTTCACGAAAAATTATGTCTCTCCTTTTGTGTGTTGTGTTTTACTTACATGCATTTCATCCCCACTCCTTAATCACGCTTGTAGTGTAAATGGATCGTCTGATCGCTCATGGCGAGAAACTCTCCACCATAAGCTAGTGCTTTCATTGAGAACTGAGTCTCTACACTCAAGATCTCTCTCCCAAAAACTAAAATATTTCCTCAAAAAGCCTCTACAACAACGCCAGTGGCCCCAAGAAAGCAAACCGCGTCATGTCAAAGGGCACGTCAAAGGGCACATCAAATGGCAAGGGCATCAGCACCGAGGGGGAACGGTCCCCCCACCAGCCATCGATCAGCCGCATACCACCGAGGACATTGGCTTCTCCTCGCCTCAGGGGGCGCAACCGCCAGTGTACAACCACTACAGCAGCAGAAAACCAGCTCCTTCAGATGCTCGCCGACATGAAAGAGCGGATGAAGGAACAACAAGCCCAGTCTCATCGCGATTGGGAATAGACGGCTCTCACTGCGAGAATGACATCCGTGAGCAGCAGACATGAGATAGCTCAACAACCAACTCCAGGTTTAAATCGCTGCCCTCCAGGACAACCAGCCATCGACGCATCGGAAAGCGAGCTTGAATCGGTGGATCTCTCGACCTCCGAGCCCTTGACAAGCTAATCCAAAGTCAGATTGTGGAAGCCAAGCTACAAAATCACCCAATACTTTTAGCTGCCAAAATCTCCAACTCCCCCCCCAAAGAAATCCTAAAGTGCAAGTTCCCAAGGAAGTTCTCAACCCCAACCTTCGACTATTACTCCGGAGTGAGTGACCCCGTCCAGCACATCAGGCATTTTCTAGACAAGATGGTAGTTTATTCCCGCAACGATACACTCTTGTGCCTCACTTTCCCCTCCAGTCTGAAAGGTGTGGCGTCAGATTTGTTCTACTCTTTACCACCCCTTCTCTCCACAATTTCGAGGAGGTAACCGAAGTATTTCTCAGTATGCCTCTCACTGGGAGGCCAAGAAGAACAGCCATCACCTCCTCTCCGTCAAGATGAGGCAGAGTGACAGCCTCAAATCATACATCAGCTTCTTCCAAAGCCAACTCACCAAGGTTTCCAACTGCGGTGAGGACGTCCCTGCACTCGCGTTCATCAACGGGCTACAGATTTCTCATTCCCTGTACAAACACCTCCTCAAGCACAATGTTACCCGGATAAGCAAGGTCTTGTCACGAGCTCAACCTTACATCCAGCTGGAGGAGACAATGAAAACTTCCTTCAATCATACAGCGAAACATGGTGACGGCAGAGGAAAGTCAAAAGTCTCCGCACGAAGCCTCCGCCCATGCCCAAGATCGGAACCAGGGGCAACCTGCCTTCAAAAGACAAGTGTTGTCGATCCTTTTCACCAAATCCGCTCCGAACCTACAAACCAATGGAACAGCATCTCACTCCGTTGACTCCACATCAACAAGGTCTTTAACACCATAAGGATCAGCCGTGAGTTAGGCGCCCGAGACCAATCCGGTATGATCCCACACTTCCTAAAGTAGAAGAATATTGCTCCTACCATGACAGTAATGGACACAAGACCATCTACTGCTGGGTCCTCCAGAAGTATCTGAAAGAACTCATCCAACAAAACTTTCTCAAAGAGTACATACTCCCGAAGCAGCCTCCAGATTCGGACAGCTCAACGCTCCACCGCCTACCCAACCACAACATTTGATCACCCAATACAAAGCAATTGAGTGATTTTATATTTCCAAGAGACAGGGCAGTACTCATATCCCTAACATTTCATGTATTTCAATTCCATGTATTCCATTTCAATATTGAATAAAATGATATTTCTGCTCCTAACCATTGCAGTCCTTCCAAGCTAGATTGTTCCGCTGATGGGATTTCCCCACTCAGAACCACTCCGCTGCTAGGATTTTTCCTACTCGGGTCGGTCCTTCCGCTAATGGGATTTTTCCCACTCGCAGGACTGTGGCTAGGCGTTCCGCTGATGGAATCTCACTCGAAACCACTCCGCTGCTGCGATTTTCCTCAGTCCTTCCGCTGATGGGATTTCTCCCACTCGGAGGACTGTCTCTATATGCTCCGCTGATGGGATCTCCCCCACTCGAAGACAACAACACAGACTTACCTATGGGCCCCTTCTCGATTCGCCTACGAGAATCGAGACCCTCCGTTATGGGATTTTCCCATTCGGAGTCCCTACTCTGCTTCAAGAATTTCCCCTCAGAGCCCCAGTTTAATGTTCCGCTAATGGGATTTTCCCCACCCGAAAACACAAACACTAGCCTACAGGCTCCCTCATCCGACCCACTGGCAGATGAACCACTAAGCAGTTTCCCTCTGCTAGTCCATGTCGGATCGCCACTCTGTTGCTGGGATTTCCCCCACTCGGAGTAGATGCATCCAATCTGTCGATGTTTGTACCCCATTTCAGGTCCCTACTGAGGTCACGGCTCCGATGATGGGATTTCTCCCACTTGAAAGCAACTGTGAACCTGACTCCGCTGTTGGGATTTCCCCCACTCGCAGGCCCTACTCCGCTGCTGAGATTTTCCCCACTCGGAGGTTCGGATAGCCACTCTGTTGATGGAATTTCCCCACTCAGAGTTTACGCATCCAATGTGTCGATGGGTGACACCCCCACTTCAGGCCTCTTTCTAATTTGCAAGTATGCTTTCCGGAGAGCCTTTAGTTGCACGAAACATATAGTATATACATGAGGATTTTCTTATTTGGATTATCCCCCTCAACATACTAGTTCGAGTGGTTAAAGGCTGGAGACATCAAACATACCGGAGAAACACAGTCGCCCAGGTATTATCCGAACATCACTTTTATAAATGTTTGCATGTATTACTCATATCGGGACGATATGGTTGTGTAACCACACGAGACACATGGTATATACATAAGTTTTCTTGTTTGGATTATTCCCTCGGTATACTAGTTTCTTGTGATTAGAAGTTGAGCATACGTAGTCTTATCAGCCTAATCTATTTAATTTATGTCTTAACATTAATTCTTATAATGTTGCATCTATTGTATAATTTAAGTTGTTTTATTGCATGCTTGTGTGCGCATCATCCCTCCATTGTGGGTCAACGGGCGTCTGTACCCTTGGTAATTTTCCTCTACAAGCGTGAAACACAAACGACAGCCCACGATCCCGACTCCGCTGCTAGGATTTTCTCCCACTCGGAGGCCCAACTCCGCCTATGGGGTTTTCCCCACTCGAAGTCCTTACTCTGCTGTGAGATTTTCCCCACTCAAAGTGCTACCAAATTCCCCACTCCGCTGCTGAGATATTCCCCACTCGGCAGTACTGCTGATGGGATGCCTACCCCCACTCGAAAATAATGATGCAAGCTTATCAAACCATTCCTAGAACAAACCAACCGCACCGATGATAGAGATCAGCACTCTGAGGAGGCGTGATCATATCAATTTTGAAAAGCCAAGGGTAAAGCAAGCCAAACAAGATATAAACAGACATCTCCATTCCAAAGACATTTATAGTCATTCTATTCCAAATACATTTCTTCAATACATAATTGATTACATCTAAGAAGAGTAATACAAAACTCCATAACAGTTTTGTGTTTATACTTTTTGAAAAGAAATACAGATGATCTGATCTCTCCATCCTGCCGCTACGTCCTGCCTCACCTCTGAACTCTGAGAAATGTCCTTCAGAGAACATTCGTCAGAAGGCACAGTCTAATTGCTCATACCACTGCCCGGAAGACCCCAGAAGAAGCTCCGAGAGGTTCATTCACAAAAGCAAGAGATCTTTCAGATGAAGGACCTTCTCTCCGTCTGGAACACGCCTCCAAGAAAGTCAGACGAACTCCAACAAGACACATAAGCCAGAGATGATATCACATCACCAACCCTTTGTTATGAGGAAGAGGTCAGAGCTCTGGAAGGAGTGCTTCATCGGCGACGTCCCAACGAAAACACCCCCATACTCCCCTCATATAGCTCGCTGCGAAGGAGACTCAGCGGTGTCCGATCGGAATGAAGACTCTAAGACAAGCAAGATTGTCATGGAGTTGCATCCGCCTCCGCAACCGCCCAAGACAGCCCCTACTCCTACCTCGCACACGTTATCAAGAAAGAAGGATTCCAAGCCTCAAGTTTAGAACTGGACCAAGCAAGCCAGAGACCAGATGAACAAACCGAGTCAGAGCAGGAGCCTTCCCTATCTCCCTGACAGCGGAGCCTTGACACAACGGCTGACGTATTATGACAGGCTCATCATAATGATTAACATATTGCGCCAACCATGCCTACCATCTACATCCTCTCCTTTTCTTCCTCCACCTGATGAAGAAAAAGGAAGACATGGCAGCGAAGCAGAAAAGGAAGAACTTTGAAGCAAGACCTCTTGGAAAAGAGAACAGAATTGATTTCCACCCTGATGGTTTTACCCTATATATAAATGAAGGAGGAACCGAACCGTCTTCAATTCAAATCCCTAATCCCTGAAAAGTCAGTCTGTATCCCAAGATTCTCGATCAACCGAATCAGCAAGATATCAACTGCCGCTGCCACACGATCTCAATCATCATGGCGCCAGGATTACAAGAAACGACAGTTACAAGTTTCAAGGATTCTAATCGATTAACAGGTCAGTTATTCACCAGCCACACGATCTCCAAGTGCATTCATAAGATTCGCATTTATGATCCAAATCCTCACCAGCTCACACAAGAAAAAGTCAAGGCACTAAAAGATTTCCTACCAACTCCGCTCTTCGACTTCCCTTCCGCAAGCTTCAGCAAGCGAAAGAGTAAGGTGCATTTGTAGTGGTCAAAAATTGACTCATTTAGATAGTGATGTGTGTCCAAGCAGCCGAGCACCCCTTTGAGACTTCCATATCATTCAATTCATCCATCAGCTTCCGCCACTCCAGATCCGCTCGAAGTCCGTCCTCCGTCCAGAAGATAGATCATCCCGAAAGATTCCACCACTCATACATCATGGATCTCCCTCTGCCCGAAAACTCTGGAGCCCCTCAATCCGAGCTCCAGCGACAGATCATTCCTAATCTTCGCCGTCAGTTATGCAGCTGTTTGACACGGAAAAGGGGGGTGGCTGGTGTAACGTTTCCTTGAATCAGATGAAAAAATTACAGCCGGCTTAACCTTCGGTTACAAGGGAGGGGGAATATTGAATCTTGAATTCCCCCTTTGTTTAGTGCTGGGTTCTTCGGGTGGCGGTGGAGAGTGAATCTTGTTCTCCGTTGACCAGATGACTGTTTGGACCGTCGGGGATCTTCTCTTCGGTCGGTAGAGGGAGTAACTCAGCTCCGTCTACCAAAACTCTAGAAGAGGAGGTAGGCGAAGAGCGGCTAGTACTCAGTAAGCTCGCTGAAGGGTTTTCTCTCTCTCTGTCGATGATCTCTCCCTTTTTTTTCTCGGAATCTCTCTTTTGCCCGATAATCGTCCTCCTCCTTCAATAGTGACGGGACTATTTATAGGGTTTTTAGGGGGTGATCATGCCCCCTAAAAGTGCTCCACGATGAGGGGCAACTTCCCCGCTACATGGGCGGTGGATGGCGCCATAATCGGGGTGGTTACAACCAAGGTGGGGGCACCTTGTTGCTGAGACGCGGGCGTTGAGCCAACGCGCCTTGATGCTGAGACGCGGGCGTTGAGCCAACGCGCCTTGATGCGGAGACGCGGGCGTTGAGCCAACGCGCCTTGATGCGGAGACGCGGGCGTTGAGCCAACGCGTCTTGATGCTGAGACGCGGGCGTTGAGCCAACGCGCCTTGATCTTGAATCTCTGCGTTTTGGTGGCTTGTCTTTGTGATTTTTAGACAGCCTACAGAACCCCCTCCAAAGTTTTCGACATTCCGCAGTTAACTGGGACGGATTTCGAAATACTTTGGACTCTAGCTGAGTTCGCCTTCATGACTAGACTGTTGATGCTCCGGGTTTAATCTTATCTGGAGTTGGTCTTCGTGAGTGTACTGTTGAACTCTTTGAAGCCCCCAGAGTTGATCATGTTGAGTGTCTAGATGCACAGTCTAAACCTCCCCGATTGCTTTTAGTCTGTCACTGGCGTGCTTTAAGCCAGGAATGGTTGGTCGTCTGCTTGCGTCAGTGTACTGTTGAACTGATTTTGCAGAAGCAGGAAGCCAAACGCAGGTTCTTTTTCAAAAAGCAGAGATGGTACTGCTGTAAAGGCGCGATTTCTGTAACGTGCGTCCTTTGGCAATGGAGACGTGACTGATCTTCAGAAGGCAGACGCGATATTTGGCCAGACTGGAAGGACGCGAATTTCTTAGAGAGACGCGACCTTCCAAATGCATTCATGGAGAGGCTGACGTGGCATGTCCATCGAGGAGGTGCGTTCTTTGGGCGCGAATTCTGTGCCATGTCATGATTACGCCGCCAGCTGGCCTAGGGAACCGGCGAAATTTCGCCTTTTGGCGCGCGGATTTCCTGGTTCATTAAATGAACTGCTCCACGTGTCAACTGCTGACTCGTGGCGGGGTTGCGACGCATGATCTTCTCCGTTCAGAAATGATTTGGTTACACGCGTCAAGCGGCGACTCGCTGCAGCGTCTACCGGGCCACACGCCGCGTATCTTCGCGAATCCCTGTGCCTATAAAAGGCAACAGTTGGAGAGATGCATCTTCTTCTCCGAACGCGCTTACTCAGAGATTTAAGAGAGTTGTTCTTCTCCATTACTGCTCATCTTCTTTGCTCAGCTGTAGGCGAATCCAACTCCTTGGTAACTGGCACTTAGGTAAGACTAAGTTCTGTTAATGAAACGCGGCCTTGACTCTGAGTCTTCTTAATGAGACGCGACATTGATCCATAAAGTGAGACGCGGTCGTCAGTCCACAGGAACTTAGATTTACTAAGTCCTTTTGATAAGACGCAGCGTCAATCTCAGAGTGATACGCGGTCTTCTTGATGAGACGCAGCATTGATCCATAAAGTGAGACGCGGTCGTCAGTCCATGGAGTGAGACGCAGCGTCAATCACAGAGTGAAACGCGGCTCTGAATAACGCGAATGTCTTGCTAAGAAAGACGCGGATCGATCAGACACGGGATACGCAGCCTCGAGCGACTTTCCCATCTGCGTTCAATGCAGCATGACTTAAAAGATTTTTAGGAGATCTTTGAACGTCAAGTCTTCACTGTCGATTGGGGTTCCGGGTCATCCGTTACTTCCCAAGACAGTTATCCACGCGTCGGCCTCTTATTGGGTTCAGGCGTTAATGCTCTTGCATGCAGAACCGACGCTGGCGGTTGAAAAACCGGCGCACTTCGACGGTTTCCAAAGCAGCGTTCCACGCGTCCGTTTTTGATTGGGCTTTGACAGTTGTGCGCGACGGTTCCGATTGATGCCCCATTAATGCATAGTTATTAGGGACTGCCTATAAATAGAGTGCACCCTCTCCCTCTTCAACAATCCAACTTAGACTGTTTTCATTTGTTTTGCTCCGAGAGAAGTCGCCTTGAATTATCTTTCAGAGAACCGTCTTCATGGGTGAAGGTGACCCCGTGGATGAAGATGACCCAGAGCTCTCATGCCTCTGTTTGGTCTCTTCAGAAGGAATCCTCTCTCATGTCATCTTGCGCACCCGCGTTTGGATGCAGAGAGGTCAACTCTGGACAGAGGTTTCTGCTGGTATGTCACCCCGATGATGTCCATAGCCTGTATTTTGGCATAGGCATCTGAATGAAATTCTGGTGCATTCCTATTCTGGAATTTGTGCTGGTGACTTGAACTTTTCTGAACGCGGGCTCTTGACGCTGGCTTTGCTCATGGCTATTGCCTTGGCGCGTTTCAGACCTGAATCTTGCAACTCCTGTTCACCCAACAGAGAGATGGCAATTTTCGGCGTTTGAAGTTTTTCGCGTCTAGTACATTAGACGCGGGTGCAAACTGAGACCGCGTTTGAATCCTGGGCGTGGCACAGTTTTGACTCGCGTCTGTTTCTGCTGACGCGGTGGTTTGACTGTGCAGATCATTTCCGCGTCTGAAGTCTTCAATGACTGCCGCGTCTGTTACTTAGTTTTCTTTTGTTAAAGTATACTAAGTTCCAGATTTTCTGATTCTCTTATTTGTTCTTTGCAGGTTCGCTGGTCTCCTGGAAGAGTGCTTCAACCGGCGAGCTTGCTCAATGTTCGTTTGTAAGAGAGTAAATTATGATCCTCGTCGTTTGTAAGAGAGTAAATTATATCTCTGACGAGGACCCAAATCTCGCCAAGGTCTCTTCAGATCTCCTGCACCACTCTTGCCTGATGGCAAGAGATGGTCAGGGTATGCATGACGGCGATGAGGTTCCGGCGGTTGCGGTAGCGGAGAGGATCCTCTTCCTCTCCCATCCCAGAAGTGACATCAAGGACAGTCCATGTCCTTTGGATGGCCTGCGGGGGAAAGATCAACTCTTGAACGAAGGGTTGCAGGCTCTTCTGTTGCCACTGGACCTCAAGAACACCATTGCTCCTGGCTTAGTCAGCTAGGGCGCTTTCGAAGTTGGCGTCGTGCATCAAAGTGCAATCGGTTCCAACAGTCGCCACAATTTGGCACTTCTTCAGACATCATGCACTTAGGATCAGAGGAGGCTTCAAGGAGTGAGTACGGCCTCAGAGAGAGAGAGGGACTTCTTTGTACTCCTTAATTGTAACACTCAATCTTATTGTATAAGAGAGCGTTTTGTATCACTTTCATGTGTTTGGATATGAATAAAAGTGACACTTTTCTTTTTGCCTCTTTCTGTTGTCTTGAATGTTTTGTTTTAGAAGCAAAAGAATGATTTTGGTGGACCCGCCACTTTATAAAAGAAAGTGACAGGGGGAATGCGTACTCCCAGAGAAGGTGAACTTTTGTCAAGTGTCTGGGATTGACTTGATTTAAGGTCAGCTGGGGAATTTGATAAAACATTGTCAGCGGTGTAATGTTAACCTAACAATGTCTTTAGGTGGACCTGTTATTCTGTTGAAGAGAATAACAGGTGAAACTAGACCCGCGAGGAATCTAGTAAAGCTTTTACCGTTAGATGTGTGATATTAACTTAACGGGTTGGAGATAGTCTTGTCAGAAGTGTGGTGTTAACTTGACAAGGATGTGAGTCAGAGGTGTGATATTAACTTAACTCAGAATGTCACTGTCATAGGTGTAATGTTTAACTTAACAGTGAGGTAATGCTAGAGGTGTGATGTTGAACTTAGCATTGGTCATCTCGACTTAGACGAGGAAGTCGAGGAACGGTCATGGCCATAGGTGTATTGTTGAACTTAGCGATGACTCGGATGCTAGAAGTGTAGTGTTAACTTGGCATCGTCCATTTCAGCTTCGATACGGAAGTCTGAAGAAAGGTGACTATCAGAGGTGTGATATTAACTTGACAGGCACTCGATGTACTGCTTAGAGGTGTAATGTTAACTTAAACAGTAGTTTGTCAGAGGTGTAATGTTAACTTGACAAGAATTGGCTCGTGATAAGAGCAATTTGAGGACCTGTCATTCTATTGATGAGAATTGACAAGTGGAATTTGAAATGCCAGAGGTATAGTGTTAACTTGGCAAATTTGAGAGTTTGTTACTCTATGCAGAGTTAACAAGCAAAGTTTATACCCGACAAAGAGTATTCATTACCAGAGGTATAGTGTTAACGTAGTAATGATTGCATTTTGTGGTCCTACCATTCTATGGACGAGAATTGGTAAGGGATTTTGGAGGAAAGAGTGGACTCGAGTCCACTTAGGATTTTTAGCAAACCCTCAGCTATCAACGGGTTTGACATGCCTTTACCAACTACCGTTTGAGTTGGGCTAGCCATGCTATTCCCCTCAGCATGATGAGTTGTCGAGGACTTATGTTGGGCTTAAAGGCCAACATTTTCCTCTATCCTTAGTCGTCGAGGGCGTCGGATCAAATGGGAACGTGTCCCTTAGGATTTTTAGCAAATCCTCAGCTGTCAACGGGTTTGACATGCCTTTACCAACTACCGTTTGAGTTGGGCTAGCCATGCTATTCCCCTCAGTATGGTGAGTTGTCGAGAACTTATGTTGGGCTTAAAGGCCAACATTTTCCTCTATCCTTAGCCGTCGAGGGCGTCGGATGTTTGATCAGAGGTGTACTTTTAACTTGATCGGAAGAAGAGTACTATTAAGGATAGTACTTCTTCAAGAATTTGCCATTGATCGGCATCATGAGTGTATCGCCATTTGAAGTTATGAGGCGATATGATCCATTTGAGTAGACTGACTCTACTACAAATGGTCCTTCCCATTTGGGCTGAAATTTTCCTTTTGTCTTTGCGTCATGACCATGGGTCTTCGGACAGCTAAGACAAGGTCGCCTTTCTTGAAAGTTCGCGCTTTGACTTTCTTGTTGAAGGCTCTGGTGATACGAGCTTGGTAAAGCTCGATTTGTTGTTGGGCCTGCAAACGCTTGTCGTCTAAGGCTTCCAACTCCTGGAGTCGCTGCTGATGCTTCTCCTCAGTTGTCATTTCCGCTGTCAAGGCGACGCGTAGAGAGGGAATTTGTATTTCCAATGGAAGGACGGCTTCGCATCCGTATACCAAGGAAAATGGCGTGGCTTTAGTTGGGGTTCGCACCGTTGTGCGGTAGGCCCATAAGCATTCACCCAGCTTGTCGTCCCAGTCTCGTTGACTTTTCGAGACGAACTTTTTGAGAAGCTTGCCAATAGTCTTGTTGAAGGCTTCTGCAAGACCGTTAGCAGCAGGATAGTATGCCGTTGAGGACACACTCTGGATTCTGAACTTCGCGCAGAATCTCTGGAAAGCCTGGCTGATGAACTGGGGTCCATTGTCATGGATGATACGCCGAGGCACACCGAAGCGGTAAATAACGTGATGTTTCACGAACTTGATCACGTTAGAAGATTTCACCTCTTTCAAAGGGATAGCTTCGGCCCACTTAGAGAAGTAATCGGTTATCGCTAGAATGAACCGATGTCCTTTCGATGATGGTGGGCTGATAGGGCCAACCACGTCCATCCCCCACATTTCAAACGGCCAAGTAGAGGTCGTTGAGTGGAGGTACCCTGGTGCTTATGGATGAAATCGCCGTGTATTTGGCAGGCGTAACATCTCTTAGCATAAGCGACAGCATCGGCAATCATCTTGGGCCAATAGTAACCCATCCTTTGAGTCGATGTGCCAATTTCGGGCCAGGTTGATGAGCTCCACAAGTACCATCGTGGGCTTCTTTCAATACTCCTTGGGCTTCTTTTGATGAGAGGCATCGGAGCAGGATCCCGTCATGCGAACGACGATACAATGTTCGCGAAATCGCATTATAGTAGAATTTGGGGGCTTTCCTTCGAATGGCAGCCGCTTCCTTGGTGTCCTCAGGCAGGATGCCGTACAAGACAAAATCGATGTAGGGGAATCGCCAGTCTTTAAGCTCTAGACCGGTTGACACTTCAAGTGTTTCTTTACCGCGACGATCTCCCGCTGACCCTGGGTAGTCTCCGAGGGGAATTTTTGGACAGTATAGGTCGTGGCTATAGACGAATACTTTCTCCATTGCTCCAGCTGGAAGAGCTAAGGAAGCAGCGAGGGATGCGAGTGCATCCGCATGTGCATTTTGCCTGCGCGGTACATGGTCGATGTAGAAGTTTGAAAACCTTTCGGCCATGTGAATTGTCGTGTTGTAGTAGGGTACTAGATCTTCATGTCTGGCCTCGTACTCTCCGCGAACTTGGCTGACGATGAGTTTAGAGTCACCGTAAGCCTCGAGATTTTTAACGCCAATCTCATCGGCGAATTGCATCCCAATCAAAAGAGCGTTGTATTCCACCACATTGTTGGAACAAGGCTCCGTTAGCGAGACAGCTCGGGGGATCACATAATTTTGTGGGGAGACAAGTACTACTCCTACCCCCGCCACTACGTGTCCCTTTGGCTTGTCCTTGATGCACCGTCGAAGAAAAGTTGCCATACTTGACTTTCGAACAACGTCTGAGTCAGGCAGACTTCGGCGGCCTCGTCTGGGAGATCCTCATAGAGTTTGGCTGCCCTCGGATCTGGGTGTTCAGCTAAGAAGTCCGCCACCGCTTGTCCCTTAATAGCCTTTTGTGGCAGAAAATGCATCTCATATTGTGATAGCAATATGGCCCATTTTGCCAGCCGGCCATTTAGTGAAGAAGGCTTTGTCATAAGTAACCTCAGAGGGTTGACTTTTGATATGACATTTATAGTCTGGCCTACCAGATAGTGTCGCATTTTCTGAATGGCGAACACTAGTGCCAAACATTCCTTCTCGATCGGGTTGTACCGATGTTCGGCTCCGATCATTGTTCTACTCAGATAGTAGATTGCCTGTTCTCGTCCTTGTTCATCATTCTGAGCTAGTAGAGCTCCCAGGGAATGATCCATTGCTCGGACGTACACCAGGAAAGGCTTTCCGGACACCGGAGCTGCAAGAACTGGTGGTTGGGTGAGGTAGTGTTTGATCTCCTCAAATGCTTTTTGACAAGCGTCGTCCCAAATGAAGGAAACACCCTTTTTCATCAGTTTGGCGAAGGGTTGGCATCTCCCGGAAAGGTTTGATATGAACCTGCGGATGTACGCCAATCGTCCTTGTAATCCCTGAGCTCCTTGAGGCTTCTGGGGGGTTGCATCTCTTGGATAGCGCGGACTTTCTCTGGATCCAAATAGATTCCTGTGGAAGTCACAACAAATCCTAGAAATTTGCCACTGGCTACCCCCAGGAAGGATATGGTGGGGTTCATCTTCAATTGATGAGCCCGCATGATGTCGAAGACCACCTTCAGGTCTGCTATGTGATCACCTTTAGTGCGACTCTTCACCGCGATGTCATCGACATAGCATTCCACCGTTTTTCGCATTTCCTGATGGAAAATGGCGTTCATGGCCCTTTGGTATGTTGCCCCTGCATTTTTCAGTCCGAAGGGCATGACGGTGTAACAATATACCCCTAGAGGAGTCCTGAAGGAGGTATGCTTTTCGTCATCGGGATACATCTTGATTTGATTGTATCCTGAGAACCCGTCCATAAAGGACATTCGCTCGAATCCACAAGTATTGTCAATCATGACATCTGTGATTGGCAATGGGAATTCGTCTTTGGGGCAGGCCTCGTTTAGATCACGGAAGTCGATGCAGATCCGGATCTTCCCATTCTTCTTGGCGACGGGGACGATGTTGGCTACCCAGTCGGGATGTTGTTCTTCCCGGACGAAGCCAGAATCGATGAGCTTTCTGACTTCTGATTGAATTGCCTCCATTATCTCTGGACGGAACCGTCGCTGCTGTTGTTTAACAGGCTTCATGTCCGGATTGATGTTGAGGCGATGCATAGCCACTTGAGGATCAAGTCCAGGCATGTCCTCATAATTCCAGGCGAAGACATCTATATACTCTTGTACAAGAGATATTAGATCCTTCTTCTCTGGAGGCGACAGGCCGTCACTTATGAAGATGGGCTTGGGGTTGGTCTCATCTCCTAGGTTGATCTGAACAACCTTGTCATCTGTGGGTGGCTCACGCTGTTCAAAGCGGATATCCCAAAGAGCATTCAAATGTTTGATCCAAGGATCTGTATCAGGTTGGATCATTTCTTCAACTTCATCTTCCAGATGGCCTGTTGAAACCATGTTTACTGAAAGCCCTTTGAAGATGTTGCCGACACTGACATCTGACTCCCATGATGACGTGTCTGAAGAGCAATCGTTGCTCGACGATTCTTGAGAATCAGAGGCTGATGGGACCGGAGTTGATACATAGCCCAACCCCCTGCGCGTCCGATGATAATAATCGGGGGCCTTCCCTTTTGGCACAAAGGATCGAAGTAGCGTCCTCCTTCCTTTGCCGAAGTTCAACCCGGGCTTGTTGGTTAGATCGTACCCCATTTGCTTCATCATTCTGAGTGCTTTTGATTCATAATGGTCGAGCTGAGGGGATTCCTCCTCGCTTTCCGATTCTTCGCGGGGCATTGGTTCAGACGAGATTCGCCCGAAAAGTATTGGTCTTTGGCCTTTTCGTCTTGCCGGAACCAAGAATATAGATTCCTGCGCATCGCCATTATCCTGGTATGTCCCGAAAGATGATTTTACTGGTACATGCAATGATGTCAAAGCATCCATTGCCGACCAGATGTCATCGTCTACGTCGGTAGTAGTATCCGACGGTATTGAATCGGATGCACACGCAGAAAAATATTCAAAGTCTAGACTTTCATTAATATACCAACCGCCTGCATCGTCGGTGGTATTATCAACATCGAGCTTATTAGTGCTCTTCACAAGTGGTTTTAACTCCCACAGGCACTTTTCTTGCTCGGGCTCAGTGTCAGCCTCATTACCAGAGTCTGGCGCCTCCAGTTGCGGGGTTTCATCCACCGGATCCTGATATAAAAGGGAATCCGTGAAATAATTCTCGACTCCCTTGAACGGATACCTTTCGGCAACCAACGTTTGCACCTTCCCACTCGCGTCAATGTATTTCATGACTTGGTGAAGAGTGGAGGGAACGATGGAGTTGCGGTGGATCCATGGTCGTCCTAGCAGCAGATTGTAGGAAGTGTCGGCATCGATGACGTAACACGTCACCTCCGACTTGAGGCTCCCAATCTGGCACTTGAGCTTGATCTTCCCCATCGGACGGGTGCCGTTGGCATTGAACCCGTAGATGGTCGTCTGTGTAGGGCTCAGACGGTGGGTAGGGATGCCGAGGTGTTGCATGACTCGGCGGGGCATAATGCTCAATGCGGACCCTGGATCTACCTGAATGCGGTTCACCTCAGATGATCCGATGTAACCTGTGAAGTACAGGGGTCGATCATGCTTCCCTTTCACCTGCATATCATCTGCCGTGAAGGTGATGCAGGGGGCATTCTGGGAAGCGTGGAGGCAATCCTCTACATCTTCCTCCTTCGGTACCTGGGTCATGAAGACCTCAGCATTTGCCAGAGCTTCTTGCAGAGCTTCCCTGGTCGACTTTGATAGTCTAAGAAGTTCATACAAGGTAATGCGTGCCGGAATGTTGGCCAGCTGAGCCAGGACATCAAAGCGGTAAGGTGCCGAAGACCCTTCCGCGATGCCTTTTTGAAGGGCTCGAGAGAATCGAGTCTCCTTCTGCTTCTCCACAGGTGGCTTCGTGGAGGGCCTAGTGGCTCTGCAGCCGGTTGCGGAGGGTTTACCGCCACTTCGTCGTACTGCTTCAAGTAGGGTTGACCCGAACGAGTTCCCGTCGTTGGTTGGTTGGGCTCTGCGGCCAAAACTATCGTTTCCTCCTCTGAGTCAGTCAGTGAGGGAACATCATCCTCTGCTTCTCGGGAGGAGGCACATACCACATGGCAGGACGAAGCTTTTGCCTTGCCTTTGGACTTCCTGTTGGTCACAGTAGTCCATGTTGTTCATCGACGAGGTCAGGGTGGACCCACATGGTTTCCCCCTGAGGTGTAGGGACGGCTACCAAGCCCTTCTCCTGCTGCTGGTGAGGGTCTGTGTTGACCACTCTTAATTCTCCCCTTGGAATAGGAGTTACCCCGCAGGCGTTGGAGGTTGTCTCCCGAACTGGAGAACCGACGTTACATTGGCCGTGACCTTCTTCTGCTCTGGTCGGAGCTTGAGCACCTCCGCGTCAATCAAAGCCTGAAGGATGTCTTTGAAGACGTAGCAGCTTTTGGTAGGATGTCCCAACATCCTGTGGTACATGCAGTAGTTGGGATTGTCGGTCTTGCCGACTTCCTCCGGGCGTCTAATTTCAGGGAGCTTCAGTCGATTGCTCTTGTTGAGTAGCTTGAAGAGCGAATCGACGTGTTCCTCCTTGAAGGAATACTGCTTGTTGGGGCGTGGCTGGCTTGAAGAGCCACTTGCCCTGCCTGTTTGAGGTTTGGTGGGAGATTTGGTCTCCGTCGCCAAATTATCCTTCCGCTTCGTCTGGAGGGAGGTGTCTGGTGCCGGTGCACGCCTTGTCGACCTTTCCGGCCGCAGCTTGCCTTCCTCTGCCTTGACACGGGCAACAATCTCCTCAGCCTGTTCACCTTGTTGGACTAACTGCTTCCAGGTGCGGCTTTCAGCAACTCCTATTTGAGCAAGGAGTGAGGTTTGGAGATTGTGGCGGCATGTTTCCACCAGGGTGGCCTGGGTCATACCGCTTGGGCACCGGAGTGCCGTGTTCCGAAATCTTCCACGAAAGATTTGATGGACTCCCCTCTCCGCTGTTTGGTAGCTAAAAGGGTGGGCATTGTGACTTCGGAGTCATCTTCGAAGAAGCGTGTCAAGAACAGCTTCTCTAGATCCCCCAGTTCTTGATAGAACCCTCCGGGAGCTTCATAAACCACTCAAAAGCCAACCCTTTCAGGGTGCCGATGAACAGTCGCGCCAGGATGGCGTCATTATCTACTACATTCCCGGTCTGGGATTTGAAGTAGTAGATGTGCTGGTTGGGTGACCCCTTCCCGTCGAATGCTTGGAGGGTTGGAGCCTTGAACTTAGGAGGGTATGGAACTAAGTCCCACTCAGCCGGATAGGGCCGGACCACTCCAGCTTCTTGGAGGTCCTTGCGATTGGCAAGGGCCTCGAGGCGTCGTTCCAATTGACTCATCCTCTTAGCATGAGTCTTCTCCTGGTCTTGGTCGCTTCTTGCCTGCGACGAGGGCTTGGACACATCCGAGGTAGATCGTCGTGTCTCGTCGGAAGGTTCGGAGGGTGGGCTTCCTCCCTTCTCCCTTTCCCCTTCGGCCGTCTAGGAGGAGATCTCGCTCTTTCTTCAAGCAATTTCTCAAGCATATGCTTGAGGGAGTCAATGGATCTCTGTTGAGAGGCGATTATATCCATCTGGTGCTTCTGCGTCTGTTCTAAACGCCTGGCCGTCTCCTCAGGAGTGTCTGCCATGTAGGCGGAAGCCTCCTTCTCGACGGAAGAGTTTGAAGCCTGCGACTCCACTATAGCGGAGTGAGAATCACCCCTTCTAATGCCGCGGGCTAAGGCATTATAGTCAATTGGGGGAATGGCCCTGTCCGGGTGCGAGTGTGTTGATACACCCCCTCCGGCTCAGAGTCAGATTCCTCTGAGTTGACCATTGGTTGTTTTCCCTTGCTTCTGCTAGTCATGTTGCAGTAAGCTCCGGGTATTCAACATCTGAGAAGGTTCTCCTCCTGTGGGAGCGTCTTCTTTTGGCTGACGGGGGAATCAGGGTCAGCTGTCTGATTAAGGACTGCTGGTGCACGCCTGATCCATAATGGCATCCAGAGAGCGTATGGATGAGTTGTTGACAGCAGCATAACGAAGTGGCTTGATTGGCACTTCTTTTCCTTGTCAAATAATCCCTCAAATCCGTGGGAGGGGGATTAAAGAGACTGGTCTCGCAACGTCGAAGACGGGAGACAGTCATGTGCTGTTCAGCCTGGACGCAGACTTCAGGGACGCGGCTCTCATGACGCGGCTGTATGACGCGCGCGCGAGTCTCGCGTTGCTGCCTGATGCGTTTAGGCAGAGTTGCTTGAGAGAGAGTGGGCTGCTGGGCCCCACGCCTATGAGTGCGTACTTCCTGCGTTTGAAAAGACGCGGAGGTTTCACCCTGGCGTTGATGAGTTGGTCCTCGGAGGACTCAACTTGAGGAGTATCGCGTTTGGGTCGCCAAACGCGGATCTCACGCACTGGACGAGGTGCGGGCAAGGCATCAGATTGTACGCCGCGTCCACCCCCGGTCAGACAACCAACGGTTCCGACTTGGAGTTGACGCGCGCGTCTCCTCTGTCGACGCTCAGCATTCCGGTTGCGTCGAAGAGGTGGAGAGAAACCAACAACATCCTGGTTTATAGAACCAAGAGTGTTCACCACGCGGGTCTCCTGAGAGACGTTGACGCGGGTATTCTGCGCGACGCAGTTGATCGCAGCAGCAGTGGTGCCTGGGACCACGCGGGCCTTCTGGGAGGCGTTGGCGCGTGTGTTCTGTGCGACGCGGTTGATCGCAACAGCAGTGCCTGAGGTCACGCGGGCCTTCTGGGAGGCGTTGGCGCGTGAACTTGTCTTGGCACAGTGGGCATCGGCACCCGGCAGAGCCTCAGATTGGGCTTCGGGTAGCTTTTCAGTTGAGACCCTGCGGCAGACGCGGGTCTTTGGGCTCTTGGAGCCAGAAGAGAGGAACTCTTCATACTTCGCCTGGTCGAACTCGACAACGAGTGTTTCGACCATCTTCCCTTACGGAGAACATCATCCTGCGCCACGATCTGTTCGTCAGTGACGAAAGTAGTCCCCAGCGGAGTCGCCATCTCTTGTTTGACACGGAAAAGGGGGTGGCTGGTGTAACGTTTCCTTGAATCAGATGAAAAAATTACAGCCGGCTTAACCTTTCGGTTACAAGAGAGGGGGAATATTGAATCTTGAATTCCCTCTTTGTTTAGTGCTGGGTTCTTCGGGTGGCGGTGGAGAGTGAATCTTGTTCTCCGTTGACCAGATGACTATTTGGACCGTCGGGATCTTCTCTTCGGTCGGTAGAGGGAGTAACTCAGCTCCGTCTACCAAAACTCTAGAAGAGGAGGTAGGCGAAGAGCGGCTAGTACTCAGTAAGCTCGCTGAAGGGTTTTCTCTCTCTCTGTCGATGATCTCTCCCTTTTTTTTTCTCGGAATCTCTCTTTTGCCCGATAATCGTCCTCCTCCTTCAATAGTGACGGGACTATTTATAGGGTTTTTAGGGGGTGATCGTGCCCCCTAAAAGTGCTCCACGATGAGGGCCAACTTCCCGCTACATGGGCGGTGGATGGCGCCATAATCGGGGTGGTTACAACCAAGGTGGGGGCACCTTGATGCTGAGACGCGGGCGTTGAGCCAACGCGCCTTGATGCTGAGACGCGGGCGTTGAGCCAACGCGCCTTGATGCGGAGACGCGGGCGTTGAGCCAACGCGCCTTGATGCGGAGACGCGGGCGTTGAGCTAACGCGCCTTGATCTTGAATCTCTGCGTTTTGGTGGCTTGTCTTTGTGATTTTTAGACAGCCTACAGCAGCCCGATCCTCTTTCACGTTCATAACGTGTAATGCCCCTCAGCACGGGCAGTTATAGGTAGTGGTAGATTTCTCGACATGCAATTCCAACAAATCAGCAACGCTGATTGTTGCCTTTACAATATGTGAAACGTGCAGATCTCACCCACGATCATCGACATCCATTCCAACATCTCAGTGAAAAATAAATAGACCTCTTCCCCGATGAGGAAGGGGGCCGAAACCTAAAAATCTGAACTGTGTACACTCCTTCCAAATCGTTGTACTTCTTGTAACCAGAGAATTATAGTAAAGTCCCTCCTCCCTCCCATCATTTTTCCCAGTTAAGGTTTTCACGTAGAAATCATGCCTCTCCTTTTATGTGTGTTGTGTTTTACTTACACGCATTTCACCCCACTCCCTAATCTCGCTTGTGGTATGGATCGATTGTCTGATCGCTCGTGGTGGAAAATCTTCACCACCATTATATTACCTCACTGTTCTGGGGCACAAAACAATGGAAGAAATATATCAGGCAAAAAAGTTGCGTAGGAAACCCATAGAGATTGGATTTACACGCATCTTTTAGCAAACCAAAAACCCTAAATTCAATTATACGAGCATTTGAATTATAGGATGTAGGATGTGTCAATTCCTCCAACCATTATTAGCAGAATTTATAGAATAAACTCAATGCCCCAAAGTAGAGAAAAGCACAAAAGCACACTAAATAAACTAATCCCCAAATATTCTAGTAACCTATAAGTTAGAAAAGTCCAAAAGTAACGATCTTTGTGTTCATCTGAGACAATTGTTACTGATCAAAGAAACCATAAACATTTCATAAATCTCCAATAGACGGATAAAAGAGGAGCAAAAAAAGTTCTGCATCAAATCTTTACCAGTGCGCGAAGAACTCGACGATCGCGAAATTGGCCGGAGAGTCTTTGAGAACGGTCTCGAAGCTGGAGCCATCGAGATCGACGGCGAAATCGTGAACCTCATCGGCGACGGCGACGTCGACGATGGATCGAGCCTCGAGGTTCGGGAGCAGGAGGAGGAAGAAGAGAAGTGAGAAAGAGGGAGGAAGAGACATCGGGGAGAGGGAGAAAGAGATCGGGATCCAATTGGATCCGATCGCAGAAAAAGAGAAAGGGATTTATTTTGGTAACGGATCTCCTCTAGAGATTTGATTTTGGGAATTTCATTCAAGGCTTTTATTGTGGAAAGAGGAAAAGAAAGAAAATAAAATATATTTTTTTTCCTAGGGAGTGTTCTACAAGGAAAAGAAAGAAAAAGAAAAATAGGGTTAGCGTTATTGCATAGTACGAGTAAGAGTCAGATTCTGCTCTTAAGTTTTGAAAAAAATCTACTAACCTCCACTTTTTTATTATCTACACTTATCTTTTTCTTTTCATTCACTTATCAATATCAACTTATCATAATTTGCTCTATACACCTTAAAATTTTCCAAAATATCTATACTAAATTTGTGTGGACACTTGCCCAGCATTGGGAGAGCACTTGTACAACATCTAGGTCGCAGCCTGCTTCTCCGAGGTGCAGAGCTCAGCGATCGGTGAGGCTCACGTCACCGGCAATAGGCTTATGCGTGAGATGAGCGCAGAGACCATCATGACGACCAGCCTCTGGTCGGATTGCCACGCAGACTCGTCGACCGCTTCAGCGTCACGATGTTCGCGGTGGCGGTCTGGAGATTACCTTCGGAGATCACCACAACGATGTCGAGAAGCAGCTGTTTTGAAGGAGCGGAGCGAGGAGTTAAGGAGCGGAGCGAGGACAACGACGACGACGACGAGATCAACGTCATTGGAGAGGGGGAGTGAGGGTTCTGAGGCCCGGGAGGAGGCGATGGGGACGATGAGATGAGTTGATGCATCGCCTCTTCCCACTCGCTCGTCATCACTGCAAAACTGGCAGCAGTGACATCATCGTCGTCATAGTCAAGGAGGGCTGCCTCTCTAATTCTTGGAGTTGGTTCTTGATTGCGGAGGACTTCTTCTCGAACTCGGCCGCGGAGTAACAAAAGAAAATTTTGTGGAGAGGAAATCAGAGGGGAAATAGAGAGTATTATAGATTTTTCATTTATGGAGAAACGTGTAATTAAAAAAATCATTTTAGGTGTGGGTGTAGATAGTAAAAAGGACGGGTGTTAGGAAAATTTCCCTTAAGTTTTCTTGTGATTTATAATTTATAATTTATGAGACTCTTTGCCATCAAGATTAATACAGCAGTCTTATGTTATATTCTGCCTTTAGTTGAAATTTTATTTTTGACACCTAGTAGAAGATAATGAAATCTGAAAATACTTTGATCTCTATTGTATGATATTTTGATTCAAGTCATGATTATTCATTTGTGATAAAGTTCTTTTATTACCATGTGCCTTTATCGTCAACATTCTTCTTTCTTTTACCAAGTGTCTTGATGTGAACATCACAGTGTGCCCCCAAGGAATGTACTACAATCTTCAAGTTTGTTGAGCTATTATCCAAGAGTCAAAGTAATCGATTTTGTCTTTTTTGCATTTTTTTCCTATATTTTTTAGATTTTTTGGAATTTTCCTAACTCGAATCATTCAGAAGATCAACTGAGCCATACATTTAAAAAGAGAGATACAAAATTACTCGAACTATAATAAGACCAAACTTATGAGCCATACAATAAAACTTAGAGAGAGAATAGTTGGACAATTAACTAAGAAAAAAAATATGTAGATAAAGGAGAAAAGAGAAGAAGGCAATTTTCTTTTTCCTCTTTTTAATTTCTTTTTCCATTTTAGCATTACTACTTAACCATACTTTTAAAAAGTTATGGAATTACAACACAATACAATATTATATTTTCATTCAGAAAAATATAAATCTTAAAAAATCTTTAAACAACTTACCTTACAGACTTACTTGACATTGGACCTGTAGTGGTCAAAATTTGACCACGGTCACGATGATAACACGTGTCCAAGTTACCAAGAACCTTTCCTGAGACATCCACCGGTCCCTAAATTCATGTCGAATCCTCCACCTCTCCTAGCCTTCCTTAAGCTATCTCCCGTTCTGAAGACACCAAATTCGGAATCATATCCGTCACATCCAACTTTCTGAAGTTAGCTTCCATCTCGAAGATGCTTCCATCGAGTCCTCTTCAGCTGTTCTAAGGTCACTTCCACTCCAAGGCCCTCCCCGACCTGAAGGCCCTAACTCCAAACCAGATGCTCTCAACAACAGCCCACCGAAATTTTCGCCTACTGTTACACAGCACCATCCTCTCCACGTTGAAGACGTGTAACACCTCTACGTTAAAGTGGGAAGCTATGCATGGCAGCAAATTTCCCAGCATGTAATCTCGATTAATTAGCGCTAGTGATCACGACCGTTACAACAAATCCAGCACATGTAGATTGTGCAATTATAACCATCCGTCAATTTCGCCTCCATGCCCGCATCCATTTTCAGATACATAGGAGCCTTCTCTCGTAGGAGGAGGGATCGATCGCTTCCCTAATCCTCAGAGTATACACACACATTACCACTACACTGAAAGTTTTTCTGTTTCAGTTTACCATTCCACTACACTAGTAGTTCTCCGTGCTAGTCAATTACTATACTAGCAGTTCTCTGTGCTTGTCCATCCAATACACTGGAAGTTTTCTTTTTTCAGACCGCCATTACAAACCGGCTTACCGTCGATTGGACCCATCACAAATGAAGTTTGGTCGCTCCCCAAGGATGTTACTTGTCAGAGCACACACGAAAGACACTTTTTAGGTTAGGAGTACCAGTGTGGTGCCAGCCTAAGACCCTTGGGCGTGAGAATCAGTAGACAGAATGAAAGGGTGGGTGGACCGAGGAGAGGATTACTGCTAGTATATAATGGTGGACTAGAACAAGAAAACTTCTAGTGTATTGGATGGACTAGCATATGGAACTACTAGTGTGGTGATTAGACTAGTATGGGGAACTGTCAGTGTAGTGGAATGTTAAACTGGATCAGGAAAACTTTCAGTGTCGTAATAATATGTGAGTATGCTCTAAAGATCAGATAAGCGATCGATCCCTTTCCTAGGAGAAGTACGATCACATGTATCTGACATGGATGCTAACGTGAAGGCAAAATTGGCGAATGGCTGTCACTGCACAATCTGCACGTGATGGATTTGTCGTTGTTAGAATTTTGCCTTGTTTTCAAGAGGAGATGATGGTCCAAGAAAATCTAATTGAGTTGGAGAAGACAATGACTTGAAGTAGAAGAAGCAATTAAAGTGAAGCAGTTTTCCTTTTCAGGTGATTGTGAGTTTTCTTATTCTGGTAGGATACAAATTGGATTAAATTCATATTCAATAAAGGTTTGTTTCTAAAGATTAAAGGGACTAGAATCCTTCTAGATCAAGGAGATCAATTCCTAAAAGGATTGATCAAGATTCTTCAACCATCTAAAGGCCAAGATCATCTCATAGTCCAAATAGGAGTTGTATTATAAAATATTATAAATAAAAATTATAATCAAGCATTGTAATTGCCTAAACCAAGCTGATCTCAAGGAGCAAAAAGATGGAGAACACCAAGGAGATAGAAGGAGCCAAGAAATGAGAGGAGCAAGGTAAAGGTGCATAAAGATAATATAATACTCTTGTAATCTAAGTCTAAATTAAGGAGGAAGGTGAATACTCTTATTGCATCAAGAGGAAGGTTAGATCTCTTTGTACCAAGTTATTAATAAAGCTCTCTCAGGTTCTCTCCCTGTGGACATAGGCCAAGTTGAGCCAAACCACGTTAAATCCTCGTGTGCTTTCTCTTTTACTCTTTTGTCTAGGTATTACTAGTTTGTTTTACAATAGTTTTTTTCTTGCAAGTACTAATCATATTGTCAAGTTCCGCAAACGTCGATCCTGGGAGTAAGAATTGGTATCGTAGAATATCAATTTCATCATAACAATTGGTATCAGAGTTAAAGGTTGACGAAGGGCGATATGTCGAAGATAGAAAGTTCTACGATAAAGTTCGAGGTCGATAAGTTCAATAGCAAAGGAAACTTCGACTTATGGCAAAAGAGGGTGAAACGTTGCTAGTGAACAGGGTCTTCATAAGACCTTGCAAGGTAAGTCAGCAAAATCTGTAGGTATGTCAAATAAGGATTGGGAGGAGATGGATTTAAAGGCGGCAAGCACGATCCAACTATGTCTCGCAGACAAGGTGATGTAAACGTGATGGATAAAGAAACGCCTCCAGATTATGGACAAGATTAGAGACATTGTATATGATGAAAAACCTCTCCAACAAGCTGTATTGTAAGAAACAATTATATGGGCTACACATGAACGAAGGGACAGCGGTGTTGGAGCATCTAAACTTCTTCAATAAGGTCATCAGTGAGCTTCTAGCTATTGATGTCAAGATCGACGAGGAGGACAAGATGTTGATACTTCTCAGTTCGCTTCCAGAGTTATATGATCACATCGTTGTTGGCCCAAAGGCCCATCACTCTAGTTTTGATGATGATCAACTCATGTAGTTATGTTTACTAATGATCTTGTGTTTAATTAGTGACAGATTTATGATCAAGATCTTAGTAGGTGCATAGCTTCAACAAAGGATTTGAAGTCAAGTTTTGGAGCTAGCACCGGTTGATTCACGAGCCTATGCATCAAGACCACATCAAGAGTCGAGCTCGTTGGATCGTGTTTGGACCAAGTCTAGAAGATGAGAAGGCTTCAAGTGAAGACTTCAAGAAGATGAAGACTTGTGTCTAGGTATAAGATTTTTATTTTAGTTAAAATGTAAAGGATAGAATAGTTGGTGGATTGCTCAAGTACATATACACACACACACTCTTGATTTGTTTGTTTTAGAAAAGAATTTTAACCAAAAACCAAAATGGTATTCAAGTGAAGACTTCAAGTGTATTGATGTTTTTGGTGTTTTCTTATATACACGTTTAAACCAAAACCATATTTAGAGCTTAATGCCAAAAACATAGATATTTCATCTTAATTGTGTAGTGGATCATATCCATACACACTATGCTTTAATGAATTCAAAATATCTTATTTTTGTATTTGGAGATGTTTTGGAAAAATAAAGTTTGGAAAAACCATTTTTGGAAAATACTGTTTTCATTTAAGCCAATATTTTCAACTTACAAAAATAGTCCAAATCTTTTATAACATGCCTTGATTTTGTGCAAGCATGTTTGTTTATCAAAGTATATTGGTAAAACTATTTTTGTAGATTTTTATATATTTTATGGGATTTTTATGTGAGCCAAAAGACCAAGTTTTTAATCCCTAGTTCAGACCTGACCTGGCTTCAGCCGGTCGACCGACCCGGTCGACCGACGTGCACGCCAGTTCCGGCAGGAGGGCCAGTCGACCGACCCGGTCGACCGTCCAGAGAGCTCTGCTCTCTGGAAAGGCCACGGCCGACCGGGCGGCCGACCGGACAGAGAGATTGCTCTCTGTATCCTGCCTCGGTCCACCGGCCGGTCGACCGATGGCTCAAACGGTCTGAAATATGACCGTTGGCCGGTCGGCCAGACGGTCGACCGACAGGCCTGACAGAACCCCAACGGCTAGTTTTTCTTAGCCTATAAATTTGGGGGTTGGGCATTGTTTTCAACAAGATTTTGGAGACTTTTAGAGCCAGTTTTTCCTACTCTTTTAAGAGGTTTTTCTCCACAAATTTAGAGCCAATACTTCCAATTAAAAGGAGAGTTTATCAAGAGTGTTTAAAAAGAGATTTCTTGAGTTTTCCTCCACCATCACATCCTTGTTTTTCTCACAAACACTTGAGCAACCCATTGAGCTATTCATTCTATAGGAGTGTTTTTTGTGAGAGTGTTTATTGGTGATCAAAGTGTTTAGATCACCAAGATTTCATCTTGTACTTTGAGGAAGCGGACAAGTGTGTTCGCGGTTGTTTAGAGTTCGAGTGTGAACTCTTGATTTGAGGTGCGGCCTCGGCGAGCTTGTGGGGCTTGAGGTGTGTACGGACTAGAGAGAGTCCAAGGAGTTCTAGTGGGAACTCGTTGTAGGTGTTGCGGCACCGGGTGATCCGGTGGGATCGATTATAGTGGAAATCCTTCGTGTGTCGAAGGCGGGGATGTAGAGCAAGTATGCTCGAACCTCGAAACAAATCCCTTGTGTTTGCGATTGCTCACTCTCTCTCTCTCTATCTCCTTGTGTTTATATCTTGCATATTTATATTGTGTTTATTCTTTATATGCTTGATATTCATTGTGTGCTATATTGATATACTTGCTTGGGATTGTTTGCTAACACTTGTATTCAACCAAGAGAGCCAACGCGACACCTCAACCCTTATCTAGGGGAATCTAGAGGAGTTTGTCCAGAGCCCTTCACGGGGAATTCGGCAACACTCTTGTGTTATACGTGGTGTTTAGTGTAAGAGTTTAGTTTAGGTCATAATAGTTTTTACTTCCGCATTATTTGGCATTAAGTGACCATTAGATTAGCCATCACCTATTCACCCCCCCTCTAGGTGAACTTACAATTGGTATCAGAGCCAAGTGCTCTTGATTTGGGTCTTACAACCTAGAGTTAAAGATCCTCATTTTAGGCTAATCACTATATTTGTACACACACTATGGACTTCATGTCACCACCCACCTTTGACATTCTTAACATCCAAATTTGGAAGGTTAAGATGTCTTTGTACCTCAAGGCCCTAGGCATTCATGTTTACCTTGCCATCACTAATGATTATTATTTAAATGGCAAGAATATTGAGGCTAATGCAAAAGCCCTTTATGCTTTAAAGTCAACCCTAAATGATGATTATTTATCTAGGGTTTCTAATATTGAATCGGCTTTTGTAGTCTCATAATTTGTTTCTGAGGCCCGGGAGGAGGCGATGGGGACGATGAGATGAGTTGATGCATCGCCTCTTCCCACTCGCTCGTCATCACTGCAAAACTGGCAGCAGTGACATCATCGTCGTCATAGTCAAGGAGGAGCTGCCTCTCTAATTCTTGGAGTTGGTTCTTGATTGCGGAGGACTTCTTCTCGAACTCGGCCGCAGAGTAACAAAAGAAAATTTTGTGGAGAGGAAATCAGAGGGGAAATAGAGAGTATTATAGATTTTTCATTTATGGAGAAACGTGTAATTAAAAAAATCATTTTAGGTGTGGGTGTAGATAGTAAAAAGGACGGGTGTTAGGAAAATTTCCCTTAAAGTTTTCTTGTGATTTATAATTTATAATTTATGAGACTCTTTGCCATCAAGATTAATACAGCAGTCTTATGTTATATTCTGCCTTTAGTTGAAATTTTATTTTTGACACCTAGTAGAAGATAATGAAATCTGAAAATACTTTGATCTCTATTGTATGATATTTTGATTCAAGTCATGATTATTCATTTGTGATAAAGTTCTTTTATTACCATGTGCCTTTATCGTCAACATTCTTCTTTCTTTTACCAAGTGTCTTGATGTGAACATCACAGTGTGCCCCCAAGGAATGTACTACAATCTTCAAGTTTGTTGAGCTATTATCCAAGAGTCAAAGTAATCGATTTTGTCTTTTTTGCATTTTTTTCCTATATTTTTTAGATTTTTTGGAATTTTCCTAACTCGAATCATTCAGAAGATCAACTGAGCCATACATTTAAAAAAGAGAGATACAAAATTACTCGAACTATAATAAGACCAAACTTATGAGCCATACAATAAAACTTAGAGAGAGAATAGTTGGACAATTAACTAAGAAAAAAAATATGTAGATAAAGGAGAAAGAGAAGAAGGCAATTTTCTTTTTCCTCTTTTTAATTTCTTTTTCCATTTTAGCATTACTACTTAACCATACTTTTAAAAAAGTTATGGAATTACAACACAATACAATATTATATTTTCATTCAGAAAAATATAAATCTTAAAAAATCTTTAAACAACTTACCTTACAGACTTACTTGACATTGGACCTGTAGTGGTCAAAATTTGACCACGGTCACGATGATAACACGTGTCCAAGTTACCAAGAACCTTTCCTGAGACATCCACCGGTCCCTAAATTCATGTCGAATCCTCCACCTCTCCTAGCCTTCCTTAAGCTATCTCCCGTTCTGAAGACACCAAATTCGGAATCATATCCGTCACATCCAACTTTCCTGAAGTTAGCTTCCATCTCGAAGATGCTTCCATCGAGTCCTCTTCAGCTGTTCTAAGGTCACTTCCACTCCAAGGCCCTCCCCGACCTGAAGGCCCTAACTCCAAACCAGATGCTCTCAACAACAGCCCACCGAAATTTTCGCCTACTGTTACACAGCACCATCCTCTCCACGTTGAAGACGTGTAACACCTCTACGTTAAAGTGGGAAGCTATGCATGGCAGCAAATTTCCCAGCATGTAATCTCGATTAATTAGCGCTAGTGATCACGACGTTACAACAAATCCAGCACATGTAGATTGTGCAATTATAACCATCCGTCAATTTCGCCTCCATGCCCGCATCCATTTTCAGATACATAGGAGCCTTCTCTCGTAGGAGGAGGGATCGATCGCTTCCCTAATCCTCAGAGTATACACACACATTACCACTACACTGAAAGTTTTTCTGTTTCAGTTTACCATTCCACTACACTAGTAGTTCTCCGTGCTAGTCAATTACTATACTAGCAGTTCTCTGTGCTTGTCCATCCAATACACTGGAAGTTTTCTTTTTTCAGACCGCCATTACAAACCGGCTTACCGTCGATTGGACCCATCACAAATGAAGTTTGGTCGCTCCCCAAGGATGTTACTTGTCAGAGCACACACGAAAGACACTTTTTAGGTTAGGAGTACCAGTGTGGTGCCAGCCTAAGACCCTTGGGCGTGAGAATCAGTAGACAGAATGAAAGGGTGGGTGGACCGAGGAGAGGATTACTGCTAGTATATAATGGTGGACTAGAACAAGAAAACTTCTAGTGTATTGGATGGACTAGCATATGGAACTACTAGTGTGGTGATTAGACTAGTATGGGGAACTGTCAGTGTAGTGGAATGTTAAACTGGATCAGGAAAACTTTCAGTGTCGTAATAATATGTGAGTATGCTCTAAAGATCAGATAAGCGATCGATCCCTTTCCTAGGAGAAGTACGATCACATGTATCTGACATGGATGCTAACGTGAAGGCAAAATTGGCGAATGGCTGTCACTGCACAATCTGCACGTGATGGATTTGTCGTTGTTAGAATTTTGCCTTGTTTTCAAGAGGAGATGATGGTCCAAGAAAATCCAATTGAGTTGGAGAAGACAATGACTTGAAGTAGAAGAAGCAAATTAAAGTGAAGCAGTTTCCTTTTCAGGTGATTGTGAGTTTTCTTATTCTGGTAGGATACAAATTGGATTAAATTCATATTCAATAAAGGTTTGTTTCTAAAGATTAAAGGGACTAGAATCCTTCTAGATCAAGGAGATCAATTCCTAAAAGGATTGATCAAGATTCTTCAACCATCTAAAGGCCAAGATCATCTCATAGTCCAAATAGGAGTTGTATTATAAAATATTATAAATAAAAATTATAATCAAGCATTGTAATTGCCTAAACCAAGCTGATCTCAAGGAGCAAAAAAGATGGAGAACACCAAGGAGATAGAAGGAAGCCAAGAAATGAGAGGAGCAAGGTAAAGGTGCATAAAGATAATATAATACTCTTGTAATCTAAGTCTAAATTAAGGAGGAAGGTGAATACTCTTATTGTATCAAGAGGAAGGTTAGATCTCTTTGTACCAAGTTATTAATAAAGCTCTCTCAGGTTCTCTCCCTGTGGACATAGGCCAAGTTTGAGCCAAACCACGTTAAATCCTCGTGTGCTTTCTCTTTTACTCTTTTGTCTAGGTATTACTAGTTTGTTTTACAATAGTTTTTTTCTTGCAAGTACTAATCATATTGTCAAGTTCCGCAAACGTCGATCCTGGGAGTAAGAATTGGTATCGTAGAATATCAATTTCATCATAACAATTGGTATCAGAGTTAAAGGTTGACGAAGGGCGATATGTCGAAGATAGAAAGTTCTACGATAAAGTTCGAGGTCGATAAGTTCAATAGCAAAGGAAACTTCGACTTATGGCAAAAGAGGGTGAAACGTTGCTAGTGAACAGGGTCTTCATAAGACCTTGCAAGGTAAGTCAGCAAAATCTGTAGGTATGTCAAATAAGGATTGGGAGGAGATGGATTTAAAGGCGGCAAGCACGATCCAACTATGTCTCGCAGACAAGGTGATGTAAACGTGATGGATAAAGAAACGCCTCCAGATTATGGACAAGATTAGAGACATTGTATATGATGAAAAACCTCTCCAACAAGCTGTATTGTAAGAAACAATTATATGGGCTACACATGAACGAAGGGACAGCGGTGTTGGAGCATCTAAACTTCTTCAATAAGGTCATCAGTGAGCTTCTAGCTATTGATGTCAAGATCGACGAGGAGGACAAGATGTTGATACTTCTCAGTTCGCTTCCAGAGTTATATGATCACATCGTTGTTGGCCCAAAGGCCCATCACTCTAGTTTTGATGATGATCAACTCATGTAGTTATGTTTACTAATGATCTTGTGTTTAATTAGTGACAGATTTATGATCAAGATCTTAGTAGGTGCATAGCTTCAACAAAGGATTTGAAGTCAAGTTTTGGAGCTAGCACCGGTTGATTCACGAGCCTATGCATCAAGACCACATCAAGAGTCGAGCTCGTTGGATCGTGTTTGGACCAAGTCTAGAAGATGAGAAGGCTTCAAGTGAAGACTTCAAGAAGATGAAGACTTGTGTCTAGGTATAAGATTTTTGTTTTAGTTAAAATGTAAAGGATAGAATAGTTGGTGGATTGCTCAAGTACATATACACACACACACTCTTGATTTGTTTGTTTTAGAAAAGAATTTTAACCAAAAACCAAAATGGTATTCAAGTGAAGACTTCAAGTGTATTGATGTTTTTGGTGTTTTCTTATATACACGTTTTAAACCAAAACCATATTTAGAGCTTAATGCCAAAAACATAGATATTTCATCTTAATTGTGTAGTGGATCATATCCATACACACTATGCTTTAATGAATTCAAAATATCTTATTTTTGTATTTGGAGATGTTTTGGAAAAATAAAGTTTGGAAAAACCATTTTTGGAAAATACTGTTTTCATTTAAGCCAATATTTTCAACTTACAAAAATAGTCCAAATCTTTTATAACATGCCTTGATTTTGTGCAAGCATGTTTGTTTATCAAAGTATATTGGTAAAACTATTTTTGTAGATTTTTATATATTTTATGGGATTTTTATGTGAGCCAAAAGACCAAGTTTTTAATCCCTAGTTCAGACCTGACCTGGCTTCAGCCGGTCGACCGACCCGGTCGACCGACGTGCACGCCAGTTCCGGCAGGAGGGCCAGTCGACCGACCCGGTCGACCGTCCAGAGAGCTCTGCTCTCTGGAAAGGCCACGGCCGACCGGGCGGCCGACCGGACAGAGAGATTGCTCTCTGTATCCTGCCTCGGTCCACCGGCCGGTCGACCGATGGCTCAAACGGTCTGAAATATGACCGTTGGCCGGTCGGCCAGACGGTCGACCGACAGGCCTGACAGAACCCCAACGGCTAGTTTTTCTTAGCCTATAAATTTGGGGGTTTGGGCATTGTTTTCAACAAGATTTTTGGAGACTTTTAGAGCCAGTTTTTCCTACTCTTTTAAGAGGTTTTTCTCCACAAAATTTAGAGCCAATACTTCCAATTAAAAGGAGAGTTTATCAAGAGTGTTTAAAAAGAGATTTCTTGAGTTTTCCTCCACCATCACATCCTCGTTTTTCTCACAAACACTTGAGCAACCCATTGAGCTATTCATTCTATAGGAGTGTTTTTTGTGAGAGTGTTTATTGGTGATCAAAGTGTTTAGATCACCAAGATTTCATCTTGTACTTTGAGGAAGCGGACAAGTGTGTTCGCGGTTGTTTAGAGTTCGAGTGTGAACTCTTGATTTGAGGTGCGGCCTCGGCGAGCTTGTGGGGCTTGAGGTGTGTACGGACTAGAGAGAGTCCAAGGAGTTCTAGTGGGAACTCGTTGTAGGTGTTGCGGCACCGGGTGATCCGGTGGGATCGATTATAGTGGAAATCCTTCGTGTGTCGAAGGCGGGGATGTAGAGCAAGTATGCTCGAACCTCGAAACAAATCCCTTGTGTTTGCGATTGCTCACTCTCTCTCTCTCTATCTCCTTGTGTTTATATCTTGCATATTTATATTGTGTTTATTCTTTATATGCTTGATATTCATTGTGTGCTATATTGATATACTTGCTTGGGATTGTTTGCTAACACTTGTATTCAACCAAGAGAGCCAACGCGACACCTCAACCCTTATCTAGGGGAATCTAGAGGAGTTTGTCCAGAGCCCTTCACGGGGAATTCGGCAACACTCTTGTGTTATACGTGGTGTTTAGTGTAAGAGTTTAGTTTAGGTCATAATAGTTTTTACTTCCGCATTATTTGGCATTAAGTGACCATTAGATTAGCCATCACCTATTCACCCCCCCTCTAGGTGAACTTACAATTGGTATCAGAGCCAAGTGCTCTTGATTTGGGTCTTACAACCTAGAGTTAAAGATCCTCATTTTTAGGCTAATCACTATATTTGTACACACACTATGGACTTCATGTCACCACCCACCTTTGACATTCTTAACATCCAAATTTGGAAGGTTAAGATGTCTTTGTACCTCAAGGCCCTAGGCATTCATGTTTACCTTGCCATCACTAATGATTATTATTTAAATGGCAAGAATATTGAGGCTAATGCAAAAGCCCTTCATGCTTTAAAGTCAACCCTAAATGATGATTATTTATCTAGGGTTTCTAATATTGAATCGGCTTTTGTAGTTTGGAACATCATCACCTCCCTTGGCGAAAAGGATCTATATTATGCTGGGAGCGATTCGGATGTTGGAAGCGACACCTCCAACAAGTGCTATATGGTCCAAGGGGATAACCCCCTTGAGGTAACTACCGAATCCGAGGTAGATGAAGATAATTATATGTCATATGATGAGCTTACTTCATTTTGTCAAATACTTCTTGAGAAATATGACATGCTTAAGAAAGATAATAAAAATTTGAAAAAGAATTTGATTGCATGCATATTGAAAATGATTCTTTTAAAAATAATATTGCATGTTTAGAAAAAGAAAATGAAAATTTGAAAAATGAAAATATTTCCTTGATGTCTAAATTGAATGATTTGTGTGAAGGAAATATGATTTTAAAAAATGAAATTATTTTGATGGAAAAACAAAAGGAAGTTGTTTTTCAAGAAAATAAATCTTTGAAAAGAAAAATTGTTGAAAAAGAAAAAGATTTTGTTTCTAAAAAGAACAAGAAAAATAATTCTATATCTCACCATGCTTTACATGCCACCACTAGTGAGATTAATGTTTTGAAAAATAAAATGGATTGTTTGAGCTCAACTTTGAGCTCTTGTGCTTTTAATCACAATAAATTGGAGTCTTTGTTTTCAAAGAAACAAACTCCACATTCTCATGCACATCATCATGCATATGCTTATGTTGCACGTCACGATCATACACATACACATAAGCATTCTAAGGTGTACAAGTGTACACATTGTGGCCGCAAAGGCCATTTAGCAAAGTTTTGTTATGATAAGATTAATCATTTAAATTTTACTAATAAAAATGTTTGGGTTCCTTACAAGAATAACCCCCAAGGACCCAAGAAAATATGGGTACCAAAATCCCCACCTTGTGTATTTGATGTAGGTGAGGGCTCTCACAAAACGTGAGAGATTTGGTGCCTTGATGGTGGGTGCACTTGAACTAAAAGGACACATATTTGGAGCACCGCTATCAAGGAGTTTCGGTGGGACAACCACCATGTTTGGAGTTTTTGAAGCATAGTCTATGTTGGTAACTATCTCTTAAAACTCTTAGTTTATTTACATGCTTCTTTCATTTGATGATCATTTGAGCATGTTCATGTTTTATGCTTCATGTGGTAAATACTAATTTAAATGTAGTTTTTATCAAAACTTGCATGTATACATGTACAAATTGTGAGAACAAATTGATTCATATATGTTTGCACTCCATGCTCATTTGTACCCACTATATGCACGTGTATAAGTTAGTTTTGATGATTCTTTCATTTACACTTGCTTTGCCAAATTTTATGATTTTACTTCATGTATATGTATTTTAAATTCAAATCTAATAAATATACATGTATACCCGTGAGTCTCTTGCCTTCATGCAAATACAATTGATAGACTCTTTTATATTTGGGATATGTATGTGTATTGTTAGGATTGGATAAATCATACATATACCTAGAAGTGTGCTTTGTTTTTATGAAAAAATTAGGACTGTAAATGGTACCCGAAAACCCGATAACCCGATCCGATTTTTTACTAACGGATCGGGTTTGGATCTAAAAACTAGACCCGAAATCCTTATCGGGTCGGGTTTGGATATTACTATTTCAAACCCGAAACCCGATAACAAACCTGAAAAGAGAGTAAATGTTATAAATGATACTTATCATCATACATTTCACCATATTTAAATTAGTAAAATTATAAAAATGAGAACTTGATCATATTATTATAAAAGCAAAGTATATAAATTTTCATTTTGCATCTAATAAAATTGAAATACAACTTTAAAAAATAACTCTCATTGAAACTTTAATACACCTATTTAAAATCCGAATCCGACCCGAGCCCGATAAGAAAGAAGAGATTCCGACCCGAACCCGAATCCGAACTCCTTATCGGGTTCGGGTTCGGATATGGCATGGATCCAACCCGAACCCGACCCGTTTACACCCCTATGAAAAATGAATGTTCATGTTTGATTGATAAAAAAAAATGAATTTTTTTATGATTTAAAAATGTTACTCACACCTTTTGAGCTTCAATGTCTATTTTCATGAAAATGCTATTTACATGACTTTTGAACACTCACACTTTATTTATTTTTGTCATGACTTAGTCTCATGGACATATTTTTGAGCTTTATAGACTATGAGTGTAAAATTTTGTGTATTTAATATGATTTATGAAAATATATGATTTGGTTTCATGTTTTTGAAAGATCTTTAACTAGTTTTTCAAAAATTAATTTAACTAGTTATTTATTCTTCAATATTTATGAGATATACACATGATCCTATTATTGTTTCAATTGGTATCATTGAATCGTTTCAATTGGTATCAATTTGACTCTATTTTTGTATATACTCATATTTTGTTTTCTTATATATGTATGTATCAATTTCAATTGGTATACTCATTTTTCATACATATATATGATTTGTTTTGTGCTTGAGTTAAAATCGATTTACATGTTTAAAAGCACAAAATTAGTTTATGCTAAGCTTGATCTAAACCTTTATTTTCAATTGATTTTTCAATTGATATTTTAAACATAATGCATAAGCTTATGAAAATAAAAATTTGATCATTATGTTTTAAAATTGGTATAAAAAATAAAAAATTATGTTTATTTGATATCTCAAAATTTGTTTTAATAAAGAAAAATTAAAAAAAATGTTTTGATTTGTATTGTCTATATGCAAGGAGAGCTTAACATCTCTTCTACATATAGATTCACGTTGAGTGTATTGTATATTGAGGAGCTTGACAACTCTTCTTTATGTGGTACACGTGTGTAGGGGAGCTTCACATCTCCTCTTATGCATTGCATATTTTACGTTATGTGAATTAGGCCTTATCATCCCTCCTTCATGTAATGTATATGTGTAGGAAAGTTAACTTAGCGTCTTCCTCTTCATGAATGTATATCGCATATAACCCTTATTGATCGATTTGTTTTACCCCTTCTTTGGTTCTTTGTTTCGGACAAAAAGGGAGAGAAAAATTTGTTTTGTTTTTACTTCAACCCTTTGTTGATGATTGACAAAAAGGGGGAGAAGAATTTGAGATTTATATGCATGTTAGTAGAATTTATATTTTATGCATATATGTTTTGTTTTGCAAATAAGAGAAAAAGATTTGATTTGTTTTATCTCCATACATTTGCATACATGGTTATGAGCATTCATTGCGTATTTATATTGTTTATTTCTATGCATGAGTTAAGGGGGAGCTTCTTTGAAGCTTTACTTTAATCCATGCATATATAACTTCATGAGTTTTGTCATCATCAAAAAGGGGAGATTGTTGGCCCAAAGGCCCATCACTCTAGTTTTGATGATGATCAACTCATGTAGTTATGTTTACTAATGATCTTGTGTTTAATTAGTGACAGATTTATGATCAAGATCTTAGTAGGTGCATAGCTTCAACAAAGGATTTGAAGTCAAGTTTTGGAGCTAGCACCGGTTGATTCACAAGCCTATGCATCAAGACCACATCAAGAGTCGAGCTCGTTGGATCGTGTTTGGACCAAGTCTAGAAGATGAGAAGGCTTCAAGTGAAGACTTCAAGAAGATGAAGACTTGTGTCTAAGTATAAGATTTTTGTTTTAGTTAAAATGGAAAGGATAGAATAGTTGGTGGATTGCTCAAGTACATATACACACACACTCTTGATTTGTTTGTTTTAGAAAAGAATTTTAACCAAAAACCAAAATGGTATTCAAGTGAAGACTTCAAGTGTTTTGATGTTTTTGGTGTTTTCTTATATACACGTTTTAAACCAAAACCATATTTAGAGCTTAATGCTAAAAACATAGATATTTCATCTTAATTGTGTAGTGGATCATATCCATACACACTATGCTTTAATGAATTTAAAATATCTTGTTTTTGTATTTGGAGATGTTTTGGAAAAATAAAGTTCGGAAAAACCATTTTTGGAAAATACTGTTTTCATTTAAGCCAATATTTCCAACTTACAAAATAGTCCAAATCTTTTATAACATGCCTTGATTTTGTGCAAGCATGTTTGTTTATCAAAGTATATTGGTAAAACTATTTTCGTAGATTTTTATGTATTTTATGGGATTTTTATGTGAGCCAAAAGACCAAGTTTTTAATCCCTAGTTCAGACCTGACCTGGCTTCAGCCGGTTGACCGACCCGATCGACCGACGTGCACGGACGTGCACGCCAGTTCTGGCAGGAGGACCGGCCGACCGACCAGGTCGACCGTCCAGAGAGCTCTGCTCTCTGGAAAGGCCCCGGCCGGCTGGGCGGCCGATCGGACAGAGAGATTGCTCTCTGTATCCTGGCTCGGTCGACCGGCCGGTCGACCGATGGCTCAAACGGTCTGAAATATGACCGTTGGCCGGTTGGCCGGACGGTCGACCGACAGGCCTGACAGAACCCCAACGGCTAGTTATTCTTAGCCTATAAATTTGGGGGTTTGGGCATTGTTTTCAACAAGATTTTTGGAGACTTTTAGAGCCAGTTTTTCCTACTCTTTTAAGAGGTTTTTCTCCACAAAATTTAGAGCCAATACTTCCAATTAAAAGGAGAGTTTATCAAGAGTGTTTAAAAAGAGATTTCTTGAGTTTTCCTCCACCATTCACATCCTTGTTTTTCTCACAAACACTTGAGCAACCCATTGAGCTATTCATTCTATAGGAGTGTTTTTTGTGAGAGTGTTTATTGGTGATCAAAGTGTTTAGATCACCAAGATTTCATCTTGTACTTTGAGGAGGCGGACAAGTGTGTTCGCGGTTGTTTAGAGTTCGTGTGTGAACTCTTGGTTTGAGGTGCGGCCTCGGCGAGCTTGTGAGGCTTGCGGTGTGTACGGACTAGAGAGAGTCGAAGGAGTTCTAGTGGGAACTTGTTGTAGGTGTTGCGGCACCGAGTGATCCGGTGGGATCGATTATAGTGGAATCCTTCGTGTGTCGAAGGCGGGGATGTAGAGCAAGTGTGCTCGAACCTCGAAACAAATCCCTTGTGTTTGCGATTGCTCACTCTCTCTCTCTATCTCCTTGTGTTTATATCTTGCATATTTATATTGTGTTTATTCTTTATATGCTTGATATTCATTGTGTGCTATATTGATATACTTGCTTGGGATTGTTTGCTAACACTTGTATTCAACCAAGAGAGCCAACGCGGCACCTCAACCCTTATCTAGGGGAATCTAGAGGAGTTTGTCCAGAGCCCTTCACGGGGAATTCAGCAACACTCTTGTGTTATACGTGGTATTTAGTGTAAGAGTTTAGTTTAGGTCATAATAGTTTTTACTTCCGCATTATTTGGCATTAAGTGACCATTAGATTAGCATCACCTATTCACCCCCCTCTAGGTGAACTTACAATCGTCACCACCATGCTCTACGGTAAGAAAAATCTCATCTTTGAGGAGGTCACGTCAACTCTATTATCTAATGAGATTGGGCAAAGGCCAAATCAAGAGGAGCAGACAGAATCAGGTTTGGTGGCCACGGGAAGGGAAAGAAGAGGAGAAGGAAAGAAAGGATCAGGCTCTAAAAGGCGTGTCATTTTTGTTACAGGAAGGTCATTGGAAGAATGACTGAAAGCATCAGCAAGAGTGGTTAAAGAAGAAGGAGCAAGCTATGGAGGTAGGCGTAGAATTTAGGGATTTAGAGGAAACTAAAGTATTAATGGCTTCCAATGAAGATAACACTTCTCAAGGTAAAGACTGGATATTTAGTTCAAGTAGTATGGTTCATGTATGTTCCTAAAAGGAGCTGTTCAACTCCTTAGTTGCAAAGAAGGAAGGGATTGTCAAGATGGTAGATGGCTCGGTTTGCGACGTCATTGGCACTGGGACAGTTAAGGTTATAGAAAGAGATGTGACAGTGTGTGCTCTAGAAGCGGTCTGTATGTCCCGGAGGCATGCTACAATATAAATTTCATAAGGGTGCTCGACGAAGAAGGATGCCAGATCCAAGTGCAACAAGGCATCGTCACAGTTAGCCAAAGAGAGGGTAATCCTAGAAGAAGAGAAGTGTGGAGGGTTATACAAGCTGAAGGAAGAAAACTCAGTTTGAGGTGGAGTTTCAAGGATAAGCTTGGAAGAGAGTTTATCGCGAGGTGAAGTTTCAAGGACAACTGCAACAGGACGTGAACCGGGTCAAAGTGTTACAGGAAGGAGAAAGGGCGCATTCGGGAAAGGCCCGAGATGGCCCAAGACATGGCGGTAAATCAATCAAAGGCCCCGGGGAGAGGGGGCAAGAATTAAAGGCTTCACGGCACGGTTAGAACCAAGGAAAGAATCAAGGTATTAATCCAAAATCTTAAGTTATTTTACTAGAGACTTGAAAAGAAGTTAAGGTGGAGATTATTAGGATTTTGTCTTATTTTCAAGAGGAGATGATAGTCCAAGAAAATTTAATTGAGTTGGAGAAGACGATGGCTTGAAGCAGAAGAAGCAAATCAAGGAAAATAAGTTTTCTTTTCAGGTGATTGCGAGTTTCCTTATTTTAGTAGAATACGAATTGGATTAAATTCCTATTCAATGAAGATTTGTTTCTAAAGATTAAAGGGTTCAGAATCCTTCTAGATCAAGGAGATCAATTCCTAAAAGGATTGATCAAGATTCTTCAACCATCCAAAGACCAAGATCATCTCATAGTCCAAATAGGAGTTGTATTGTAAAAGCTTATAAATAAAGGTTGTAACCAAGCATTGCAATTGCCTCAACCAAGCTGATCTCAAGGAGGAAAAAGATGGAGAATATCAAAAAGATCAGAAGGAAGCCAAACAAAGAGAAGAGCAAGGTGAAGGTGCATAGAGATAAGGCAATACTCTTAAATCTAAGTCTAAATTAAGGAGGAAGGTGAATACTTTTGTTGCATCAAGAGGAAGGTTAGATCTCTTTGTACCAAGTTATTGATAAAGCTCTATCAAATTCTCTCCCCGTGGACGTACCAAGTTTGGGCCGAACCACGTCAAATTCTTGTGTGCTTTCTTTTTTACTCTTTTGCCTAGGTATTGCTAGTTTACTTTACAGTAATTTTCTTTACAAATACTGATCATATTGTCAAGTTCCGCAATGATCCTCAGAGTAACAATTGGTAACGTTGAATATCAATTTCGTCATAACAGTTGTTACAGCCGTGATCATGGCGCTGATTAATCGGAGTTGCATGTCAGAAAATTTGTTGTCATGCGTAACTGCTCTTTACTGTAGGGCATTACATGTTTTCAACGTGGAGAGGGTGGTATTACGTAACAATATGTGGAGATTTTGGTGGGCTGTTGTTGAGAGCCTCTGGTTTGGAGTTGGGGCCTTTAGTCGGGGAGGGCCTTTAGTCGGGGAGTACCTTAGAGTGGAAGGGACCTCGGAATAGTGGAAGACGATTCCGGGATGGAATGATCTTCTAGATGGACATTAACTTCGGGAAAGTTGGATATCGCGGATATGCTTTGGTATTTGGGTGTCTTTGGAACATCCTGGATGGATTCTGGGAGTGGTAGCCCTGGGAAAGTTGGATAGGTAGCCCAGGGAAGGCCAAGAGAGGCAGATGATCCGGGATGGATTCAGGGATCGGTGGATGTCCCAGAAAAATCTATTGGTAGTTTAGACATGTGCCATCATCATGGTCATTGTTAAATTTGACCTCTACAGATGCCCACGCTTCCCTACTTGTCAGAGTCTACGGAAGAGGTTAGAGTAGATGCTTTAGAACTAATCATGAAGTTAGTGCAGTGAATCTCTTCGGATCGCAGCGGATCTTCTAGAATTAATTGATGATTTCACGGCTGGCTGACAGTTGTCACATCGGGCAGCTGAAACTCCTAAAGGGCTAAGTTGTGCATCACTTTAAATCATGTTATCATTATGACTGGAATGGTAGGATTTTATGATTTGACTGTGACAGTTGATCTGCCTTTACTTTAGACCAAAAATCTCAGAATCGTGGGCTGACTGATTGAAAATTTGAATTGGAGGAGGTTGAGCTTCTCATCTGTCTATAATGGAGGGGGATCTAAGGGAGGAAATCATCTCCCATCTTCTTCAAAAAAAAAACTCATGCTTTGAAACCCTAATTTATTTTCTTGTTGCGCAGCCATATCGTCCTTTCTTCTTTTCATCAAATGGAGGAAGGAGAAGGAGAGGGAGGAAGGTGAGGAAATGGTGACTAGGCTCTCTCTTCTGGGAAGTTTGGATGGTGCATCACATTAGTCATCTTGAATGGGTTGTTACAGCGCATAAGTCATCATAACAGGGTGCTGTCATTGGGAGCTACAGGTAAGAGTCCTACTCCTACCAGATCGGTTGATCTGGTTCCGGGTTACTTATTTTTTAGGGGGCAAGGTTCCATCTTAGGGTTCTGAGCCTCTTTCCTGATGGCGTGAACGAGGAAGGAGAGAGAGCTCATCGGCTGAGTGTGCTGGTGAATTGCTTCTTATAGTTCAGATCTCTTCCTCAGAATACTTTGGAGGGAATGTGACACCATCACCTTCTTGCATGTCTTGTCGGAGTCTATCTCATAGGGATGTCATTGTTGCTTTCCTGGAGGGCTTCCTGGGAACCCTCGTCCTTCTCGCAATGTGAAGGTGACAGTGCTGTCGGTATGATTCATTTTTGTGAAGGAACATCCTGGTCATCTCCCATCCAGTTTTGGGATCTTTGGATTGTCACATGAGCAATGAGGTGGCTTCTTTCGGCAGATGTTCTCCGGAGAACACGTTCTCAGAGTTCGAAAGAAAAGGCATTGGATTGCTTGTTCAAGAGCCATGGCATGAATGAAGGTGAACGATTGCTCCCAGGAGGCATCCTCCGATGAACAAATCTTTGTTGTTTGGCATCAGAAATCTATTAATGTTGGCAGAATTAAAGTGTTCGGGTCTAGACCATTGTATTCTTTACAAAAAATGTAAACATAGATATGTAAAAAAGAATTTGTATTACTCTTGTCAGATGTAAACAAATATATTTAATGGAATATATTCAGAATGGAAAGATTTTCAGAATAGAAATCTAAATATATTTTTAGAATTGAAATGGTTGTCTTGATCTTGCCTGATTTGCTTTTACCGTTGGCTTTTTGGAATTAATATGACCAAGCCTCTTCGGAGTGCTAATCTCTATCTCTGGTAAAATTGGTTGGATATGAAGCGGTTTAGTGAGCCTGTGGTGTTGTTTTCGAGTGGGGGTAATCCCATCTAAGGTACCCGCAAACTTTAAAGGGCTCTTGAGGGGAAATCTCTACAGCAGAGTTGGGACCCCGAGTTGGGAACACTCCCACAACGGAGGATTTCAATTGCCCATGGGCTAACTAAGAGAGAGCACGTAGGCTGGTGCTTCTGTTGCCGATCCCGAGTGGGGGACACTCCTACAACGGGACGTATAAGCATTTTGGATCTGATGGGAGACACTCCCATTAGCGGGGCAGGGAGGATGCACACACAAGTATGCAATGGAACATAGTAAATATAATGAAAGTTAATATAAGCATAACAGGGTGGATTAATAAGAATTATGTACACTTGGCTTCTTATCGCACAAGATCAATACATCGAGGAAATAATCCAATCAAGAAAACCCTCGTGTATATACCCTATGTCTCATACATTTATAGGCTAAATATATACACTCCACATTAATCCGAGACAAACAGTACATGTAGGCACATACAATGACTATGTTATTAGAATAAAAGTGGTTTGTGTTCACGTAATACCTGAATAACCACAACTTTTCAAAGTGTTTAGTCTCTATGACTGGTAAGATCGGTTAGTTAGGAGTGTTTTGGCAAACCTGCGATATTGTTTCTGAGTGGGGGGAACCCCCATCACCGGTACCTGCAAATTTCAGAGGGGGAAATTCCTGTAGGAGAGTAGGGACTTTGAGTGGAGGACACTCCCATAATGGAGGGTTTCAATATCCCGTGGGCTAACCGAGAGGAAGCCTATAGGCCAGTGCTTGTATTGCCGACTTCGAGTAGGGACACTCCCACAACGGGATCTACATGCATTTTGAATCTGATAGGAACACTCCCATCAGTGGGGAGCGAGGATGCATATACAAGCATGCAGTGAAGCACAATAATGTAATGAAATTCAATATAAGTGTAACATGATGGATTAACCAAATTGGCTTTTAATCGCACAAGACTGGTACGTCGAGGGAATAATCCAAACAAGGAAACCCTCATGTGTATACCCTATGCTTGTGCATTTATAGACTAAATATACACAATCCATGTTAATATGAGACAAACATCACATGCAGGCATATGCAAAGACTATGTTATTGGAATAAAAGTTGTGTTAGGGTAATATCTGGATGATCATACCTTTTCAAAGTGTTTGGTTTGTATCTCTGGGAGGGTTGGTTGGAAGTGTTTTGGTAAGTCTGTAGTGTTGTCTCCTTGTGGGAGTAATCCCATCAATGGTACTTGCAAACTTGGTAGGGTTCTGAAGTGGGGTGTGACCCTTCGACAGATTGGATGTATCGACTCCGAGTGGGGGTAGGACCCATTAGCGGAGTGACGATCCAGATCTCTGAGAGGGAGAAATCCCAACAGTGGAGTTGAATTCACAGTTGCTTTCGAGTGGGGGAAATCCCATAAATGGAGCTATAAACTTAGTAAGGACCTGAAGTGGGGGTATGACCCATCAACAGATTGAATGCATTGACTCCTAGTGAGGGTGTGACCGGGGACACTCCCACAATGGAGAGTTTTGATTGCATGTGGGCTAATCGACAGAGGGCCATGTTGACACTTAACAAAAAAACAAGATTCTTATTGGTCCGAACAATGTCTAAACTTGTTGACATTTACAAAAGACAAGTGACAGACGAGCTGAAGACCAGTTTTCACCCATATCCGAGGGACAAGGAAGCAACTTGGACTCCACTGATCCAGCAAGCAGACAGTAAACTCGGATTGTTTCTGAACAGACCTCAGCAGGTCTAAGATGCTAGCACTTAGCATCACATGAGCCCAAAGGGATAGCCTCGCCTGAGAGGCTAGGATCACCCGACTTCGCCTTGAAGCCATTTAAAGCCTCGCTAGGAAGCTAACTTATAGCTTCGCCTGAACTGCTGAAGCGCAAGTCCGTAGAGAGTTAACTTCGCTTGAAGCCACACGCAACCGCGCAAAAGGATGTTCGGTAGCTTCGCCACAGATGTTATCTAGCTCCGCTGAAGAGCTTTCTTCTAACTTCGCCAGATGCGCCTTCCAGCTCCGCTGTGAGCTCAACGCGGCAGCTCCGCTGTTGGTCTGCTACGGTCAACCTTTGACCAATCAAATCTCCAGATGAGATCAGATCTAATCAGATCAAATCCAATTAAGATCAAATCGGAGATCAAATTCGGCAGTTGATTGCCACAATCTCTTGACTCTCTTAAAACAAGTAAGAGGATCAGGAGAGATCTTTCAACAATATGGAAAGGATCAAAACAGATCAAGAAGATCAACCGACCTGCCATTTCTAGCTTCGCAGAAGCTGATCTTAGCCTCGCAGCAAGGCTACTTTCCAGATTTAAACAGATTTGATTCAATCTGTTTCCATATTTTCAAGGGACGGTTATACCCTTGCTCTCTCTATAAATAGCCCGCCAGGGGCACAAGGAGGGAGGAGCTCCAGAAGTAGAGAGGACGGACAGGTGCAAGAGAGAGGACTCCACAAGCAGAGGCTTCTTCACGACGCACCGTGCGTTCTTGAATTCAGAGACTTTTAGAGAATTGCTTCTCTATTCAGGGTGCTGATACCCTAAATACCTTCTTCTCAAGGAATCTCCGGAACCAGGCGAGAAGGAATTTCTAATTGAAGGCTGTTTTGAGAAGTAGCAAGAGGGTTCTACCAACCTTCTGTTCTCTGATTCCCCGAACCAGGCGAGAAGGGAATCTCATTGCTCGCATCGTCAAAGGGACAAAGTGGTCGCGTGCTGACCAGACTCCTATCGGCACACTTCTCCAGAATCTCTGAGGAGATCTACTTGTAATCTTTTTTTAAGAATACTTGTAATTTAGTTCCTCAACTCTTTTTTGTAAGTTTTTCCCTTTGCAAATCAATGGAAAACAAGATGGCGACTCCGCTGGGGACCAAATTCTCCACTACCGAGAATCAAGTGTCGCAATGCGACGAACAGACCTTCGGGTCTAACTCTGAATTCAGAAAAGCCGGTGCAGCCAGAGCCTTTCTGGCTAATTCTTCAAGGAAAGTCTCTGCGGAGACAGAAAAGGTTCTCTGCGAACCTACTGCGGTCCTCTGGCGCAACAAGGAAGCACGCCCGCAGTCCAAGTCCTTCACCTTTAAGAACCTGGTGGTTCAGTTTGATCAAGAAAGATTTGAAGAAGTCCTCTCTGGGGGTGGTCTAATGCTTCGAGCACGGAAGCATAGAAAGGTCTCATGACCGAGGTTTCGAAACAGAAAACAGAAGCAGAATTCTGCCAACACCCTTCAGCCTCGCGTGTGGCTAATCAGGTTCCTTGCGAACCTAAATATCCTCTGCCAAAGCGGATGTGGAGGCCTAAACAGAAGTCTCTGGCCGAAGCCTCAGGCGTAGCTACGCCAAAACTGCGCCTCTCTCGCGAAGAAAAAGGCAAGATGTCTCTCTGCTCCAGCAATGCTGCTGACCATGAAGTCACGACGGCAATCATACCGTCGCCTAATTCAAGAGCAGCATCGCCTTGCGTCGGCCTCGTTCTCATGAGCGAAGCTACTGTACCACAGCGTACACGCAGGGTTTATAACCGCGAAGCTAGAGCCAAAGTACCATCTAAGGCTAATTGCCTTCGCAGCAGCATAGCGGGTAAAGCACCACAGCGTGCTCCGCTTTCTAGTGCGTCAAGCACTAAGCTCGCGCCTGATGGTGAAGTTAGAACAGAAGCACTATTCAGTGCTAATCCCTTCTGCGGGAATAAAATGAAACTGCCAGATGCTCGGCGTCCCAATGAGATAGGGCGCACGAACGACCCCAAATACTGCCTCTACCACAGGATGATCCACCATCCTACCGACAAGTGCTATGTCCTCAAAGATAGAATTCAAGCCTTAGTCGACGCCGGAGTCCTGACACTAAAGTCAGAACAGAAGAAATTCACTGCCAATATGGTGACCCTCGAGTTCGGCAAAACTCCAAAGGTTACAGTTCCTGACGGGACTTATTCAGTCCCTGTGCCACGATTGGAAGTCAAGCATCCTCCAGCTACAGCTCAAGATAATAGGGGTCTTGTTCCCTTGACATTGGAGACAGGGGAAGTCATGTGGATACACCCAGACCTCGTCCAAGACGAACAGTGGGATTCAAAGAGGCCCAAGTCAAAGGGCAAATCTTGCAATGTCATCTCCATCCTGCCAGACGATGGCAATCTTACAACGGCTTCCCTTAGTGATTCAGAAGGAGAAAGGCATGCTTGCACAACGCAGAGCGATGTATCTCAGCCGATGGGTACTCGATCCGGAAAATCGTACTTAAAACAGTATGAGAAAGCTACTAGTGAGACACAACAGCAAACGACGTCAGTACAAGTACCAGCATCCACTTCGATTCCAACCAAGGGAAAAGAGAAGCCTAAAGAGGTCCGATTCGACCAAGTCCTAAGAAGCCTTCAAGACTAGGGCTTGACACACCCTTTCGTTTTGACATATTGGCCCATTTGGCTAATATCCCGGCTCGTATCACAATACACGAGCTCCTTCGTCAAAAGAGACAAGAGAAGCACTCAGGGATGCGCTAGCCAATTCAGAATCCTTTCTGACATGCATGCCAGAGGTCCCTAATGAAGACGTTCAGTCTCCTTGCCCAGAATGTCATCACATACAATCAAAGGTGCCAGCCATTACATTCACGGCGGAAGATATGCTTCTCAAAGACAACAAGCACGATCGGCCTCTGTATTACACCGGATATATCGGTTCAACGTGCATTGAAAGAATACAAGTCGATCCGGAGTCCGCACTCAGCATCATCCCCAAAAGGCTTCTCTACTTCCTCGGCATACCGCTGTATAGGTTGTCCGCAACCACCACTACAATATACGGTTTCAATGCCGGGAGTAGTCATCCACTACGGTAATTAATGATAATATTTCTTTCGATTATCTTGCGAGTGTAGGGCTGTTTAAATCCATTACGGATAGCTCCCTACACATGCCTTTACATAAGCCAAGTGCGTCCAGTACGCCCATGGAATCCGCAGAAGGAGCCGTTTTAGTGATCCCACCATCCAAAGAAGGTCAGTTACCGATAATCTTCGGTAGAACCCAACCACGGGGACCCATGGCCGCAGATTCAAGTTCAGACTCAGACACTCCACAATTCTTTCATTACGCCCAGCCAGCGCGCCATATTATGAAGAAAATGGGGTACGACCTAAAGCATGGAGGAGGCCTAAATTTTGGAAAAGGAAGGCGCAGTTTGATGCATGACTTTGTGCCTAAAGGGAGGCCTGCAAATTACTATGATAGTACACGCAGGGGGTTGGTATATGTTACACCCACATCGCCAGCAACGGTTCAAGCCAAAGACGATGAACCAATTCCATCACATTCATTCTCATCCTCCGAGTGGGACTCAGATGTCAGTGTAGGAGGAATGTTCGAAAATCTCACTATTAATATGACTTCAAGCAGTCAATTGGAGCCCGCAGAAGCTGTTGACGAGGAACCATGGGCCCAGCAATTAGACCTTCAATGGGAAAAGCGATTCAAATTGCGCGAACCACCTACTGAAGACAAGGTGATGCAGGTCAACTTGGGTAATCAAGACTACCCCAAGCCCATCTTTATAAGTGAAAGCCTATCACTTACAGAGAAGGAAGAATTGATAATACTCGTAAAGGAGTATATAGACGTCTTCGCATGGAGCTACGAAGACATGCCTGGACTTGATCCGCAAGTCGCCATGCACCGTCTGAACATCAAGCCCGACGTCAAGCCAGTCAAGCAGCAACGTCGGTTTCGCCCAAACATCATGGAAGCTATTGAAGCCGAAGTTCACAAGCTCATTGCATGTGGCTTCATCCGGGAGGAATAACATCCAGATTGGGTAGCCAACATCGTCCCCGTCCTCAAGAAGAACGGGAAAATATGGATCTGCATCGACGACCGTGATCTCAATACGGCCTGTCCTAAAGATGAATTCCCGCTACCCATCACCGATGTCATGATCGACAACACATGTGGATTCCAAAGGATGTCTTTTATGGACGGCTTTTCAGGGTACAACCAGATTAAGATGTATCCCGATGACGAGAAGCATACTTCGTTCCGAACACCATTGGGGGTATACTGCTACACTGTAATGCCCTTCGGACTAAAGAACACCGGAGCAACCTACCAGCAGGCAACGAGTACGATCTTCCGCGATCATCTCCGAAAAACCGTAGAATGCTATGTCGACGACATTGCTGTCAAAAGCCGCAGCAAAAATGACTATCTTCATGACTTGAGAATGATGTTCTACATAATGCGGGCTCATCAGCTGAAAATGAATCCAACAAAATCCTTCTTGGGAGTTTCGAGCGGCAAATTCCTTGGGTTTATTGTCACATCAAAAGGGATTCATCTTGACCCAGACAAGGTCAAAGCCATTCAAAGCATGCATCCACCGAGGAATCTCAAAGAGCTTAGAGGCTTGCAAGGCAGACTGGCTTATATCAGAAGATTCATCACAAATCTCTCAGGCCGCTGTCAACCGTTCACTCGACTTATGAAAAAGGGTGTTTCCTTCGTATGGGATCAAGCTTGCCAGGAAGCTTATGAAGACATCAAGAGGTACCTCACAAAGCCTCCAGTCTTAGCGGCCCCTACATCAGGAAAACCATTTTTGCTTTATGTAAAAGCTATGGACTATTCTCTCGGTGCCCTTCTTGCTCAAAAGGACGACAATGGTCACGAGCAAGCCATTTATTATCTAAGCAGGACTCTCATAGGAGCGGAATCTCGCTACAATCCTATCGAGAAAGAGTGTTTGGCTCTTGTCTTCACTGTTCAGAAGACACGACATTATTTGGTTGGCCAAACATACACGTCATCTCTAGGGTGAACCCATTACGTCTCCTTATGACAAAGCCAGGATCACTGAATTCAAGATTGGCTAAATGGGCACTTCTTTTGTCTCAATACGACATGATCTTTACCCCTCAGAAGGCGGTTAAAGGTCAGGCCCTTGCAGAGTTCTTGGCTGCTCATCCAGTTTCGGAACATTCAAAACTTCACGAGGATATTCCAGATGAAGTCTTCAACTCCAATATAACCTCAGAGGAGGAAGTGTGGCAGATGTTCTTCGACGGAGCATCGCGAATGGGCCCTAAAGGCATGATTATTGCCGGAGTGGGGGTTGTGTTTATCTCCCCACAGAATCATGTCCTTCCCAGAGCATTTTCTCTGACAGAATCGTGCTCCAACAATGTAGCAGAATATAATGCCCTACTCATTGGTCTTCAGCTTGCCCATGGAATGGGGGTACGCTACCTCGAAGCCTACGGCGATTCAAAACTGATTATCAATCAGGTTAAAGGCGAATATGAAGTTCGCCACGAAGACTTGGTGCCTTATTACCATACAGCCATCGAATTGGCTAACCTATTTGAAGGTTTCTACATCGGGCATGTGTCTCGATCTCAGAATACCAAGGCGGACGCTCTTGCTGCATTAGCAACAACACTAGCCTTGCCAGCTGACACCGAGTATCACCTCGCAGTCGCAACTCGACACCTTGTCTGCTCTAAGCATATGTTGAGAACCAGAGAGGTCTATAATATCTCAACGGATCTTGAGCCGAGAGATTGGCGATTTCCTCTCATCGACTATGCCTTACATGGTCTGCTGCCAGACGATCCTAAAGAAGCGGCATCTATCAGACGAAGGTCTCTCCGTTTCTACTACAATCCAACTCTGAAGACACTTTACCGTCGTTCATATGACGGTGTCCTCCTCCGTTGCCTTTCCAATTCAGAGGCACAGGAAGTGCTTAAAGAAGCACACGACGGCACTTGCGGAGCTCACCAACCAGGTCCAAAGCTTAAAGACAGGCTGCATAGGCTTGGATACTATTGGCCAACCATGATAGCCGATGCCATCCAATATGCACGAAGGTGTAAAGCATGCCAAGTTCATGCGGACTTCATACACCAGCCTTCGGAGTTGCTCCACCCGACTGTTGCTTCATGGCCATTTGAAGTATGAGGAATCGACGCCGTAGGGCCAATTAGCCCTCTTTGACAAGAGGTCACCGGTTTATCCTTGCAATAACCGACTACTTTTCAAAGTGGGCAGAAGCCATACCATTGGCTGAAGTCAAACCTCTAACGTAGTTAATTTCATCAAACACCATGTCATCCATCGATTTGGTGTCCCCAGGCGGATCATCCATGACAATGGTCCCCAATTCGTAAGCCAGGTATTCTATCGATTCTGCGATAAATATCGAATTCAGAATGTGGCTTCAACTGCCTATAACCCTGCTGCTAATGGTTTGGCGGAAGCATTCAACAAAACAATCATCAAGCTACTCAAGAAGTTCGTCTCCTCGAATAAGCGAGATTGGGACGAAAAGCTTGGTGAGTGTCTTTGGGCCTACCGGACCACGGTTCGAACACCGACAGGCAATACGCCTTTTTCCCTGGTGTACGAGTGTGAAGCAGTCATCCCGTTGGAAATCCAGATGCCGTCATTGCGAGTCGCTCTGACCACTAAGATCACATCAGAGGACAAGGATCGGTTGCGTCTTCAAGAGCTCGAAGCCCTAGATGAGAAGCGGCTACAAGCTCAGTAACATATCGAGCTGTATCAAGCTCGAATTTCAAAAGCCTTCAATAAGAAGGTCAAACAGAGAGTCTTCCAGAAAGGAGACCTGGTTTTAGCCGTCAGACGACCGATGATTATGACGCACAAAACCAAAGGCAAATTTCAGCCTAAATGGGAAGGACCGTTCGTAATAGAAACAGTCTATTCAAACGGAGCATACCACCTTATAACTCCAGACGGCGATTTACTCATGATGCCGATCAATGGCAAGTTCTTAAAGAAGTATTATCCTTAATCAAGGATCCTTCTTATGATCAAGTTAACACTACACCTCTGATCAAGATCTTCGTGTCCAAAGTACACACAAAGAGAGCCTTTCTCTTCCTCCAAGCGAGATCACACAACCATAAACCAGTAGGAACTTGGTCGTATACTGGTTGTCTTAAAGGAGAGTCAAGGTTACACATACGTTAACCAGACGACCCAACATCCTTAACGATTAAGGATAGAGGAAAATGTTGGCTTTTAAACCCAACATAAGTCCTCGACAACTCATCATGCTGAGGGGAATAGCATGGCTAGCCCAATTCAAACGGTAGTTGGTAACGACATATCAACCCGTTGACAGCTGGGGATTTGCTAAAAATACTAAGGGACCAGTTCCCATTTGATTCCCTCTCCAAAATCACTTACCAATTCTCATCCATAGAATGGTAAGACCACATATACATTTCGCTGTTACGTTAACATTAAACCTATGACAGTGATTCCCTCGTTTCTCCCTGTAAGAACGAGACCTCCAAAATCACTTACCAATTCTCATCCATAGAATGGTAAGACCACATATACATTTCGCTTTTACGTTAACATTAAACCTATGACAGTGATTCCCTCGTTTCTCCCCGTGAAAACGAGACTTTTCCCAAACTCCATTACAATTTTGAGCCCTATTGACATTTACAAAAGACAGGTCTCGATACTTATTGACATTTACAAAAGATAAGTATCACCAACCTTGAGCTTGGTGGCGTCTCAATCGGTTATGTCATTGCGACCTCTGAACCAGCAGACAGCCAAGTCTCAATTTTGAGCTTGTTGACATTTACAAAAGACAAGTCTCAACCCCGAGCCCTGTTGACATTTACAAAAGACAGGTCTCGATACTTATTGACATTTACAAAAGATAAGTATCACCAACCTTGAGCTTGGTGGCGTCTCATTCGGTTATGTCATTGCGACCTCTGAACCAGTAGACAGCCAAGTCTCAATTTTGAGCTTGTTGACATTTACAAAAGACAAGTCTCAACCCCGAGCCCTGTTGACATTTACAAAAGACATGTCTCGATACTTATTGACATTTACAAAAGATAAGTATCACCAATCTTGAGCTTGGTGGCGTCTCAATCGGTTATGTCATTGCGACCTCTGAACCAGCAGACAGCCAAGTCTCAATTTCGAGCTTGTTGACATTTACAAAAGACAAGTCTCAACCTTGAGCCCTGTTGACATTTACAAAAGATAGGTCTCGATGCTTATTGACATTTACAAAAGATAAGTATCACCAACCTTGAGCTTGGTGGCGTCTCAATCAGTTATGTCATTGCGACCTCTGAACCAGCAGACAGCTAAGTCTCAACCTTGAGCCCTGTTGACATTTACAAAAGACAGGTCTCGATACTTGTTGACATTTACAAAAGACAAGTATCACCAACTTTGAAGCTCGGTGGCTCCTCAACCAGTTATGTCATCGCGACCTCTGAACTGACAGACTGCCAAGTTTCAGCATTCAATCCAGCAAAGGACTATTCTCTCAAATGGCACCAATACAATTTGGAACCAACAATTCAGAAAATGGAACAATTGGGAGATTCGACAGGGAGTCAAAACAAAAATTATTATTTTCATTGATTCCCAAAGGACGGGATACATGGAGATACATATATTGTGACCTACGGGCGTACATTATAAGATCTGATCCGCTCTTCAAGGGAAGCCAGCCTCGCCCTCCTATCATTAGCAGCCCGGACAAGCGCCTGCGACCTCAGCTTAGCCTCATTAAAGTTCGTCGCCTGGGTCAAACGAGCTTCGACCTCAACCAAGGTTGCCCTCTGAGCTAACTCCTGCCGTGAGAGTTCGTCACTCTAGGCCTTAAGCTGCTCAAGCCGCGTAGTCTCTTCAAGACGCACTGGTTCAGCCCGAGATAAGAGAAGATTTGCCTTCCTGATCATCTCCTTGGCCTTCCCAATTTTGTCTTCAGCATCCAATAGAGCTTGACGCTACATGACTTCCTTTGGAAGTCCCAGCGCCCGAAGGACCAATGTCAGCCGCATCACCTCCGGACTCCTCCGGGAGGGTAAAAGAGCCAGCTTCAGTTTCATAAGTAAACAGGGGATCATAATGTTCCCCTTGCTCTCCAGCGGCCTCAACTCCTGTATCAAGAAGCAAATAATGAGCTATCCGGAACACATAAAAGATATATTACAAAGACGAAGCTGATCTTACCTAAGTTCGGAGCAACTTCGCCAGTAGTCGGTTCAGCAACCGACGGTTCAACTACTGAGGGGACAAGAGGAGGAACTGCCACAGATGGTTCGCCCTCTACAACAACCGTAGGAGCTCGACGACAGGGTTTCTTCACCAACTGTTTCCTACGCGACCCACCTGTCCGTTTGCGCTTTAGAGGGACATCAGAACCTTCCTCTCCATTTCTTCACATGTCTTGGGGGAATTGTCCCCATCACGCCGGAACCAGCTGTAAGAATCTCGGCACCAGCCTCTGCTTCGAAGCGAGGACTTTCCGCATCCGAGGCATCGCTGTCATCCACAGCAACGAATTCCTCCATGCCTGGGACGCGAACCCTCCTACCTTCCCTTCTCTCAGAGACTTTCCGTTTTAGCCGCTGAGAAATTAACTTCACACCAGAGCTGTTAGCCTTGAATCCAAGGGGTGTGGAGTTGAAAGTTGCGTACCACTGGCAGAAGCACAGGGTCATTAGAAGATTGGGAGTCTTCAACGGCATACGCAGCCGCGCCCCAGTACAACCCGCAATGAAGAACTGCCAAGCATGAGCCCCATCAATAAGGCTCCCCATGAAAGCCAGATTGAGATTCGGGTTGTCCACGTACAGTTGGTCATATCCAAACTGCCGAGCAAACCGACTTAGGACATAAGGCTCCAAGTAGCAGCTATCCCCGCTTTGGTATAATAGATGTGAAGGACAGATGCTGACCAGCCACTCAAAAACTCCCCGGCTCAGGGACGAATGCCCCTCCCCCGCATCTTTGAACTCTTCCCCATAGCCTGCACCCCGAATACGGGGAAAATAGCGGAAGAGACTATAGACGTCACAGCGACGTACTAATTTACGGGCCTCAGCCACGTAAGTCTTCTGCCATGAGCATCCTTCAAATCGGCGGAGGAGCGCCATTCGAACATCTTGCGGGGGGTCCTCTCCAGCTTCAATCAAAGAAGGACAATGCATGGCGAACCACACCATTAAGTAAGTATACGGCAGACCTATTCTGGGGTTAGGTCCGTCGCGGGGCGAAATGGCCCCCTTTCCACGCTTCGTCGTTGTTGGCTGCAAAAAGCCTCCGTCAATGCACGAAGGCCTCTCTGGATACAGCACACCATGGCCGAAAGAAGTCCCAGAGGACGACCATGAACCAAACAAACAGCGGGCATCAAAACATTCGGATGAACGATGTCACCCAAAGAAGACGGCACCATGCACCTCTTCAGCCAGACTGTTAAGAAACCAGCCAGAAGTGCCTTCCGGGACATCGGCCGGCGAGCCTGATGATGGAAGCTCCGAAGGACATCACCCTGCTCATAGGGACCATCGTCTTCCTTCACAACTAGATCCCCTTGGAAGTGCTTTCGCATCCGGTCAGAGATGTCTTCATCAGCAACTCCACAGTGAGCCGCTTCAGGAGTATTCTCCATATCTGGGAATAAATAATCTCCCCAGTTCTTCAAGCTACAGGAAGTTCCCTTACTGCCCCCATGCATACTGGAGCAAATGTACAAGTGGCACATTAACTCCCTGTAGGTCTCGAACAAGGCAGGCTCCTGCTTCTCCAGAAGAGCCCATTCTGCCTCGCACGGGAAGTATTCTTCATAGGGAAGAGACCCAAAAGGCAGAGTAAAGACTTCCCACATCTCATGCAAGGCCATACCCAATTCACCAACAGGGGTGAAGAAAGTCCCCGAAGCTGGGCAATACAATTCAAAGATGGCGTAGAAGCACGCCACGTTCATCTCAATACCGTAGCAGGTCGCCCTGACGGCCTCATAGAGGTTCAGACTCTCTAAATCCTCCTCGAAATGAGTAAGGATGTATACAGTTAAATCCCTCCACCATGCCTTCGGAGGGTGAATCCAGCCTGGAGTCCTAAAGTCAGTGGCTGGGTAGTTCCCATTGACCTTGCAGAATTGGTTGCCAAAGGTCAGCGCCACTGCAGGATTTTCTCCCACTGGGATCTCTCGCGACACATTCCCAGGATGTAGACCCATTATGCAATGAGGAGGCCCCGCTCTTGCATAACCAGGAGATTGAAGCATCAATTTTCCTATATGAACAGAGTCAGTACTCCGGCTCACTTCCCACGACATCTTCCGAGCCTGCGTCACGCACTGGAAGGAAGACAAAGAAAAATGTCGCTTGTTGGACGGAAGGTAAAACTTCTCACCATCCAACTGAAAAATCCACTGCCCTTCCCCTGCCAGTAGTTGGTGTTCAGGATCTGGTGTGGCATCCCCGAACATGAAGTCGGGCTTCCTATAAGTTCGACGGTCAATATCTTCAAGGGGAGCCGTAGTCAAAATACTCCTCGTGGTGTATTGATCACCACCATGAATAAGCGTATCTCGGACGACAGAACTCCGCTCACTAAACAGAGAAGCCTGCCCTTGAAATTGCAGGTTGATATTACCGTCCGATCCCCTGGTCATCCCGAATAGGTTGTTTAAAGGACCAGGAGTGTAGTGCACTGCAGAAGCAAAAAAAAAAGGAATTATGATCAGTTCACTAGCCAAGCGAACACAAAGACATAATTTTCACCAAGGCATAGCCTCGCCCTTTGAGCGAAGCTAGCAAGGCGATAGCTTCGACAAAGCTTAGCCTCACTGTCAAGTCCGCGTTTCGCAGAAAATGTCCAAGTGTTAGCTTCGCGTCGAGAAAGCTTAAGCAGAAGGCGGTACAGCCCCGAGGACTAACTTCGTCAAAAGGGCATTATGGTCATTAATCCTTTACGGCCACGATTGAAGGGACAGATCTGTATCCTGTTGTTCAACAGGACGAAAACAGCCCAAGTGATAGCTTCGCACGAAAGCTTAAGAAGAACTGTCCAGTTCTTAGATCCCCGTCCAGGAGAATAAAGGAAATTCAGGGAAATGGATTCCCTAACAATAACAGATCATGCTCGATCGTTCTGGATTCATCCAAAGATAGCCAAATATCGGCTTTAAAATAGAGACGTCAGTCTCTAATCAAAAGGGAAAGTCCCTTACTGGCAATTGGTCGTTCGATGACCGGAGGAGGAGAAGGACCCTCCGCTGCAGAAGTTGCCACTTCTTTCCCCGCTCGTCTTTTGGGCGCCATTGAAGAGCTACGGAAGCTTTCAAACTTTCTAAATAGAGAGGAAAGAGAAAGAAGAAGAGTCAAGGGTCTCTAAAAATTTCAAGTAAAGAGATCTGCTCTTTCTCAGCCTGATCGGGCTTTTATAGGCCAATCAGTGCCTGAAACGATGCCTTGTAAACAGTACAGGCTGTCATTTCAAATTAATTCGAAACGCCGCCTAAAGCGCCTTCCCGAGAAGCGTTGCTTCAGCCACTAAGGGTTAACCTCGCCATGAGTCAAAGTGCGGACTTCGCACAAGTTCATCAAGAACTTCGCCAAAAGGGTTGCCTTAGCCCGCTAAAGGCACAGTTCGCCGACATGCCAGTTTCGCGCGAAGCTCATTCAAAAAGGACCCTGTCTTTAACTCCGCACGAAGTTCAGCCCCGTTGTAGCCAAATTCTCAATGAAAGCAGGCAAAAATCAAATGAGCAGAAAATGAACTTTCGTTGATTTAAGAGCAAAGGTACATTGATATTACACCAAGGTTGTGTTTCGTACAACAGATTCGGTTGCTCAGCAAGATCATTTGCGCAAAAGGCATACAAGTGGGTTTATCGGCTTCCAAGCCAGACCAACTGGACACGAAAGGCCTTCCTCCTGCACAAGGCTGTAATCCTTCACATAAGGACAGATGGTGCCACCAGGACAGATGGTGCCACCAGGACAAGGTCAGTGATCTCACAGGTGACGTCCGCTTTCCCGAAGTGGATCATCTCAGATAAGCGACCACCAGCCTCGCCTCAAAAGGGATCATCTCGGATAAGTGACTGCCAACAGCCTCTGGGACACGCATCAGCTGCCCCAGTTTGTTCCTCCTGCTTAAAAGTAAAGCTTCAACTGGGGAAGCATAAGGCAACTTTTCGGTCTCTTTCATCAAGTCACAAAGTTGGCGAATATAGCTCACTGCAATGCAAATCAGAACAGATTAGCAGTTACACACGGGAGAAGCTGCAAAAACACTAAGTCAGATTCTTTGGGGCGAAGCGATCCAATTTCAGTTAAAGCAGAGGATAAGCCTTGCTTGCACAGCAGTGATGGGCTAGCTCAGCAAACGCCAAGTCCTAGCCTCGCCTATATGGCTAAGCCAGACTGATCCTGAGGGACACAGTCTTCACCCCACCTATATGGCAAGACTGGCTCAACTTTGAAGAAACTAAGTCCCAAGTTCTGCATGTGCAGCAAACTTAGCATGCAGTGATCTTTCTCTGATCAAGTCAAGATGATAGCTTCGCTGGGAAGCTATGCTGAAATCCTCCTCCGCAGATCAGTTAAATAGAGAACAAGGGGAGTTAATCCCTGAAGCAGCTGATTACAGCTACAAAGCTAAGTTAAGGGAGATGAATTCCCTAAAGTTGGTGAAGTCGTTGAATGATCAAGACTTACCGGTCTTGGCCGGATGATAACTAGAGTGGGCATTCCCACTAGTTCAGAGATCTAAGTATCTCTTTCAACCAAGAGAAGAGGAGAAGAGCAGATCACTTCTCTTCAGAGGACCTCAAGTGTCCTATTTATAGGCCCCATGGCCTGAGCGCTGCCGCCTCAAGCGTAGAAGCACGAGCGCATTTAAGGCATTTACTGCGCCTTGAGAAAAGCGACGGTTTCCCTTGGAACCGTGCAAAGGAAGAAACGTCTCCCTCATAAAGGCACTCATGGCGCCTTGAAGAAAGGGAATATCCTCCCTTGGAAACGCGCGAGGAAAGAATATCTCCCTCGATCAGTGCGAGAGAAGACGTAACCCTTCTCGTAACCGGCCCACGGCAGTTGGCCTTGGAAAAGCAACAGATGTTCCAGAGCGAACTTACCTAGCCGCGAAGCTACCAGACGCGAGTCTACATCCCAAAGCAGGATTTAAAGCGAAGCTGAACTCAACCATCATGGCGACGTTCATACTCCACACACCACCGTTCAAAGCGGTTCAAAGTGTTTCGAAGTCTGAGTTATTGCAGACTTTCGAAAACTTTGAAGGGGGTCTTGTTGACACTTAAAAAAAGACAAGATTCTTATTGGTCCGAACAATGTCTAAACTTGTTGACATTTACAAAAGACAAGTGACAGACGAGCTGAAGACCAATTTTCGCCCATCTCCGAGGGACAAGGAAGCAACTTGGACTCCACTGATCCAGCAAGCAGACAGTAAACCCGGATTGTTTCTGAACAGACCTCAGCAGGTCTAAGATGCTAGCACTTAGCATCACATGAGCCCAAAGGGATAGCCTCGCCTGAGAGGCTAGGATCACCCGACTTCGCCTTGAAGCCATTTAAAGCCTCGCCAGGAAGCTAACTTATAGCTTCGCCTGAACTGCTGAAGCGCAACTCCGCAGAGAGTTAACTTCGCTTAAAGCCACACGCAACCGCGCAGAAGGATGTTCGGTAGCTTCGCCATAGATGTTATCTAGCTCCGCTGAAGAGCTTTCTTCTAACTTCGCCAGATGCGCCTTCCAACTCCGCTGTGAGCTCAACGCGGCAGCTCCGCTGTTGGTCTGCTACGGTCAACCTTTGACCAATCAAATCTCCAGATGAGATCAGATCAAATCCAATTAAGATCAAATCGGAGATCAAATTCGGCAGTTGATTGCCACAATCTCTTGACTCTCTTAAAACAAGTAAGAGGATCAGGAGAGATCTTTCAACAATATGGAAAGGATCAAAACAGATCAAGAAGATCAACCGACCTGCCATTTCTAGCTTCGCAGAAGCTGATCTTAGCCTCGCAGCAAGGCTACTTTCCAGATTTAAACAGATTTGATTCAATCTATTTCCATATTTTCAAGGGACGTCTATACCCTTGCTCTCCCTATAAATAGCCTGCCAGGGGCACAAGGAGGGAGGAGCTCCAGAAGTAGAGAGGATGGACAGGTGCAAGAGAGAGGACTCCACAAGCAGAGGCTTCTTCACGACGCACCGTGCGTTCTTGAATTCAGAGACTTTTAGAGAATTGCTTCTCTATTCAGGGTGCTGATACCCTAAATACCTTCTTCTCAAGGAATCTCCGGAACCAGGCGAGAAGGAATTCCTAATTGAAGGCTATTTTGAGAAGTAGCAAGAGGGTTCTACCAACCTTCTGTTCTCTGATTCCCCGAACCAGGCGAGAAGGGAATCTCATCGCTCGCATCGTCAAAGGGACAAAGTGGTCGCGCGCTGACCAGACTCCTATTGGCACACTTCTCCAGAATCTCTGAGGAGATCTACTTGTAATCTTTTTTTAAGAATACTTGTAATTTATCTCCTCAACTCTTTTTTGTAAGTTTTCTCCTTTGCAAATCAATGGAAAACAGGCCATAGGCTGGTGCTTGCGTTGCCGACTCCGAGTGGGGGACACTCTCACAACAGAACATGCAAGCATCAGGGACTAATGGGGGACACTCCCATCAACATGGTAGGGACTCGGAGCAGGGGACCACCCACAATTATAACACCTCATTCCAAAAATACGTACTCGGATATGTGTCCTGATTTTTCGCTCATATTATTCTATTTTTCTATATTTATTTTTATTATTATTTGTTATCAGACCCAAATTTGTGGACTCTAAGCCTAACCCAAGCCTAAAGGCCGACCCAATTCGTATAATTATTTTATTATTATTATTTTATTTATATTTTTCCTTTTTTCTTTTCTTTTTCTTTCTTTTTCATTTTTCCTTCTTCCTTTTCTTTTCCTTTCTTTTCTTTCTTTTCCTTCCCTTTTTACATTCTTCTCCACTCTTCTCATCTCTTCTCTTTTCTACTTTTCCTTCTCCTCTCCATTTTCTCTCTCACTCTCCCCGAAACCCCCAACTGGCCAACTCCCTCTCTCTCCTCTATTTTCTTTCTCTCTTCACTCTCTCTTTTCCCTCTCTCTTCTACACCTCCCTCTCTATCTTCTCTCCGCCTCTACCCCTCCCTTTCCGGTCATCACCTCCGGCCACCTTCCCTAGCTAGCCGTCACCCCACCTCCTCTTCCACTTCATCTCCTCCACCTCCATCATCTCTATCTCCATGATCATCTCCTCCAATTCACCTCCACCACAACTCCTCCCACACCAACTCCATACCATCTCCTCCTCTAATTACTACCCACAACCACCACTCCACCTCTCTCAACACCACATCATCAATTCCACCACCAACAACGCCGCCACCACCACCAATTTCATCATCACCACCCACTCCACCACCCACATCTCCACCATCATCACCACCAACATCTCCCTACAACACCACCATCAACTTCATCATCACCCTCACCACCTCCACCTCCTTCCCTAGTCGTCCCCTCTCCCTTGGCCGGCCGCGTCTCCTCCCCCACGGTTGTGCCAACTTCCCCGGCCTCCTCCTTGGCCGGCCCCATAACCGCCCTCATCTCTCCTCTTTTCCTTTCTCTTTCTCTCCTCCCTTTTTCTCTCTTTCTTCTCTCTCCCCCCTAGTTGTATCCTCTATTCTTTCCTCTTGCTCTCTTTTCACACGCTTGCGCGTTAACGCCATCAGCATGAAATCACCTAGAGAGGGTTGATAGGTGATGGCTATAGAACTACGACAAATAATGCGGAATAAAAATTACTAGACAAGAAACTAGATTAAGTAGACAATCTTAAAGCAAAGCAATGTATCAAAAGAGTATATATTGCAATAAAAAATAGAGCAATTCTAGAGCATGCAAAAAGCAAAGAGTGAGTAAAGTAAAGAGTAAGAGAGAGAAGGGAATCACAAATACAGAGATATGTTTCGAAGTTTGAGTCACTTGCTCTACGTCCCACCTTCACCGCAATGAAGGATTTCTACTATGCTTGATCCCGCAAGATCACCACTCTACACGTTCCCACAAGAATGAACCAGACCCTCAAGTCCTCTTACTCAGTGCCACAATACTTTACAATCAACGAACCTGTAGGCTTGTTGTGAGGCCGCAACCTCTACAACTCTTCACAATACAAGAAATGAAGTGATCTCTCCTAGATCATCAAACTCACAACACAATCCTTTAACCAAGAGAAGGACTAGAAGCTTTGAGATTATGTGAGAAAAGCTTTGAAATGAGTGGAGTGAAGAAACAAAGCTTGCTAAAAATTTCTTTTTTGAAAAAGTTTTTATAATTTGGGAGTAAATAAATACAAATCTTGGTAATTTGTTCTCTATAATTTTCTATAGTATTTAAATATATAAGGTCAAAATATATAAGAGAAAACCAATATAGCCATTATAACTAACAACTAATCCTAAAGTTAATAATATAGCCGTTAGGGTCAAATACTGCCAAAAATGGCTCTGTGGTTGACCGGCTGGTCAATCGCCAACGGTCACATTTTTGACCGTTGGGCAACAACGATCGGCCGCCCGGTCGACCGATCAAAATAGATTTATGGGGTTTGACAGTCATTAGTGAAAATCACCTAGAGGGGGGGTGAATAGGTGATATAGCTAATCTATGAACTCAATGCGGAATTTAAAAACTTAATGCAATACACTCAAGTGCAATCAACAAGTGATGCACACACAACCAAGCCAAGCAATTATGAATGCACAATATGAATAGTTGCAAGGCACAAAGTAAAGAGAGAGATAGAGAGAGAGAGAGTCAATGGATCAAGCACAAACAACAAGATATGTTACGAGGTTCGAGCACCCAGCTCTACATCCCCGCCTTCGACACGCGAAGGATTTCTAATCCACTAGCAAGTCCACAAAGAACTCTCACAAGGAGTACCCAACTCCTCTCTTTACAACCACAACCTCCTCCTTGAGGCAAGCTCCAATCCAACAAAACAATCACCTCACAACTTGAGGGGTTAGCACAAAGCAAACAAGGATCACCTCATCACTTGAGGGATACAACCCAATAGCACAACCTCCTCAACACAATGAGGGAAAAGCACAAAGCCAAGCTAAGTTAGGGTTTATAACTTGGTGGTCTAACAAACAACCACAAACAATCTCTTTCTCCCACACAAAGATCCTATAGAAGAGATACTAGATTTTAGCTCAAGTGTGGAGAAAACCAATTGAATGGAAATCAAAATCACAAAGAAAAATCCTTGGGAAAAACTGAAACCAAGATATAGAAGATGAATCAAAACTCTTTTCCCAAAAACCCTTTTTCTTTGGTTTTTCAAACCCTAGCAAAAACTCCAAATAGATTGTTCAATATGAGTTCAAAAACTTCTTTTGATTGCTGTGAAAACATCAGAGAGTAGGGAAAAATTCGCACTAAAATTCTTAGAGAAAACAGGCTATGAATGGGGTATTTATAGACCTCAGAAAAATATAGCCGTTGGCAGCAGAAATGTCAAAAATAAACTACCAGTCGACCGCTCCGGTCGACCGTCCAACGGTCAAATTCTGCCCGTTGCCAGCTACCGGTCGACCGCCCCGGTCGACCCAAACAAACAGAGAGCTCTGCTCTCAGACCCGGTCGACCCTGACGGTCGACCGTCCCGTGTCTGCCAAACGTGCACAGATCTGTGCACGTCGGTCGACCGACCCGGTTGACCGACTTCATGCCAAGTCGACTTGGTCAGGAGACTAGTCGACTGGTTGAAGCCTGGAACAGAAAACTGGAACAGAAAAACAATTTAAAACTATTTTGGAAAAATCTTTTAACACTCCTAAAAATCACCAAAAATAGTTTTATCATTTTGCATTGATATATAAACATGTGGTAAAAAGTTTAGCTCAAATATCAATCAATATGAACTATTTTGTGTCAATCATTTTTACCAAAAACCAAAAACTGTATTTTCTAAAACTTGGATTTTGAATAGAAAATACGTTTTGTCCAAAACTCTTCCAAATACAAAAACATGATATTTAAACACTTTGAAGCATGATGCATATGGATAGAAATTCAATATACATGAAACATATATATATCATAGTTTTTGTTCTTAATTCCAAAAATAAGTTTTGTTAAAACACAAAACCTAAAACATATGAATAGGTATATCAAAGTAAGTTTGTCTAAGTAGTTGAAGCATGCATGTATATAGAACAAATCTAATATACATTAAACCATGTAAACTTGTTTTGATATAATATCTATTCATGCAAACCAAGATCGGTTAAACCAAAAACCGAAAACCAAAACATGAAACGTGTGTGTTGTGAACTTGAGCATATCATACTATTCTAATCTTTACAATTTGGATCTAAACACAAAACTAAACTATGGTACCGATGTCTTCTTGTAGAGCGCAAACTCCAAGCCGACTCGATCCAAAACTCCATGATCCACCGAGCAAGTGCTATATATGATCTTTGACGCTCGGGCTCTTGAATCAACATGTGAAAGCTTCCAAATCATCTTGTTGAAGCTAATCACCAACTAATAACTTGATTAATGATCTGAAACTAAAATCACAAGATTATTAGTACACATAACTACATGAGTTAATCATCATCAAAACTAGAGTGGAAGGCCTTTGGGCCAACAATCTCCCCCTTTTTGATGATGACAAAACTCATGGAGTTATATATGCATGGATTAAAGTTAAGCTTCAAAGAAGTTCCCCCTTAACTCATGCATAAGATAAACAACTAATAAATGGCTCTAGATACCAATGAAATTATAAAACATGAAACATGCATAGATATGCATAATACAATAAATGGCTCTAGAAACCAATGGAAGATACCAATGAAATTTTCAAAAACAAATAAACATGTTCTTAAACATGTTCTAGATACCAAATAGCAAAAACAAATAAACATGCTTTTGATACCAATTAAACTAAACAAATAAACATGCTCTAGATACCAATTAAACTCAATATATGCAAAATAAAACTAATGATCTAATGATCTCTTTTACAAGCTCTTGATACCAAAACTAAACATGTTCTTTAAATAATGCTTTTGATACCAATTGAACTTAATATAAAAACACATAAAAACATAAAACATGCATATAAACTCAAATTCTTCTCCCCCTTTTGTCAATCATCAACAAAGGGGTTAAAAACAAAACTAATAAAAACATATACCGATTAAAAGAAATTCTTCTCCCCCTTATTTACAAAACTAATAAAAACATATTCTTTTTATATTCAAAATAAGGAATCAATCAAGGGATGCTCTCCCCCTTTGTCTAAACTCAAATATGATACCAATTAAAAAATGTGTCAAGGAAATGCATATTGATACTAATTTAAAAAGTGAAACTATACCAATTTGAAAAACAAAAATCTTGATACTAATTGATAAGTAAACAAATAACATACCAATTGTAAATAAACAATCTTGATATCAATTGAAATTTAAACTTAACAAATTTTGAATTTTTAAACATAAATGTTGATACAAATTAAACTTAAACATAGATCTTAATACCAAAATTGATTTAAACATATAAACAAATTTGATTTTGATACCAATTGAAATTATTGCCAATTGAAATTATTATTCTCTATCATAAAGTAAGGGAGTGGAATACTAAATACCAATTGAAAGATGAAATACAAGATTTTCTCCCCCTTTATGAAATACCAATAAAAACTATGATAAGGCTCGAATTAAGATACCAATTGAAAACTAAATCAATTGAAACAAAGTTGAAGCTCAAGCTTATCATAAACAAAATCTTGTGCTTAAAGATATAGGGATATAATAAGCACAAATAAAACATATATATATTTGAAAAGTAGATACCAATTGAAATTGATATTCTTTGAAATGAAAGCATACATACATACAAATATATGAGTATATAAGAAATGTCAAGATTGATACCAATTGAAAGAATTCAATGATACCAATTGAAACAACAATAAGATCAAGTGTATACATCATATTCCTACCACCCATTTCATGTTCAAGTTTACTATGATTTTCACTATAAAGCATACATGAGCATGATCTCCTATCCAACCACCCGTTGATGGTAGGGGTTTTCAAAAATAGGTTTACAAATATAGTATGTTTGAAAACTACTACCAAGGAAGAATATCACAACTAGTTATATGAATTAACTAGTACGAGATCTTTCAAACAAGGAATAACAAAAATATTTTTCATGAAGACACATGTAAACCACATGGCACTAAAACACTCAAAATCTATATAGCACAATTTGTACTCATGAAAACTAAGTCATGAGAAAACATTAAATAAGGTGAGTGTACAAGTGTTGTGAGAAACATATCAACATGAAAAATGGACAATCATGCTCAATATTGAAAACATGAAATTCATCTAAGCTGTGAAATCACCAATTGAAATCATCTTAAAAACATGAAATTCATTATAAATGTGAAATCACCTAGCAAACATGAAATTCATCCAAACGATTTAAACTTCAAGGCATATGTATGTCATGTACAAACTAAAGTATACATACATATCCTAAACACAATGAGTCCACAAAAATATATCCATGAAGGCACGTGGCTCAAGGATGTATATGTATAAATGATAGTTTGGACAAGATGGACATATACATGAAGTTAAAACAAAATAAGTAAAATGATGAATACAAGTCAAATGCAAGAATCATCAAAACTAGACTATACTAGTACATCAAGTGAATACAAATGAGCGTTCAAGCACAAACATATATAAAGGTCTATTTGTAGCTCACTAGTTGTACAAGTATAAATCCTAGTCTTAATGAAAACTATCATTCAAGCAAGTAGTCAAAATATGAAGCATAAAATGGGTCAACAATCAACATGATCATAATACTAAAAAATGAATTATTAAAAACGAAAAGTCATAGTCAACCATATGATTAGCATGACAAAGACATGTGCATTAGATCTATGATTAACATGATAGCTAAAACATAAAGAGAACACAAAATATGGGTCCATACTAAACATGGGTGATCTCAAAAGCTATACATGCATGTCAAGGGTCTAATAAACATGGCATTTAACATGCTAAACAAAACATGAGTTATCAAAACAAAACATCATTAACATCCATATTATCATTATGTATATGCATGTACATTAGATCTAGGGCATACATGATAGTACTAAACAAGGTGAGAACACAAAGATAAGATCCATATAAAACATGGGTGTCTCAAGTAACTAAACATGTATAACACTAATCTAATCAACATGACATAAGCATAATGAACAATAAAACAAGACATGCTATAAATTGATGAACATGAAAAAGCATGTAAATAAAAATGGGAGTTAGAGAATGATACCAAAACCGATGAAGGTGCATCTCTAGTTCTCCAAACCACGGTGGTCCTCCCACCAAATCCCCTTGAGAGTGAAGCATCCAAATGGTTCTCTTTTAAGCTTAGAACGCATCCACCTCAAGGCACCAATACTCTCACGTGATGCGAGAGCTCCCACCTATATCGAAAGTCAAGGAGGTGGTTTTTGGTACCCATTTTCTTTTGGGTCCATAGGGGTTAGTTTCTTTTCTAACCCAAACAAGATTACATGCTAAATTTTCATTATGTAAACGATCATAGCAAAATCTAGCAAGATGGCCTTTTCGACCACAATGTGTACATGTGTACACATGAGCATACATGTCATAGTTGTGCCCGTGGAAAGCATGTGTATGCCGTGTAGGGTGTGCATGCAAAGATGGACCTTGTTTCTTATGAACCAAGGTTTCCAAACGTGTATGATTTAAAGCACATTGGCTCAAAGTGGAGCCCAAACTATCAACACTTTTCTTCAAAACATTTATGTCATTTTCAATAGTAGAAGATAAAGTGGTGCATGCAATAGGTGTGCAAGAAGAAGAAGCTATACTAGCATGGCACACATGAGAATCAATTTCAATTTTCAAAGATTCATTTTTCTTTAAAACTAAATCCAATTCTTTTGTAATTGAATCAATTTTATTTTTCAAAATAAGGTTATCTTTTAAACAAAATCCAATTTAGAAGATAAAACCTCATTGTTTTTCACAACATCATCACAATCATTTTTGCTTTTCAAAACTTCAATCTCATTAAGAGCAAGGTCTAGTTGAGATCTTAGTGAGTCACGTTCACTAGTGATCTCTTCCTTCTCTTGCAAAACCAATTCAAAATTAGAACACAAATCCTTTAATTCATTTTTCAAAATAAGATTATCCTCTTTCAAAAGTTTGTGTTTTTCCAAGAAATTTTCAAGCTTTGTGGCAAGTTCCATATTTAAGGTTTGAGCTTCTAAGCAACCATCACAATAGGAACTAGAGCAATCATCTAATTGAGAATCCGATTGTACCTTAAGGGAGTTCTTCCCGTGGACCATGAGGCAATGTTCTTCGGACTTTTCTCTCATAGATCTCCTCATCTTGTTAATAATCCTTGGTAGCTCGGGAGAAGTCAATATGCTCCAAACTGCAAAAGCCGAGTCATAACGATCAAACACTGGTAAAAGATGTTCATTAAGAGATGCTCTAAGTGCTCTAAGTGCTAATGCATTAGCCTTTTTGTGTTTGCTACTATTAGGGAAGGATTCTAAAGTGGAGGCTTGATAAACAAGATGACCTAGTGATTTTAAATGCCTACTCATATTGGCCTTCCAAATATCAAGTCTAAAATGGTCAAACATGGGAGGGCTATCCATGAGTGCAAACTAGATGAGTGCAAATGAAAATGCAAATGAAGATTAGCAAACCAAGATCTCACTCCTAGGTGGTTAAACCTAAATATCAAGAGCGTAGGCTCTGATATCAACTGAAAATCACCTAGAGGGGGGTGAATAGGTGATATAGCTAATCTATGAACTCAATGCGGAATTTAAAAACTTAATGCAATACACTCAAGTGCAATCAACAAGTGATGCACACACAACCAAGCCAAGCAATTATGAATGCACAATATGAATAGTTGCAAGGCACAAAGTAAAGAGAGAGATAGAGAGAGTCAATGGATCAAGCGCAAACAACAAGATATGTTACGAGGTTCGAGCACCCAGCTCTACACCCCCGCCTTCGACACACGAAGGATTTCTAATCCACTAGCAAGTCCACAAAGAACTCTCACAAGGAGTACCCAACTCCTCTCTTTACAACCATAACCTCCTCCTTGAGGCAAGCTCCAATCCAACAAAACAATCACCTCACAACTTGAGGGATTAGCACAAAGCAAACAAGGATCACCTCACCACTTGAGGGATACAACCCAATAGCACAACCTCCTCAACACAATGAGGGAAAAGCACAATGCCAAGCTAAGTTAGGGTTTATAACTTGGTGGTCTAACAAACAACCACAAACAATCTCTTTCTCCCACACAAAGATCCTATAGAAGAGATAGTAAATTTTAGCTCAAGTGTGGAGAAAACCAATAGAATGGAAATCAAAATCACAAAGAAAAATTCTTGGAAAAAACTGAAACTAAGATATAGAAGATGAATCAAAACTCTTTTCCCAAAAACCCTTTTTCTTTGGTTTTCCAAACCCTAGCAAAAACTCCAAATAGATTGTTCAATATGAGTTCAAAAACTTCTTTTGATTGCTGTGAAAACATCAGAGAGTAGGGAAAAATTCGCACTAAAATTCTTAGAGAAAACAGGCTATGAATGGGGTATTTATAGACCCCAGAAAAATATAGCCGTTGGCAGCAGAAATGCCAAAAATAAACTGCCGGTCGACCGCTCCGGTCGACCGTCCAACGGTTAAATTCTGCCCGTTGCCAGCTACCGGTCGACCGCCCCGGTCGACCCAAACAAACAGAGAGCTCTGCTCTTAGACCCGGTCGACCCTGACGGTCGACCGTCCCGTGTCTGCCAAACGTGCACAGATCTGTGCACGTCGGTCGACCGACCCAGTCGACCGACTTCATGCCAAGTCGACTTGGTCAGGAGACTAGTCGACTGGTTGAAGCTTGGAACAGAAAACTGGAACAGAAAAACAGTTTAAAACTATTTTGGAAAAATCTTTTAACACTCCTAAAAATCACCAAAAATAGTTTTATCATTTTGCATTGATATATAAACATGTGGTAAAAAGTTTAGCTCAAATATCAATTAATATGAACTATTTTTGTGTCAATCATTTTTACCAAAAATCAAAAACTGTATTTTCTAAAACTTGGATTTTGAATAGAAAATACGTTTTGTCCAAAACTCTTCCAAATACAAAAACATGATATTTAAACACTTTGAAGCATGATGCATATGGATAGAAATTCAATATATATGAAACACATATATATATATCATAGTTTTTGTTCTTAATTCCAAAAATAAGTTTTGTTAAAACACAAAACCTAAAACATATGAATAGGTATATCAAAGTAAGTTTGTCTAAGTAGTTGAAGCTTGCATGTATATAGAACAAATCTAATATACATTAAACCATGTAAACTTGTTTTGATATAATATCTATTCATGCAAACCAAGATCGGTTAAACCAAAAACCGAAAACCAAAACATGAAACGTGTGTGTTGTGAACTTGAGCATATCATACTATTCTAATCTTTACAATTTGGATCTAAACACAAAACTAAACTATGGTACCGATGTCTTCTTATAGAGCGCAAACTCCAAGCCGACTCGATCCAAAACTCTATGATCCACCGAGCAAGTGCTATATATGATCTTTGACGCTCGGGCTCTTGAATCAACATGTGAAAGCTTCCAAATCATCTTGTTGAAGCTAATCACTAACTAATAACTTGATTAATGATCTGAAACTAAAATCACAAGATTATTAGTACACATAACTACATGAGTTAATCATCATCAAAACTAGAGTGGAAGGCCTTTGGGCCAACAATTAGAAGTAGCGGTCGACTGAAGTGCATAGGTACACAAGTGTGCATGTCAGTCGATAGCCTAGTCGGCTGTTCGGTCGACAGTCTGGTCGACCGACCCAAGGTAAAAATTGAAGTATGAAAATATTTTAATATTTTATTTGATTTTTCATCAAAATGTTTGAATACATGGACACAAAACATAGCTCATGGGAATATATGAAGTCCAAACATGTGTGATCATAAATCATCACAAAAATTCAACGTAGAACTAATATTTTGTAAAAATGAATTTTCTTTTTGAATAACAAATGTATTTCAAAAACTATTTTGAAAACCAATCTAAACTTATAGAAATTCTTTTAAAAACTTTAGAAACAAAAATACTTAAAATATTTTGCGTGTGTGAATCTCATGAGCTATCAAAGTGACTAATCTTGGTTTTGACAAAACTAATTCTTACACAACAAATAAGAAAAATAGTTTTCTTGAATTGCTTCATCTTGCAACTTGGATTCTTGAGCTTGACTCCTATCACAAGTGCCGTGAAACTTGTGAGTCTTTAAGAGAATTTTAAACACATGGTTGAAAAACTTCTTTTATTAACCTGAAACTTATATATATGAAATCATTAGTATAAATAACTACATATCATCATCAAAACTAAGGTAAATACCTTTAGGCCAACAATCTTCCTCTTTTTAATGATGACAAAACACATGCAGTTATTTTAAATAAATATGAAAGAGGCTTCAAGTGAAGCTCCCCCTAAACACATGCATATAAGAAATACGAATTTAAGCTCAAGGCATCAATTTAAAGCATAGGAATAGAATAGTCAAGATATAAACTCTATGCAATACATTTATACATAATAGGATACAAAAAAAATATGCATAACTGTTTTCCTCCATCCATCCAATACCACCATCCTCCAAAATAAAAGGTTAATGAATGGTTAAGAAGAAATTACGTAAGAAAAAACATATCACCATCAAAACAACACACAAGAAATATCATCAAAAAGATGAAGAGCTAATATCACAAACTATCTAATTTCATAAATCATACATATCAAAATCATACTACAATCCACCAAATGCTGAAATATTACAATATTCATAGAGAGTCTCAAAATACATGAAAACCAAAACACAAAGCACATAAAATTTTAAAATAGCCTAAGCACCCATCCATCATCTTCTTCTTCTCTCCCTTTTGTCAACATAAAAAGGTAGAGAGCTCAAGCATCTTTATCATCGATGAAGCTCAAGTCTGGCTGAAAGTGTGGATCTTCAAGAGGATCAGCCACCGGACAATAAACCTCTGACGCATCAGGCGAAGCAACCCACGAATCAAAAGAAGGACCTGTAGCAGGAAGAGGCTGAGAGTATCCATCAGGAATAGGAATAAGCCAATCATTCCTAGAGAAGCTAACATCACTGCATTTCTAGAGATAATGAATGGATGAGCAAACGTATGGCATATCATTCCGACATTCCTGTCAAAGTTTGTTCTGATTTGCCAATATCTTCTCAGTGGCAGAAGTGAATTTTAGAGATAGATCACCAATCTAGGTCATAAGAGCAGCATATGGATCTGCTGAAGAAGAGGAGGATCCAGATACAAATGGTGCTTGAGGCTGGATTGGAGGGGGTGGAGCATGAGTACGAGCGCCAGCTTGCATCCTCTTAAGTAGAATGCTATTAATATCCACAGAAGAAGCAATGACTTTCTCGCCAGAAAGATCAATCTTGAGATGCTTAAACGATCAAGTAAGGATCATATTATAAGGGAAATTTCTATTCAGAGTCAAAAGGTATTCAGAAAACATAAAATTGATGATGAATTTAGGTATATTGACTTAAATGCCTTTCAGAAGGTAATAGATCATGAGTGGAGCACAACCCCGGGCATGACTATACTCTCTCGATTTTGAGAGATCATTGAAAATAATCTTGGTAAGGACTTAGACGAGAAGTGTATAGTACTTCACCCTCCTCATTCCTTATAAGAGTCGGGTTCTCATCATCATACAAGAAACGAGAAGCGGTGAGAGCAGTCTCATCGTCGGGGTACTCAAAATCATGAAGATCAAGATTGAAAATGTCTACACCCTCAGAAGACAATTGAAAATTTCGAGTGAATATTTCAAGAGTGATATTGATGTCTACATTATTCACACAAGATTGAATTCGATTATTATAAAAAGCAAGATTTGACTAGAAATATTGGACTAGCTCGGGATAGACTTATTCATTAATAATAACAAAATACTCTAAAGAACTAGTTCTCAAAATAAGAGCAAGATTTAGGTGTTTAAAATCAACTAATACAATAGAATGACCTGATATAACATATTTGTTACGGATCACAGAGTGTTTGAACATGATATTGTCTAAAACAAACACACTCCTAGGTATACAAGATGATTCAAGTTGTTTGGATTTATCAGACTTTTCAGTCCTTGGACGTTTGGCAGACATATTAACAAATGGGTAGATAAGGTTTGGAAAGATCAAGAAAATATGTAGGTATTATAATAGGAAATTGAAGAAAATAGACTCTAAGAAATTGAGAAGAGTTTACCTGGTGAAATTCAGAAATTTCTTCACCAAACAAGGGATGATGTTGAAAATAGGAGATCTCTAAAAAGAATTGAGATAAAATTGAGAGATTTGAGAGATTTTTGAAGAATTGTGAAGTGGGTGAGAAGAGAGGAAGTCCGTAGAGAAGGGAAGAATGAGAAGAGGATGAGGGATCTAGGGTTTTATCAGCAATAAATAACAGTAGCTTTCGAGTATCGGTTGATCGATCGGTTAACCGAAGAAATTCGAGACCACTGACAAACAAAACTCATCAAAGATCGATCGATCGGTCAGTCTACCGATAAAAACAGTAAGTCTTACAGACTTACTTGGTCAACCGCACGGTCGACCGAAAAATCCAGTAAGTCCTGACAGACTTAATCGATCGACTGCTTGGTCGACCAAAATTTCCCAAAAATCAAAATTTTAATGTTTTAAAATAGATTTTGAAATCTAAGATTGTTTAAGAACAATAACTAAAAGCTATTTAATAGATTTGAAACATTTTTGGACAAGATATAGTTTTAACAAAATCAAACATCATTTTGCGCGCGCGCGCGCACGCGCACACACACACACACATATAAAAAATGCGTTAAAAATCATAGAAAACTCATTTAAAATCATATTTAAGCAAAGTTAATACAGAATGAAGCCAGATTCTCTTGACGAGCTCTGAACTTCTCCTCATCATTCCTCTATACTAAGAGTTGAGACACAAAATTGTTTTCTTCATTTTATGCTTAAATTATGAAATAAATTATATTTTAAATATTTTCAAAAATATGTATATTTGTTTATATCAACATACAAGCATGTGTGATATTAAATATACTCATAGACATTTAGCATGGTAAACACAAGTAGAGTCTATGTTATCAACATGTATATATTATCTATAAGCAATCGTGACTACATATCAAAAGAAATTGAATATTATATCAATTGTAATTGAAGTAAGCTAAAATATGAAAAATCATACAAATTATTTTAGATAGTTACATATGCATGTAATAAGTCATCCAACTCATCAATATTAAACAAAATAATCATGTATTTAGTTCTAGACTATTTAACATGAACATGTAATCAAAGTAATCTAAAAATAAAGTGGAGATGTTACTGATATACACAAGTAATCTCTCAAAAAGGTGGTGTTCTCCCACCTAGCTCCCTTGATAGTGATGCATTAACTTTGTTGATCCCTCAAGCTCCAATGCATCCACACTAAGGCACCATCTCCTCCTAAGTTTTGGAGGAGGACACACCTACATTAATTAAATTTGGTGTGTTCTTTGGTACCCTAATCTTCTTGAGTCCTATAGGGTTAGTATTCTCACGAACTCAAATATTTTTTATTTATCAAGTTTAACTTAGCATAACAAAATTTGATTAAATGACCTTTGCGGCCACAATGTGTACATGTATACACCTTACCATAAATATATGCATGATTGTATTGTGCATTGTGATCATGCTTGATGTGTGTGCTTGTGAATTGTATTTTCCTTGGGGTTTTCCCTTTGGAAATATAGCATCTAACTTTTCATATTGAAAATACAAATCATTAAAGTAGAATCTAAATCATTCAGTCAATTTTTCAAAGTCTGAAACTCATTTTTATCAAAACTTATTTTGGGCTGTTGCCCTTGCAAATACATTTATGATTATCAAAATCATCTTTAGTCTTGTGAAAACACAAAAAAAGTTCTTTCTCTTTCAAAACAAGTTCAAGTTTATTTTTAAAAAGTTTATTTTTTTCAATTTTTTATTTTAAAAATTAGATAGCTCATATCGATTTTGTAGTTCTTAAAAAAATTGAGCTAATTCATCCATTGTGAGTTAATCATCATCAAGAGAGGGTTCAGAAGTTACCTTGGTAGATTCCTCTCCATTTGCCATAAAGAAAACATTGGCGGTGTTGATCTCTTCCTCTTCGGCCGTCTCCGAATCATCCCATATCGCCACTATTATCTTCTTCTTCTTGTGCAACTTATTTGATGTGATCGCTTAGAGTGATGGGCAATCTGCTATGAGATGTCCTGTTTCTTGCAATGAAAGTTGTTGGCCCAGAGGCCCTTCACCTTAGTTTTGATGATGACTAACTTATAAAGGTTAATTTGTTAATGATCTTGTGCTTAATAAGTTTCAGATATTGATCAAGATCTTAGTAGATGATTAACTTCAACAAGAGATTCACAGTCAAAGTGTTGAAGCAAACACACATTGATTCAAGAGTTCGCGCATCAAGACCTATCTAGCACTCAGAAGGAGTCAAGCTCATGGATCGTGTTTGGATCGAGTGGGTTGGGGGAAGGAATTCTACAAGAAGACCTCGGTTTAGGTTTGTTTAGTTTTTATTTAGATCTTGTGTAAGATTGATTAATCTTGATATGCTCAAGTAAACACACAAAAGTTCAATAGTTTTAGTTTCGGTTTAACCATTTTTGAATTTCTAGAATACATATATGATTTTCATGAATAGATAGAATCAAAACAAGTTTTACATGATTTATATGTATAGTGGATTCATCCATATACGGTATTTAGTTCATATTGTCTAGAAACTTATTTTGATGATTCTATTTCATGGTTTCAAGTTTTATTTTTTTAACAAAATTTAGTGTTGAAAAATACCATTTTTGATTTAAAGCTTAATTTTCATACACAAAAATAGTTTAAATTTTCTGAAATATGTGTTGAATTTTTGTCACAAATATTTGTTCTTTAAATAATTATAAGAACTTATTTTTGTGGATTTTATAGAGTTTTATGGGATTTTACGGGTATTTAAAAGACTAGTATTTCAACCCAAATTCCCAGCCTGAGCCTGCCAGTGGTCGACCGACCAGTCGACTGGACCAAAGCTCGGTCGATTGGACAGTCGACTGATGTGCACAGAGATGTGCACACTGCCTTTGCCTAGGGCCGGTCGACCGACCGGTCGACCGGACGGTCGACTGGTCTAGAGAGGATGCTCTCTGGTTCTGGCCTCGGTCGACCGAGCGGGCGGCAAGTTTGCCTGGGGCGGTCGATCGGGCGGGCGACCGGTAGCGCCAACGGTCAGTGACTGTTGGCCGGTCGACCAGGAGGTCGACCGACAGGTCATTTCTGACCTATTCTAGAACCCAACGGCTATATTTTCAGACCCCTATTAAAATGGGTCTTTGAGGCCAGTTTTCACCAAGATTTTCAAGAGCAAAATTTTCCTACTTCTCTAGTGTTTCAGCCAGTTTTAAAAAAAGTTTTTAGGCCAAAAATTCTTATCTTTATTTTGTTTAAAGTTTTTGAAAATCAAAAGAAAACAAGTTTTGAGATTCTAGTTCTTATCCAAAATTTTCATATCATTTCTAGAGTTTTTCTCAAGTGTTTTCTTTGTATTTTATTTTCAAAACATTTTGTTTTCTCACATTTGAGCTATCAATTCTATACTTATCTATAGGATCATGTTTTTGTGAGAAAAATTATTTGTGATCATTTGTGATCACCAAGAGAGTGTTTGTGATCTTAGTGATCACTAAGTTGTATTTTTTCCCCTTTGCTTTGTGCTAAGGTTTGTGCCTTCCTCTTGTGTAGAGGAGAAAGAGAGAGGAATTGTGTACTCTAGGCTGTAAATTATAATTCCTCGGTGAAAGTCCTTTGTGGAAGGTCCTGTGTGGACATAGTGAAAATCCTTCTGTGTGAAGCCGGGAACGTAGAGCAGTGGCTCGAACCTCGAAATATATCTTTGTGTTTGCATTTGATCCACATTCTCTCAACTGTATCTCTCTTATCTCTTGCATTGCTTTACATTGTTCATATTCATATGCTAGATATAGCTTATGTGTGCCCACACTTGTATTGAACTAAAGGAGCGTCTAATAGCATCTCAACTCTTAGTTTAGAGGAATCTTGAGGAGTAGCTCCATAGCCCTTCATGAGGAATTCAGACTCACTCTTGGTTACCCGTTGTATTTGTAATTAAGTTTTAATTCCACATTATTTGCCCTAGATTAGCTAGTACACCTATTCACCCCCCCCACTCTAAGTGCACTTTCAAAAGTAAGAACCCATCTCCTCCTTTTTTCTTTCAAACTTTCCTTGTAGTCTAGTCTTAGGTAGTTACTTTGCCTTCCCTTTTTTGTAGAACATCTTTCCTACCTTTTAGATAAGCATGGCGAATTCTTCTTCGCCTTCTTCTGATGATTCTTCTTCTTTTACAATGGAGGCAGTCACCTTGAAAGTGATAGATTTTTTCTTGGTGGATTCTCTCCCTTCGCGCATTTTCATCTCCATCTCAGGGGTTTTGAGATTCCCAATAAAACCAAAGAAATCCATCTCCTCTCTACTGTTCAATTCCTTGAGAGTGGTCCCTTACCTCCCAAGTCTTGGGAAGAGTTGGAATCACTTTCCTTACCTTTTGATCATTGTCGATTGAATCACCTAAGAAAGATCGCCCATTAGTATTTTGATAAATTTTGTAAGCATTTCATCTATTGACTCATTATCAAGCAAGTAAAAGTTCTCGTATTAAGAACGAAGCAAATCAATTTTTGATCGTTTGACTTGTGATGTACCCGCATGGGTAATAATTAAATTGTTCCGAACCTCATAAGCTGATGTGCAATTAATAATACGAGATAAATCATCATCATTTAATACTTGTGTTAGAACAACTGTGCCTTAGCATTGCCTCATAGTCCTTCGCAATGGCACCGGACTATGTATCCTCATCTCCGTGAGGCTCTACAAATTCTTTGGTTATGGCCTTGGCTACCCCAACTCCTAAGGACTTTCAAAAAAGAGTCATTTTTACGTTTCATATGGGAAAATTTAACCTATCAAATTTGGGTAGGGACTTGATATTAGAGAAATCATGAATGCCATGAAAACAAATATGCAGATGAATATATGCAACAAATATAACTAAACTAGGATCTCTCCAAGGTGGTCAAACCAATTACTAGAGATTAGGCTCTGATACCAATTGAAATCACCTAGAGGGGGGTGAATAGGTGATGGCTATAAAACTATGGCAAATAATGCAGAATAAAAATTATTAGACAAGAAAGTAGATCAAGTAGACAATCTCAAAGCAAAGCAATGTATCACAAGAGTATATGTTGCAATAAAAGATAGAGAAATTCTAGAGCATTCAAAAAGTAAGAGTGAGTAAAATAAAGAGAAAGAGAGAAGGCAATCGCAAACACAGAGATATATTTCGAGGTTCGAGCCACTTGCTTTACGTCCCTACCTTCACCGCTTCATCCCGCGAGATCACCACTCACATGTTCCCGCAAGAACGAATCGGACCCGCAAGTCCTTTCATTCGGTGCCGCAATACCTTAGAATCAATGAACTCGCAAGTTCATTTTGAGGTTGCAACCTCTACAACTCTTCATAATACAAGAAATGAAGTGATCACTCCTAGATCACCACAATGGGCTCACAACGCAATTTTATAACCAAAAGGACTAGAAGATCTGAGCTTGTGATGAAAAAAGCTCTAAAATGAGTGGAGTGAAGAAACAAAGCTCGAGAAAACTTGTATTGAATTTGGCTCTAAAAATTGCTCTTTTGAAAAAGTTTGTCTCTCAAAACTTGAGAGTAAATGACACAAATCTTGGTAGTTTTTTCCTATAATTTTCTACACTGTTTATATATATAGGGTCAAAAAATATAAGAAAAAACCAATATAGCCGTTGGTAATTAACAACTAATACAAAAGTTAATAATATAGCTGTTTAGGTCAAATACTGCCAAAAATGGCTTTGCGGTCGACTGGTTGGTCGATCGCCAACGGTCACATTTTTGATCGTTGGGCAACATGGATCGGTCGCCCAGTCGACCGATCAAAACAAAAAAATTGGGTTTGACAGTCGACAGAAGTAGCGGTCGACCTAAGTGCACAAGTACACAAGTGTGCATGTCAGTCGACAACTTGGTCAAATGTCTGGTCGACTAACCCAAGGTACAAATTGAAATATGAAAATATTTTGAAATTCTATTTGATTTTTCATCGAAATGTTTGAATACATGGATACAAAATATAGTTCATGAGAATATATGAAGTCCAAATGTGTGCGGTCATAGATCATCACAAAAATTCAATGTAGAACTAATATTTTGTAAAAATGAATTTTCTTTTTGAATAACAAATGTTTTCCAAAAACTATTTTGAAAACCAATCTAAACTTATTGAAATTCTTTTCAAAACTTTAGAAACAAAAATACATAAAATGTTTTTTGTGTGTGTATGAATCTCATGAGCTATCAAAGTCATTAATTTTGGTTTTGACAAAACTAATTCTTACACAACAAATAAGAAAAATACTTTTTTTTGAATTGCTTTATCTTGCAACTTGGATTCCTTAAGTTTGACTCCTATCACGAGTACCGTAATTGAATTTTACGCTTGGGCTCTTGGATCACTAAATGAAAAGCTTCAAAACGAGTGATTTTTAAGAGAAGTTCAAACACATGGTTGAAAATTTTCTTTTACTAACTTGAAACTTATATAGATGAAATAACTAGAATAAATAACTGCATAGGATTATCATCATCAAAACTAAAGTAAATGACCTTTTGGTCAACATGGCGTTCCACTGGAGTTCGTCGCCGTGCCCGAGTCATTCTAGGCGAGTATCGGTTTTTGGGTTATGCAAATATTGGTTATTTGTACTTGTGTGGGTGTTTGTATAATTCTGGACGGATAGTTGTAATCGTGTAGGCAGTGTTTGTAATTATATAAGTTGATGCTTGTATTAGCTGAGTGAATGGTTGTAATAATGTAGGCGAATACTTGTATATGTGTGTACTATTTCGTAACACTAGATTATTGTAGATTGGCCGATCCTTCGTGGTCGTTAGCCTTCGGGCTTAGACTCTGGGCTCTCTTATCAGCCTTCAGGTTTAAACCCTTAGGGTTTCTCTAACTCCGCGGGGAGGCAAGCTTTAGCGCTCAACGCTTTACTCCTAAACTCACTCGAGTGTAGCTTCGTCGCGTACGTTAGCAAGGTGTTCATACGCCCGCTTCACCGTGTGCGTCTAGCTTCGTCGCGAGCATGGCTTCATCATGAGTGTTAGCATAGCATTCATACGTTTGCTTTGCCGCGAGCGTGGCTTCGCCGTGAGCGTTAGCAGAGTGTTCATACGCTTGTTACGCCACGAGTGTTAGCCTTCCCGAGCACGTTAGAGTTTAGAGCTACACGCTAGCTCCTCCAGGAGCCAAGCTCTACCATGGATCGAGCGTACTGCTGATACGGCCAAGCTTCGCTCCAGCTTAATTAGCCCCTTCTGGATATTTATTAATATAATTAATTTTTATTGTTATGATGATTGTGAAGAACTTTCTTTAGTCTGTTTTCTTGTACTAGGTTGCGTGCTCGGTTGCTTGTATTGTATTATGATTCTTTACTTTCCTGTATTGTCATACTCCTGGCACTATAACTCCTGACCTGTTACTTGCCTAGTTTATGTATTATATTACTTGACACTCCACTTACCAGTAATCACCGGCTACCGACATACAAAGTAAGGGTCTTAAGTGCCCCACAAAGGGACCAAAGTGTCCCATGAACTTAAGTGCTCCTCGAAATTTACGATCCGAGGAAGTCACCTCTAGAAATCTATGGAGAGGCCATTTCTTGACTCCTGAGTGGGGGCCCCCTCTAAAAATTCCACTTTATATGGTATTAGTATGCCGAATACATCTTCAATACTCTTGTCTAGTTCATGTATATATATATATATATATATATATATATATATATATATAGAGTACCTAACAATAATAATGTTATATATATATATATATATATATATATATATATATATATATAGAGTACCTAACAATAATAATGTCAGGAGCATGCATTTTTTGGTCACTCCCTCGTTCAAATAATAGTATTCGTATATCAAAGTTCGAATGAATTCTGCTGGAAGTACGGACTCCAGTATGAACTACCAGTGGTATGAGACACTGGAAGGGAATAATTAAAATAACTAGCGATATAGATTATTATTATTATTATTATTATTATTGTATAATTAAGTACCTTACTCGCTACTTGTGTGATACTATTTCAGTGTTACCATAGTTAATTCCTTATATTCTTATTTACTGGACTTTACTTACTTGACCGAGTCACGACACACTACTCTGTATACAATGATAATATCAGGAATATGTGTTATTTGATCACTTTCTCATTCATATAATGATACTAGGTGTCATGTTTGGATGAGTTCTGCTTGGAGTAGGGACTCCAGTGTATATAGCCAGTGGTATGGGACACTAGCAGGGCATGAGTAAAATAACAAACGATACGGATTATTATTAATTGTATAATAATAATACATTGCCCGCCTCTTGCAAGATATTACCTCTGTGCTATCGTATTAAATCTTCTAACTTACTTGCTTCCTGATTTAGTCCTTATTCTATATTCACTGCTTGTTGTATGCGTGCATGACTGAATCACAACACCTTGATCCTGTACATGTATGCTTGCTTGTACACGCCACTTGGCTTCATTTTATTTACTTGTTGGGTTGCTTTCTGACAACCCCTGGACCAGCATGTCGAGATCTTAGAGAGCACATCAAAAGCGTAGTGGACTGGTCCGTGGAAGACCAGGCTTTCCTTGTGGAATGAGCGGACTAGCCATAGCTAATCCCCGTCCTGCCTCCTTTGGACGGGCTCTCGAGATTCTTTTATACTGCTCGTGAGAATCTTCCAGTCTTTTGTACTTTATAAATCACTTTGTAAATCATACTTTTGCACCTTCTAGTGATGTAATATTTATGTAATATTGGATCACATTCTGTGATAGCAGTGTACTTGTATTATTTTATTTGAATGTATATTACCACAGTGCTCCCGTACTCTGATTCTTACCTGTATTGATGCTTAGCATGCATATGTGAGGGTATTTTCTATATATGTACATCGCAGTAGCGTCCCCGTACCACCGGGTGCAGGGCGTCACATTTGATTGCCTGTTGGCTAATCGAGAGGGGGCCCGTAAGCTGTTGCTTTGTTGCCGCCTCCGTATGGGAGACACTCCCACAACGGGGCGTACAAGCATCAGGGATTGATGGGGGATACTCCCATCAACATGGTGGCAAGGAAACGATTAGGAGCAAAACACATTTTATTTCATTGATTTAAAATAAAATACATAATATTTAAAGGAAATACAAGGAGTGTTATTGGTTGAGATATTTCCCTGTCTTTGGAGGAGGGGTTGGGTCACTCAATCACTTTTTACTGAGTGATTGCATGTTGTGGCTCAGTAGGAGGCGAAGCACTTAGTTGTCCTATACTGGTGGCTGCCCTCTGAGGTGAGGAGGAGATAGTATCTTCAGTAGTAAGTGGTTGATTGACAGCTGGCGGGGACCATGCCCCCAATGGTGCTTATGGCCTTGCCCTTTGATGTCACCGTAGAGGGTGATAGTTTGCTTTCTTGGGGCCATCGGTGCTATGGGAGAGGTTTTTTAAGAAGGTTTGGGTTGAATGGGAAGGAGATCTTGAGTGTGGACTCACTCTCAATGAAAGAACCAGCTTGTGATGGAAAAAAAGTGGCTTATCGTGGATTAGACCCATCACAAGTGAAGTTTGGTCGCTCTACGGGGATGTTACCTATCAGAGCACACATGGAAGATACCTTTCAGGTTAGGAGAATCAGTGTGATACCTGCCTAAGACCCTCGGGCGTGAGAATCAGTAGTCAGCATGAAAAGGTGGGTGGATCGAGCAGTGAATTATTGTCGATGTGCAATGATGGACTGGAATAGGAAAACTTCTAGTCTATTGGATGGACTAGCACAGAGAACTGCTAGTGTGGTGATTCGACTTGCATGAGAAACTGCTAGTGTAGTGGAATGGTAGATTGAAATATGAAAACTTGCATTGTAGTGGTAATATGTGTGCGTATGCTCTGAGGATTAGAGAAGTGATTAATCCCCCTCCTAAGAGAAGAAGGATCATATGTACCTAACATGGACGCTAGCGTGGAGGTGGAATTGGCAGATGGTTGTAACTGTATGATACGCACATGCTGGATTTGTTGTAACAGCCGTGATCAGTAGCGTTGATTAATCGGGATTGCATGTCTGGAAATTTGCTGTCATGCGTAACTGGCCACTTTAATGTAGGGGTGTTACACGTGGGAAGGATGGTGCTGCGTAATGGTAGGCGGAGATTTCGGTGGGCTGTTGTTGAGAGCCTCTGGTTTGGAGCTGGGGCATTCAGGTCGGGGAGGACCTCGGAGTGGAAGGGACCACGAAAAAGTGAAAGAAGACTTCGGGGTGGAAGAATCTTCGGGACGAAAGTTAAATTCGAGAAAGTTAAATGTGACAGATATGGTTCCATATTTGAGTGTCTTCATAAAGGGAGGTAGCCCCGGGAAGGACAGGAGAGGCAAAGCATCCGTGATGGATTCAGGGACTGGTGGATGTCTCGAGAAAAGCTCTTGGTAGCTTGGACCACCACATCATGACCATTGAGAGGTTCTTTGGCCAAAAAAGCTAACTCGAATTCATGACCCAAAACCTTCATCCCAACGCAAATTAGAAAAAGGGTGGGTGTAAACCCAAGGCTCCAAAACAAATTTGTACTTCTTTTATCTCTTTTGTTTCCATGTTCTTCTCATTCTGTTTATTACTTCTAACATACGTAACTCATACCACCACATCATCTTTCCATATTTCAGTCAAGTTTTCTAAGGTATTTCTTAACCGTAGTGTCAAAGCCTTTAATTTCTTGTCCCCTTTCCATATTGCTTTCCTCATTAAAACTTAAAAGTTTTTTAATTGGATTTATGTTAGAATATGAAGGATTAAAGATAGAAGGAAAACTAGTTTCGATCATTTTTGAAATGTATATGAGTTATATGATTTCTTTGTGTGTGTCTATGTGGTTTGTGTGTGTGGGGTGTGGTGGTCTTGATCACTGAAATGTAGTCAGTTTTCAAAAATCATCATTTTCAAATTGATGCTACATGTCTTCTTTTCTTTGAACAATAAACATGAAAGGTATTATAGCAAGGGTCATAAACAATTTTAGTTCGAATAGGGTGCAGGTAATAATTAAACTCAAGGCTAAATAAATCATTTTAGAACTTGAGATTCAAAGACGAAATCCCTTCTTTTTATTGAAATTATTTTTTAGCGTTGTGGTTCAAACTTCCGACTTTATGTTTTTATATTCGTCTTCATCATTGAAAACTATTTATTTATTTTCTTTTCTAAGATAAGGGCACATGCAAACAAATGATTATACGGTCGTTTTTGTCTGTTGTTCACTAGAAATATATACAACAAACTTTGTTAAAATCATTTTCCAACATAAATGTCCACTCGAATTTTATAACCATTGTGGACAAGGGATCAAATGCTTTTTTCATCGAAATGCACCAACACTTAGTCTATCGAGACATCAATAATTTTCTTATTGTATTTATGTCACGCCCCGCTTCCCAAAATACGTGAAAACGGAGTCGCGACGAGAGTCGGCGATGTATATACGCGAGAAAAATACCTCACACATATACGCTAAACCTAAAGTAACCTGAACAAGTTATACAATCACTATGATAAATCAACATCACTGCAATGTCACATATAAATATCCACACATGATAACAGATAAATAAAGGAATAGAAAAGCATGAGTCCAATGTATAGAATTATAAAAGCAATGGAATAAAGAAGAGGTAGAAAATACCTAAAAAAGATGATCAAGTAAAAGAGAACTCCGACTCCTCAAGATGCCTGTGATCCTCTCCCAATACCTGATCAATAACATGAAACATCCGGTATCTGGACGTATGAATCTACCAGAGTCGTCAGGAAGCGACCTAATGAGTGTGTAAGAAAAAGAGGAAGTGTTCATGCATATAAACAGTGTGTACATAATGATAAACACTACTGGAAAAAGACAGATATAACATATAAAACATGAAAAGAGAGCAATCAAGTCAGTCAATACAGAAATCAAATGTCAAGTCAGGTCAGGTGTCTATCACAATATGTGTGTGTGTGTGTGTGTGTGTGTGTGTGTGTGTGTGTGTGTGTGTGTATATATATATATATAGGGGTGGCAGACGGGTCGCGACCCGTCAGACCCGACCCGACCCAACCCAGAGTTAGCGGGTATGGGTTTGGGCTAATTGGGTTTGGGTCGTAATCGGGTCGACCCATCTGACCCGATTATTAAATGGGTCGGGTCGACCCGAACCCGCCAGACTCGCTTGACCCGCCAGACCCAATTATTCTCTCTCCTCCTCGGCCTCCTCCCCTTCGATCTCCTCCACCGCCGCCACCGCCTCCTCCCCTTGACCTAAATTAAATTGTCAAAAAATATGCGTAAGCCCAATTTCGAACATGTGACCTCTAGTGTATGAGTTTAGTATGATGACCAATCATATCACCAAACAATTTAGTAAAATAGCATAAAGAAATTGTATTTAAGGCTTAATAATCGGGTCAAATGGGTCGGGTCGGGTCGACCCGATTAAGCCTGGGTCGGGTCTGGGTCTGAATTTTTGACCCATATAATAAACGGGTCGGGTCGACCCGACCCGATTATTATATGGGTCAAGCAGTAATTGAGTCGAGTCGACCCGATCCGACCCAATTGCCACCCCTATATATATATATATATATATATATATATATATATATATATATATATCATGTGGGAAGAATAAGTCATGCTAAGGTCCAGTGTACAATCAGGTGTCTATTATAACATGCATATATCTATGTTCAGTCTGTAATATCAATATAATATTTTAATTTTGTTATCAATTATGTCAGTGAACACCAATTGCCACCTGTAATAGACGCATCCCATACTACGCCTACTACACGTGTCAATCAGGATCCTAAGTTATTGAAATTGATTGGTTGGAGACATTGTCCATACTTTAGTTGGGTCCCGTATATATCCGGGACCATGACCCAGTTGCCTGGCGCTGAACCAGGCCCTACCGCAGGTAGTCAGTAACAGTACTCACTGTATCACTGTGAAACAATACTCACAGTAACACTGTTGAACAATAAACAAATGAGATGTCAGTCATCCCCCGGAACCCTGCAGTGAAACCGTAAATCGGCTGCGCAACATGTATCCTAGATTCACCCAAAATACAGACGTTGTCTCCTCCATCAATTTTTCCAGTCCCAGTATAAGTTGTCCATTTTCATTATTATTTAATTCAATTAGAGTAATCAATATCATGTTACGTAGAACACTGGGATGATACAATGACAGTAACAGTACAGTACAGTAACAGTAATCATATACACGGTGAATAGTAATAAGAACAGTGAACGGTAACCGTGTATACGATGAATAGAGCTGTACCGAACGTTACGTCCTAACGATACTTTCCCAGTAACTTTCAGTAACATGAACAGTATGTTTATTAGGTAGGTATCATGTATAATCAGTGAAGTTACTTAAGTGGTATCATGATGTCCAGGACCAAGAATATTATGCAAGGTTTATTAAAAGAGAGATAAAAAATATTCACAAGGCAATTTATTTGTATTTAATACCTACAGACGTGAACTAGTAACTAACAGGCATGAAACATAATTGAGTTTGAACAATTATTTAAATATAAAATAATATTTATTGAAATAGACAGAATAAAACACTCACATGAAATAATACTGAAAAACTCAATGAGAAAACAAAGAACACTCACATAAAATGACGCGGTTTTGGATCCGAATCGTCGTCTGATTTCACTGCATGAATCAGTACGGATCTCCAGATCATCCCATGGGCCGGTCTTCAAATTGTCAGTGTATCGACTCCACAGCAAACGCGAATCTGGATCGGGTCCGGGTCTCACCAAACGGGTCGGAAATGCTGTAACACGCAACCATACCCACATAATATACTAGTACATACACATACACATACTGATGCATACACCCAAGCATACATAATACTTACACACTTATAAACATACATACATTTATACATACATACACACATACACACTCTTACATAAACATATACAATAAACATGCACACCTCCATGCACACGTAACACATATCCACAAATATACCTTCACATAATAATTTATGCACACCCAATCACAAATGACACATACATAAATACATACATAATAATAACATAGAAATAGAGAGGAAAAGATGGCACACTCACGGTGCAGGAGGAGACATGGCCGCGACGGAGCTCGCTGGAAGAGGCGGAAGCCGCGAAGGGGGAGAAACTCACGGTCAGCCATGGAGAGTTCGACGACAGAGGAGGCGGAGGCCGCGAGGATGTCGGGGTGTCGCGAGCTGCCGTCGGGGTCTTGCTAGAGAAGAAAGAGGAGGCTGTATGGTGGGTTGGGGTTGCCAACAAAGGAAAGAGGAGAAGATTAGTTTAGAGTTTTGGTTTAGGATTGATGTTTATATAGGAGAAGTTAATTGGTTATGATTATATAGTTAGGATTAGTATAATTTAGGATTAGATGGTTAGGATTAGGAGATAATTTGAGATTAGGTTAGTTAGGATTTTTATTTAATTAAGATAACTATAAAATTTAGTAGTTAGGATATATGAGAATTGGGTTGGTTAAGATTTAGATTTGATAGATAGGATTAGATATGATTAAATATAGGGAGAGAGAGATATAGGGTTAGTAATTAGGTAGTTAAGATATAGAATTATATAGTTAAGATTTAGAATTTAGTTGATAGGATAAGGATTAAAATAGATTAAAGATTAGTTAGGATTTTATTTTGAAATAGAATTAGTTGAGATTGTGATTTTGAAAATAGGATGTAGATTTGGGTAAGTAAGAATTAGATATGATTTTTGTTATGATTTGAATTTGAGATAAGATTTAAATTAGATTTTGGGTAATAGGTTTTGATTTGAGTTTTGGCTCAATTAAAAGAAAATAGAAGAAATGGAAATGGATTCATGGCATAGGCCAAGAAAAAATAAAAGAAAGATAGGAAATTGATATGGGCTAATGGGTAAAGGTAAAGCATATGAAAATGGATACTTGAGTTTGAATTGGGCTTAGAATAAAGAATAAAAAATGAAAGGAAAAGGAAGAGAAAAATAGGGTGCAAGAATTGAGCTTGCCTAAGAATAATACACAAAATAAATATCAATAATATTAATAATAAAAATAATAACGATAATACACAAAGATATTTAACAAGAACAATAATAATAATTACCAATAGTAATAACTATAATAATAATAATACATAACAACAATAATATTTAACACAAAATATATGCAATAAAAAAATTATTATTATTCATTATTAAATCTTGTATTTCAATAATAGAGGTAATACAATATAAGTAGCTTCATAGTTAGGTTACCAAGATTTTCCCTTCATGTTATTCAAGTAGAAAATAAGAAAACAAAAGTTTTGCGAGGCCTTTAGTTAACTATTTGTTTTTCTTTACTTCCTTAAGAAATGAAGCTAAGAAAATTTGGAAAGATTAGAGAATTACAATTTTTTCAAAAATAAAATATAAAAACTTTTATAATTAAACTCGCACATTCATATATCAAAGCAAAAGTAACAAAAAAATTACCAGTTGATGTTTGATTTTGAGAATTAATATGATCTAAATGTCTAAATTGTTATTTTTTGGTTTTATCATAAATCATAGCTCCCTAATCCTGAATTTTAAGAGTTGCAGGTCAACTACAGAAAAGGTGCATTCAGGCGAGATTCGAGATGACCCAAGACATGGCGGTGAATCCACCAAAGGCCCCGGGGAGAGGGGCAAGGTTAAAGCCTTCACGGCATAGTTACAACCAAGGAAAGATTAAGGTAGTAATTTAAAATCTCAAGTTGCTTTGCTAAAGGTTTGAAAAGCAATTCAAGGTGGAGATTGTTAGGATTTTGCCTTATTTTTCAAGAGGAGATGATGGTCAAAGAAAATTCAATTGAGTTGGAGAAGACGATAGCTTCTAGAAGCAAATCAAGGTGAAGCTGTTTCTTTTTTAGGAGGAGTATGAATAGGATTCAATTCCTATTCAATAAAGATTTATTTCTAAAAATTAAAAGGTCTAGAACCCTCCTAGTTCAAGGAGATCAACTCCTAATAGGATTGATCGTGATTCTTCAAGCATCCAATGACCAAGATCATCTCATAGTCCGAACAGGAGTTGTATTGTGAAATTCTATAAATAAATGTTGTAACCCAGCATTGTAAATTAGAGCAGAAGAGGAAAATAAAGTTGTGGTGAATAACAATGTATGGCCCTAAAAGGTCAAGAAGGCCCTAAAAAGCCAAAAAAGAGAGGAGTAAGCTGAAGGTGCATAGAGAGAAGGTATACTCTTGTAATCTAGGTGTAAATTTAAGGGTAAGGTGAATACTTTTGTGTCATCATGAGAAAGATCTGATCTCTTTGTATCAAGTTTATTAATAAAACTCTCTCAAGTTCTCTGCTCGTGGACGTAGGCCAAGTTTGGGCTGAATCACGTTAAATTGTGTGTTCTTCTTCTTGTATCTTTTAATATTTATCTTGTGTGTTTGAGATAATCAATCTCATGGCGTGCTTAAGGTCATCGGTGGGGATCTCCGTATCTCCCAACTATTAGTATCATAGTAAGTATGGTATCCCGGGTTATACACGTAACAATTGGTATTAGAGTATATCAATTTTCTTACAACAATATTGTCTTGAGTTGTATCACTAGAGTATTTTAATCAAAATTTATTTTATCAAATTGTTCATCTTTTAAAAAAAACATCTTTTAAAAAGTTATAAAAGAAAAGTCTATACCTCATTGACTGAGAGGTTGGAATTTATAATGTGCTACATCAACAAAAGAATATGTAAATTTATTTGCTAAGATCATAGATATTAAATTTATACTTAATAATCTAAAGTTAAAAACTAATAAACCTCCAATTAAGAGGAAGAGAGACACATTTTTATTCTGTGACATGATAGTGTAGAAAGGTCAGCCGCAAAGTAATTATGATGACTAGTAATGCAAAACTACCCAAAGGGAGAAACAAGTTAATTTAATGACTTATAAGAAAAAGCTTACTTTTTGATTATTACAATGCTTCCATGATATAATTTTTTTGTCCTTAGTTATCAATGCTAAATTTTTTGATGGTATAGACACCGAGAAATTTTTAGGATTTGTGTAAGTGGAGAAAAAGTATATATTTAAAAAATAAAAAAGCAACAAGATTCATTAAGAATATAATTTGGGTGAGTGTATTCAATAATTATTGTGTGTGGTTAGTAATAAAATTTCCTCTATTTGTAATATTAGACTTAATCAATGTCTATTTTGGCCTTTTGATTTAAGGTTATAACTGTCCAATAATTTTTATTCTTAAATGTTGGTGTGCTAAGCAATTCTACAGGTGTGAAAACCCGCACCCGTGCGTCAGTTGTATGCAGTGGGCAGTTGAATTTTCAAAATGACTTTGCTGTCAAAAATAAGCTGTCAAATCTGTCCTTCTTATCCACTATGTGTACAATTTTATAGAGAGGGGAGAGGGAAAAAGAGGAAGAATTGAGGAAGAAGAAGAAGGGGGATCTCGGCCAAGGGAATCCCAGCCTCTCCTCCCTCGTTGGCGAGATCTCGCCTGAGATGCTCCCGACAGCGAGATCCACCTCCGTGATCAACTACTCAAACTCTGCCTCGCCTCCCTCAATGAGCTTGTCGATCACTTCCTAGTGGTGTTCACCAAAGTCGTCAAGCTTTGAGCTCTGTAGCGAGCTTCCAACAAGCTCTGTAGCGAGCTTGGCGATCTCTGACCTTACCGGGCCAACCGATCTCTGAGCTCACCTATTTACGATCGGGCCATGCCAAAATCGGAGGCCACCACCAAGGCGAGGAGGGATTTCGAGCTTTTGCGATTTTTGGGATTTTGATTTAAGATTTGAGATTTTGAGTTTTGAAATTTTGAGGAATTTGTCATTGAAATTGATTTGGGATGTGGGCTTTTTGCTATTATATTATGTTTGGGACAGAGATTTTGGATGCTCAATTGGTAGATTTTTGGGACAAAGTTTTTTATTCTATGAATTTTTGTTTAATTTTGGGTTTTTTATGTAATTTTAATAACAGAGATTTTTTTGTGTAATTCTGGAATTTTGGGACAAAAATTTATGCAGACAGATTTTCTTTTGTAATTTTTGATTTGACGTAATTTTGAAAATTTGAGGTAATTTGATTTGGATTTGTGATGATTTTATAATTTGATGATTTTAAGGTAATTTGATGATTTTGATGTAATTTTGCTCATGAATTTTTAGATAATTTACGATTTTGAACGTAATTTACTGATGATTTTTTAGAATGAGTGATAAATTTGTGATGAATTTATGATTTGTGATGAATTTTACTCTATTTGTGGATAAATTCAGAATTTGGTGGATAGAATTTAATATAGTGGATAAATTTTTCAATAAGTGGACAAATTTTATAATATGTAGACATAAAAGTCAAAAGTGGACAGGAAATTCAGAAATTGGACAAAAACTGGTTTTGAGGTAACTTTATGATTTTGAGATGATATGATGATTTTGATGTATTTAGCTCATGATTTTTAGGTAATTTGTAATTTTGAGGTGATTTTGCTGATGATTTTTAGAATGAGCGATTTTGTGATGAATTTTCTCTATTTGTAGACTAATTCACAGTTTGATGAACAAAATTGAATATAGTGTACAAATTTTTCAATAAGCGGACAGAAATAGACAAAAGTGGATAGAAATTCAAACGGTTAGATAAATTTTACAGTATGTAGATAGAAACAATCAAAAGTGGGCAGGAAATTCAGAAATTGGATAAGAACCAGTTTTGAGTTAATTTTATGATTTTGATGTAATTCTGAGTTAATTTGATCATTTTGATGTAATTTAGCTCATGATTATTTAGGTAATTTGTGTTTTTGAGGTAATTTTGCTAATGATTTTTTAGGATGATGATAAATTTGTGATGAATTTTACTTATTTGTAGATAAATTGACAGTTTGGTGGATAAAAATTGAATAGAGTAAATAAATTTTAAATAAGTAAACAGAAATAGATAAAATTGACAAAAATTTAAACACTTGGATAAATTTTACAATATGTATACAAAAATAGTCAAAATGGATGGGAAATTCAGAAATTGGATAAAAAATGATTTACGATATTTTGATGATTTTGAGGTAATTTGATGATTTTGATGTGATTTTGCTTATGAATTTTTAAGTAATTTGTGATTTTGAGATAATTTTGTTAATGATTTTTTAGGATAAGTGATAAATTAGCGATGAATTCGTATTTGTGATGAATTTTACTCTATTTGTAGACAAATTCACAGTTTGGTAGACAGAAATTGAATATAGTTGACAAATTTTTAAATAAGTGAAAAAAAGACAGAAGTAGATAGAAATTTAAGAAAACAAAATTTTAATTTTCTAATTTTGAAAATTTGATGTAATTTTATAATTTTGCCCAGCTTTAGCCTCATATATGCACAAATTATATTAATTTAAGTATAATATACAATATTAATTAATAAAAAAAACTAGCGAAAAATAAATAAATAAATATTCATATGTTAAGAAATTTTGTTTTTTAAACAAGAGAGGTTAAATGATTTTATAAAATAAGTCAGTTATTACTTTTTGTTTTCATTTAGTTTCATTTTCCAAATATCTAAATTATTTTGTAAATATCTTGATCAAGTTAACAATAAATTCTGAGTAAACAACCCTTCATGGAGCAATTATTTTTTTTGTCTACTTTAAAATTCAAAATTGATGACAGCAATTACTGCTATCAAAATGACAATGCAAAATGACAAAACGATAAAAAGTAAAAGGACAAAACAAAAGGCAATATGGGCATTATGCAAATGTAATGGAGCCCGTATTGCCAGTGGGGATAGGCCCCTAAAAGCACAAAAATTTGGGTCAAAACCCTTATTAGTACACTCGCAAATTTTAAGCCCTTTTTGGCATTTCAAACAATTATTAAGCCCTTAGAAGTAATTTTTCCAAAAAAGAATATTAAATTTAAAATAAGTTTATGAATATAGCTTACATCATAACTATTTAGAACTTTTTTGTGAGTGAAGAGAACAAGGGCATAAAAAAATGACCAAAAGGAAGAGTTGCAAAGCCAATTAATGTTCAGGTTATAAAGCATCAAATATATAAATATAAATTATTACAATTATTGTTATATTCTAACAAGAGGAATTTTCCTATACCCCTCTATGTCGATCCATAATTAGAAAAAAAACTCAGCTTCATAATTTTGTTCGCTTCAACCACCTCCTTCTTAAAAGTAAGGATGTGCGCTGACGTGTCAAGCGCTAAAGCGCTCATAAGAGGCAAAGATGAAAATGACCCTGAGTAATCGCTTTAAAAAGTTGATTCCTTCGAAAATGTCTCATTTCTGAGGACTGCGACTATGATCACAGTTCTCACAAAATGAACACAATATAGAGGACGCGACTATGATCACAATTCTCACAAAAATGCCTTATTTCTAAGGACTGTGATTATGACTGTGCTCCTCTCAAAATGATCGCAGTCCTTATAAAATGCACTATTTATGTGGATTGTGACTATGATCGCAGTCCTCAAAAAATATCATGTTTCTGAGTCTTTATATGATTACGATCATGATAGCATTCCTCTTTATTAGGATTGCGACCATGATCGCAATATTTACAAAATATCCTATATTTGAGTTTTTATGAGGTCGCACAAAATGCCCTATTTTTAAGTTTTTGTGAGAACTGTAATCATGATCGTAATTCTCACAAATATCATATTTTTGAGTCAGTCCTTACAGAGGACTGCGATCATGAGTCACAATCCTCATATGACCCTCTATACACTGACATTGAATGATCCCTAATACTTTCCAGATCTAAACACAAATAAAACTCGTCATGAGCACGAATAAAATGAGATCTGCAAAAAGGTCAACCCGCGAATTACTTTTCATCGAGGTGAAGGTTGAGAGGAGAGCAACGTCAGGGGCAATAGGAAGGGTAAAATAGGAAATGAAAAAAATGTAAACAAGTGGTGGTTGTTTATGTTGACGTGGATGATGGTGTAGCGAATCAAATTATGATGTTTTTTTAATTATGAAGTAAAGTAGGTGGTTGTAACGAAATATTCCTTCTAACAATTCAAATATATTTTATTAAATATTCGTGGGTTTCTTAGATTAAGAGCTTCCAAGTTCAAGATGTATTACAGTTTTTACTAGTATGAAATTGAGACTATTTTTCGATACGTACGATGAACTTATGAAAAACACAATCAATATCTTCACATGAAGAAATTTTGATGAAAATAATTTTTAGATGAGATTAATGTGTAAATTTTTTATATTTGTTCTTAAACTAGATCACTCGTACCTGATAATTTACTGGTCAAACAATTTAAATATAATAAATGTAGCATAAAAATAATTATGATCTATTGAATTATAGGCCATTTAATAATAACATCAAGGAGAGTTTTCTTAAAGTAAATTCTATGATATTATATACATATAAATGAGATTATTATAATGACCAAAAAGGCTTGTATTAAAATTAGGCAGATTTCACATGGCATCCTATATTAAAAATTAATTAGTGAAAACCTCAATTTCAACTTTTTTTCACTTGAGACTCATTTTTCTTAACGGACGCTAGATTGCAGTCACGTGTTAAGAGGATTTTATTCATGAAATGCAAAAAAGACTATTTTACCCCGTTTTAACTTTTAACCTGGACAACAAATAGCCTCACTCCAGAATTAACAGCGACTGCGATTCAACGTAAACAAAAAAAATGAGTGAATTTTATAGAAAGAAGTATCGACTTAGAACAATTTAGATCATCTACATTAAACTACAGAAAAGAAAGATCAAATCACCATGCCGAGGAAGAAAGTTATATCAACAAGGAAATTTCTGAAAAATTAAAACCATAAATTTACGAATTATCAATATTATTTTAGAGTTTTTTTCCTTCTGATTTGCATTTAGTCTTTTTACCCGGTCATCATGAACACTTTTAACACCATTTTTTATCATAACCGCAGTTATCATGAACAAACAACAGAGAGACTGCGATCACACTAAGTCGCAGTTTTAAGTAAATGATCAATTAACAAAAGGTTTAATAAACTGTGATCTCGATCACATAAGAAAACTTAGACATCAACTTTAATTGCAGCCATAATGAAATTATCATGACCTTAGTTGCAAATTTATTATGTAAATAATCATGTAACAAATCATAAACTGCGACCTTAGTCACAATGTTAAAGAAACGATTACGTAACACAAAATATTAATGAAACGCAATCTTAGTCACAGTTTTCTTAATTAAATGAACTAACAATCCTTATATTGCAACATTGGTCGAGTTTAAATTAAGGGATGACATAAAATAAATGATTAATGAACTTTGACCTTAGTCGCAGTCCTATAATTTAGAACAATTTTGAAAATATAGTTTGTGTTTCAGTATATTTTTGTTAGTATTGTAAAAGTAACAATGTTTTTTTATATTTTGTGCTTCATGAATTAGGCAAGAAGCAAAGATTCGACCATTCAGATCAAGCTTGAGGCTGCTGTCTTAATTGATAAGATGATTTAGGAAGCACATTCATTAATATTTTGTAAATGCTATGCAGGACACATTATTTGGTGCTATATTCATTGTATTCTACAATGAAGATATTGAAAAGATAAAAGATTGAAATTCAATACAAAAATTTATGCAGATAATTTTTCTTAGGCTATACTTAGAAAACTTTGATAATCTAATGTTGAATTTTGGTTAATTGTGTTTCAATTAGGGATAACTTTTCATCTTATATATCTTACTTGAAGAAACTTTTCTAGGAACACTTTTATGATTCAACATGAAACTTAATCTTCATGAATTAGTAAGTTAGTAGTGATAGATGATTAGTGAACTATGAGCTTTTCTCACCATTAAAACAAATCCAATTTTTTCCAAACAAATTCTTTCTTATAGAGCAATACTGTGTCGAAACGCTTCCATCGCATCTCTCTCTGAGGATCGACCCGTATAGCCATTGCTATTATGGTTAAATTATAAGAATTCAGAGTCCATCACAAATCAGATAAACACTTTTCTAAACTCTGTCTTTTATCAATCACCTATATTTATTTGTATGTTCTAGATTTATTGTGGATTCGGCCGACCCTTTGTGGTCGCCCTGTCTTTGGGTGCAGTCTCCGGGCTTTTCTCTAGGCTCCAAGTTTAACCGCTCTGTGGTTCTATGTTTATGTCTTTGGACTTAAACTCTTTAGGTTTTATTAGGTCTGTCCGGATGTGAGCTTAGCGCTCAGCGCTTTATAGCAACTCGCCCTAGCGTTTAGGGCTGCACACTAACTACGCCAGGAGCCAAGCTTTGTCGTGTGCCCGGCGTGATGCCGACATGGCCTGGCTTTGCTTCAGCTTGACCATGCTCTTCTCATAAATTGATAATTGTAAAATAATTGGTAGTAAAAAGGACAACTTATATCAGGACAGGGGAAACTGATGGATACCGTTATGATATCGTGTTTATGTGGTCTTGTACTGAAGAGTCGTGTCGGGTACAATAAATCTCATCTGAAGTGTCATGTTTGGCATGATATAAGTCCCATAAATAGTAGCCAAATTTCATGGGTCGTTGTCCCGGGCAGAGGCGTTATCTACTATAAATATGGTCATCAATTTTCATCAGTTTTCAATAACAACTCGTTCTGCTCATATATGAATGAATGTGTGCTGAGGCGTCAGACATATACCTAGATATATTGGTCGAACGAGTAATAATAATAAAATACCAATATAATAATTTATTGGTATTTTATCGAATTTCGTGTCATTTTGCAATTCGAGTTGTATACACTCAGATTATGATGACATAGGATATAAGGTATATATATATGAGGGTTTTCTTATTTGGATTATCCCCTCGACATAATAGTCTTATGAAGTCATAAACTGAGTTGTACAACTGGTTTTGCCCACATTTGGTTTTATCAGATTTGCATTTATCGGATTTTACATTTGTCAGATTTTAATTCAGATTTATCGATATTTATTATTATAATTATTATTATTATTTATACTATTATTATACCTTGCTCACCACTTGTGTAATACATTATTGCCTCTTGCTTAATATTTCACTTATAGTACTGTACTTAACTTCTTGACTTCCTCCATTTATATTTACTGCTTTTTACTTGTTTGTATGACTTGAGTATCCGATATACTTCATGGTACCTGATTGAGGCTGAATCTGCATAGAAAAATAGAATTTAGAAATGAGAGATAGAAAGTGATAGAGTTTCTCAATACTATCATTATAGCAAGTGGCTATGCGGGTCGTAATCCACAAAGAGGGACTGCAATGGAAGCATTTATGTATTCTTTCTTAGTTTACTAGAACCGGTTAAAATATTTCTTCTTAGTTTTTAAAAAAGAGAAGAATTAATTTAGAAGAAGAGAAGATAGAAGAAGATGGTGTTGGTGTTAAAAGGAAAACTAAGTTAAAAAGAAAAAAAATAAAAAGAGTAAGGAAAGTGTTGGTTTAAATGTTTCTAAACTAATAAATGAAAAGAAATAAAAACTAAAGAATACTTACCACTTTAGGCCAATTACTTACCTTGATCTTCAACGAAGGTTTTACCTTGATGCGGAGGTGATCAGCGCATGGCCCATAAGATTAGATTCAGTTCCCGTCCACATTACATCATCAAAAACTTCGGAGAACAAGCATAAAATGATATGAACAATAGGATGAATCTATCATCATGAGCTATCAGTGGCACTTACAAAGGCAATTCTGATGCAATAAGACTCACTTGGATTGTAATCAAAAATCAAAAGAAACGAAGAAGAATAAAAAGGTAAACTATCGATTAAATTGAAAAATGATTAAAGAAAGGAAAAAGATTACATCGGTGTCAATCTCAATACAATTCTTCCTCTCATTCTCATGAATCTCTTCTCTGATCTAAGCTTACAGATAAACTGCGAATTACATGAAAATAAACATAAAAACCTAAGTTAAACTAGAATGAAAATCTTAATTCTAACTCTCTAATGGAGTGGTGTCTGATTGCCTTCGAAGATTGTAGTATTTATAGGAGAAATGTACAGGAGAAGATAGCATACAGATAGGAGGAGCAAACGCTCCTCCCAACCGTTTCAAACAAGTCACGAAAATGCGGCTTTGGCCGTATTTTCGCAGCCTTGATCTGGCCGTTGGGCCAGATCTTGGAGCGCTACATTTCTCCTGTTAAGATTCTTTCATTTCTTCACATAGAACTGTTTTTAAACCTCTGAATTTAAGTGTATCTTCGTTGATTTGTTTGAGCTAGAAAATTCTATCTTTAAAACTCCATTTCTCCTTTAATTGGATAAATTGATCCATTTCTCCTTTTTCTTTATTAATTAACTTGTACACTATTAAACATTAAAATAGGTTAAATAGCAGAGTTTCATTACAAAATATATGTGAAAATGTGACAATAAATAATGCAATATTAGTGACCGATCACACCCCCACACCTATCTTTTGCTTGTTCTTGAGCAAAACAAATAAAAAGTAAAATAGAACTAATCTAATCTAGCTCACTTTCATAAAAATCATGGTTGCACTTAGCATGTGCAACAAGCCGTTAAACCTCTAGGTTATCCCCTAGAGAACGAGTTTTGTCTTGTGAGGGTTTTCAGTATGTTACACCCATAAAATCCATAAAGAAGAAAATAAAGTGTTAGTATTTTTGAAAACGCATTTTGAAAAAAGAGAGAAAATATTTGAAATATTCTTGCAAAAAAATCAAGTAATATATAAGTCATAGGATTACAAAACTATTCATTCCTAAACTTAGTCTCCATGCAAGAACTTGTTATTAATCAAGGTAAGGATTAAAAATTATATTTCTCATCTAGTATATTATTTTACCCTAAGTCATATGCATCTTTGTGATCGTGAATATTTGAATAATGATTCTTCAACTCTAACTTTTATGCCTTATTTTACACATGTTATGGCGATAATACCCTTTAGTTTAGGCTTTCTAATGCACCTATATAATGAATTTAGTCGGTGACTTCCAAACCGGACGGTCTTAGGGCACCAGGTGAGAAAACATCCCAAGGACTTAAAGACTCGAGCAAACAAGGTCACAAAATTAAGGGATTTATTGATTATATTGACCACTTCTATACATGAATACTTATGCTTTATGAGACGCAAATACCAAGCTTAATCAGAGAATTTTTAATATATATATATTTATATTTATATATATATATAAGGCATAAGAATCTTTGTTTTTGACAAAGTGTCTAAGTATATAAAGTGTGTATATATTTCATCAAGGTAAAAATTAAGACTAAATTACTTTTTAATTCTTTCATAAACCTAGAAATCAAACAAATAGTCTTATATTGATCAAGTATAAGAAATCCTAAATATGATTCTTTTATTCCTTAAAATTAACTTAATTCCTTACAAAAATAGGTCAAAATATTGTTTCTCTTTTCAAAAAGTTTTTAAAAGAAAACGAAAGTATTTTTTTAATATAAAAAGAAAAAAACTAACCCTTCCCCACACCTATTTCATGCATTGTCCTCAATGTATGAATGAATGCATATATGTATGAAAAAGAAGAAATGGAAGGAAAAATGTTATCTCAAGGTGCTGGTTCCGGTGGTGGTCGGATTGGGCCAAGCGTTGATGCTCAATCTAAAAAATGTGGTGTTTCAAGGAACCCACTTTTGATGACCTTTTTCTTATTTACATTGCTACTATCCCCAGTTTGATTAGGATCATGCAGATTCTAATATGAAAATCATCCCGGTTATATAACCAATCTTGGAATAACATCTCGAAATCATAATAGTCTATACCTATGTCCAATAAAGGAATGTGAATTGGTGAAATGGATGATTTGGGCTCGAGAGTGGAAGGTGAAAGATCACCTAGAGGGGGGTGAATAGGTGATTATGCTAATCTAGTCAACTCAATGCAGAATTTAAATACTAAATGCAATACACTCAAGTGCAATCTACAAATGATGCACACACAACCAAGCCAAGCAATAAGAATGCACAAAATGAACAGTTGCAAGGCACAAAGTAAAGAGAGAGATAGAGAGAGAGTCAATGGATCAAGCGCAAACAACAAGATATGTTACGAGGTTCGAGCACCCAGCTCTACATCCCCACCTTCGACACACGAAGGATTTCTAATCCACTAGCAAGTCCACAAAGAACTCTCACACGGAGTACCCAACTCCTCTCTTTACAACCACAACCTCCTCCTTGAGGCAAGCTCCAATCCAACAAAACAATCACCTCACAACTCGAGGGATTAGCACAAAGCAAACACAAGGATCACCTCACAACTTGAGGGATACAACCAATTGCACAACTTCCTCAACACAATGAGGGCAAGGCACAAAGCAAATATTGGGTTTTTAACTTGGTGGTCTAAACAACAACCACAAATAATTTCTTTCTCCCACACAAAGATCCTATAGAAGAGATAGTAGATTTTAGCTCAAGTGTGGAGAAAACCAATGGGATGGAAATCAAAATCACAAAGAAAAATCCTTGGGAAAAACTGAAACCAAGATGTAGAAGATGAATCAAAACCCTTTTTCCCAAAAACCCTTTTCTTTGATATTCCAAACCCTAGCAAAAGCACCAAATAGATTGTTCAATTTGAATCTAAAACTTCTTTTGATTGCTGTGAAAACACCAGAGAGTAGGAAAAAATTCGCACAAAAAATCTTAGAGAAAAACTCTCACAAATGGGGTATTTATAGACCCCAGAAAAATATAGCCGTTGGCAGCAGAAAAAGCCAGAAATTCACTGCCGGTCGACCGGTCGGTCGACCGTCCAACGGTCAAATTCTGCCCGTTGGCAGCTACCGGTCGACCGCCCCGGTCGACCCAAACAAACAGAGAGCTCTTCTCTCAGACCCGGTCGACCCGGACGGTCGACCGTCCCAAGTTTGCCAAACGTGCATAAATCTGTGCACGTTGGTCGACCGACCCGGTCGACCGACTTCAGCCAAGTCGACTTGGTCAGAAGACTAGTCGACTGGTTGAAGCCTGGAACAGAAAACTGGGTTAAAAACATGTTTAAAAATTCTTTTATCTTTTCTAAAAATCACCAAAAATAGTTTTATCATTTTGCATTGATATATAAACATGTGGTAAAAAGTTTAGCTCAAATATCAATCAATATGAACTATTTTTGTGTCTTATCATTTTTACCAAAAACCAAAAACTGTATTTTCTAAAACTTGGATTTTGAATAGAAAATACGTTTTGTCCAAAACTCTTCCAAATACAAAAACATGATATTTAAACACTTTGAAGCATGATGCATATGGATAGAAATCCAATATACATGAAACAAATATATATTCATGTTTTTGTCTTTAATTCAAAAATATGTTTTATCAAAAATACCAAAACATAAAACACATGAATAAGTAAGTCAAAACTAAGTTTGTCTAGGAAATTAAAACATGCATGTATATAGAACAAATCATATATACATTAAACCATGTAAACTTGTTTTGATCTATCTATTCATGAAAACCAAGATCGGTTAAACCTAAAACCGAAAAAACCGAAAACCAATATTCAAAACATGAAACGTGTGTGTTGTGAACTTGAGCATATCATACTATTCTAATCTTTACAATTTGGATATAAAACAAAACTAAACTATGGTACCGATGTCTTCTTGTAGAGCGCAATCTCCAAGCCGACTCGATCCAAAACTCCTTGATCCACCGAGCAAGTGCTATATGTGATCTTTGACGCTCGGGCTCTTGAATCAACATGTGAAAGCTTCCAAATCATCTTGTTGAAGCTAATCACCTACTAATAACTTGATTAAAGATCTGAGACTAAAATCACAAGATTATTAGTACACATAACTACATGAGTTAATCATCATCAAAACTAGGGTGGAAGGCCTTTGGGCCAACAATCTCCCCCTTTTGATGATGACAAAACTCATGGAGTATATATACATGGATTAAAGTTAAGCTTCAAAGAAGCTTCCCCTTAACTCATGCATAAACAAGTAAACAATAAATAATATGCAATGAATATTAAATATGAAACATGAAACAAGCATATCTATGCATAAACAATAAAAGGTTCTAGATACCAATGAAATGTTAAAACAAAACATGCTCTAGATACCAATTACAAAACATCCAATTACAAAACATGCTCTCGATATCAATTAAAATTAAACTAAATTAAACTTAATATATGCAAAACATAAACATGCAACAAACATGCATATAAACTGAAATTCTTCTCCCCCTTTTTGTCAATCATCAACAAAGGGGTACAAACCAAAACAAAACAAAATCTTCTCCTTTTTTAATATAAAGAATCAATCTTCAATAAGGGGTAAAAGCAAAACCAAATCAACAAATTTTTCTCCCCTTTTTGTTCGAAACAACGAAAAAATAATATTTTTCCTTTTTATCTAAAACAAAAACAAAGTCAATAGAGGTGACAATCAATTAAGGTACCAATTGAAAATATGTCAAAGAATAGCATCTTGAAACTAATTGAAAGGAAACAAACAAGAAAAATATTGATACCAATTTTAAACAAAACACATGAAAAATCTTGATACCAATTGATATTAAACATAATAAATTTTGAATGTTTAAACAAAAATTTTGATACCAATTGTAAATATTTTTCATTTTGAACATATGATACCAAATCTAAAATTTAACTTCTATCATAAAGTAAGGGAGTGGGAATCAAATACCAATTGAAAAATCACCAATTGAAAGACAAAATCAAATTTTCTCCCCCTTTATGAAATACCAACTAAAATAACGCATAGGCTTGATATCAATTTAAAAGTAATCAATTGAAACAAAGTTAAAACTCAAGCACTAGCATAAACAAGATTTTGTGCTTAAAAATATAGGGATATAATAAACACAAATAAAACATATATATGTATGAAAAATAGATACCAATTGAAATTGATATATAATAAGCACAAATAAAACATATATATGTATGAAAAATAGATACCAATTGAAATTGATATTCTTTGGAATTGAAACATACATACATACAAAATATATGAGTATACAAGAAATGTCAAGATTGATACCAATTGAAAGAATTCAATGATACCAATTGAAATAACAATAATATCAAATGTATATCTCATATAACTACCTCCCAATCATGGTTCAAGTTTTAAATGATTTTCATTTTAAAGCATACATGAACATGATCTCCCATCCATCCTCCCATAGAAGGTAGGGGTTTTCAAAAATAGGTTTGAAAATAAGCTTTGTTTGAAAATCTCTACCATAGTGAAGAATACGAACTAGTTATAGGAAAAACTTTTAAAACTAGTACGAAATCCTTCAAGCAAGGAATAAAACAAAATTATTTTTCATGAAACACATGTAAATCACATGATCACTAAACACTCAAAATCCATAAAGTCCATATCATAGTCTCATGAAAATAAATCATGAGTAAACTAATAAAGTGAGTGTACAAGTAAAATGTGACACATATCAACATGAAAATATTCAATTAAGCTCATATGAAATTCCTTGAAAACACGAAATTCATCTAAGATGTGAAATCACCAATTGAAATCATCTTAAAAACAAGAGATTCATTATAAATGTGAAATCACTTAGCAAACATGAAATTCATCCAAACGATTTAAACTTCAAGGCATATGTATGTCATATACAAACTAAAGTATACATACATATTCTAAACATAATGAGTCCACAAAAGTATATGCATGAAGGCACGTGGCTCAAGGATGTACATGTATAATCAATAGTTTGGATAAGATAGACATATACATGAAGTTAAACAAATAAACACGAAATCAAGAAAAACTAAATTTTCACCAAAACTAATTTCATTTCAAGGTATATGTATGAATTGTCAACACAATAAGTATACATACATATCCCTAAACACAATTGAGTCCATATATATAGATTTGCATGAAAGGCAAATGACTCAAGGGTATACATGT